>LPNX010396185.1:196205-280330 GCA_001517045.1 Pseudotsuga menziesii
ATAATATACAAAAAATATACAAAATTTGGATCGTAATTCATAAAATGCTCCTAGGTCTAAGCTTGACCACCCTAGCCATCCTGCTCTCGGGCTTCTTCAGCTTGTTCAGTTGCAGTAGCCTCAACAGCATCTATGTAAACAAGCATTGCTTTGGCTACCCTTCTCATAAGGCGTATCCAGATAGGTGGGATACTAACCACTAGTTCCTGCATAATGGCAAGGATTTGCTCAATACGTAAAGTAGGTACTCGAACCCTAATCAAACCATGATCCTCTCCTGCCATTGGTTGCACATACATATGAGGATGCCCAACAGGGTGAACTTGTCCAATATCTGCATTTTAAACATTTACAGGATTAAAAACTTGTATACATATGTATATGTCTTAATGATTAAAAATTCATAAAAACATTAAAAACTTGAAAAACCAAAATACCTGACGCTCCCCATGCTCCTCCAGGAGGGAGGAGGAGGTCATTGTCACCCCGAAAATTCATCCTAGCATATGGAAACTACTCCAGTGCTGGAATTTGTCGCTCCCCCCATAGGTAGAAGTCATCATCGTACACACTCTGAATCGATCCACTGCCGTCCTGGCAAAGGAAGATTTCTCCCCACCTACTCAGTTTAGGCTGACGGGGAGAGAAAGCTTGTAGAGGTACTGCGGGACTAAGACAGGGCACTCTCTCAAAGGAAAAGGCCACCAATATGCTAGAATAACCGAAGTTTTTTCGTCGGCCTCTCTTGCAATCAGAGAGTTGCTTCTTCATTATCGGGATTACTCCCAAGCACCAGTCAAATAAGGCTCCCTGTAGACATTCCACTGCAATTCTCATTTGGTTTCGAGTTGCAAGATGAAGTGATGATGATCCTGCAACCCTCATTATTGTGCTTACCAACACCTGTAATGGCAAGCTGCAAATATGCACAATAGGGATGCAAGTACCCCTTATTTGAGTACCAAGCGCACAGTAAGTGTCAATGTAGTTCTGAACACTTAGAAGGTCACCGCCCCTACCTGTACCTTCCAAGTTGACTGGAGCTCCCCGTCGTGACAAACCCGATACGAAATAGATGTCTTCCAGTGTAATCTCTAGAATCTCACCTTATAGGTCAAATGCACCTAGATCATGATCCCAGTAGTTTATCAAAAACTTCAATAAACGGACATTGGATCGCATGGGTGAGGTACAAAAGAATTTAAGCAGCCCACTTTGCCGCAATGCATGCATCGTGGGGACACTTTGAAGAGCATCTTGGTCAATGTCTGCATGTTCCCTCTCCCTCCACTCCAACACCATGTTTTAGCCTGTCAATAAATCCATTTTCAAACATTAATTTCATTCAAAAAACTTTGATTTTGGCCCTAAATATCATTTTCCTATGTCACGCAGTATACACGACTGTTCTTTGAGCATGCTGCGTATCATACGCGGGTTGCTTTCAGGCAAGTCACATATAAAATGCGTGTACGCGACTGTCTAAGTTGCATACCTGTGTATACCGCGCGACCTTACTACAACCAGCTTAAAACATCAAATTTACATAAAATTAAAAATTTGTTTGGATGAAATGAAAGAGCATGATGAGCTGATTTACCTGGCACTTGCGGATTTGAAAATCGTCCACTGAGTTGTCCACACCAAGCGATTGAAGGCAGAGGTAAAACTTGTCTATGTTGGGTAAAAATATCAAATGGTGATATTTTTATTTCTATTTTGAACTATTTATAGAAATATTTTCAAAATATGGGTTTTTAACCTATAGTTTTTAATTTTTTATCAAAATTAAATTAATATCATGTCTTTTTTCCTAATGTAGCAGGTCCAAGGTCACTTGAAGTTGTTTTTCACTCATATAGGGTAGGATTTTGGTCATTCATATGCATTTTTGCATTTATACCTAATCTGCCTTAACCCTAGGATTACTACTTTTGACCACGGACTATGGTATTCAACCATTAGTACCTTGTCTGTACCATTGTTCTTCTATGGATAGGGATTTCTTTCCATGAGTACCCTAGCTTAGAACACATTCATTGTTTTTGGTACTCATGGTGCATTTGTCGTAATTTCAGGGGAGCCTTCTTAGCTATTTTTCACGCCAAATTGAGCCTCATTTTGGTCTCTGTTTACAAGCTATCCCCTTTATAAGGCTCCCTGTCTTTATGGAGTTTCTTTAGGCCCAGGTCTAACTCCTTAAAATAGACTTGACTGCCGAGTAAACTTGTCCATTCAGGCTCGTTAAGAATATGTGTATGGGCATCCACATTGGTGGTAGGTTATCTCTTTCTCGAACCATGTGGAATAATACGAGAAATGATCACTCTCTTTTCTACGGAATCGAGAAGAGTATTCTCAGGCATAGGTTTATCGCTTTTCCCGACCGAGGGACTAAACTTACAGAAAAGGAACGCCCGGTATGAGCTTAGTTTTCTCTTTTTCGTGCTCTGGACCTAAACATGAAAAAGATCTCTAGTGTACTTTATGTCTTTGTCATGCTCGTTAAACACCAAGAACAAAGCACCGAGTTCACTGTTGTAAGCCCCATTCCTCGTAATCAAATGGATCTTTCTGAGTGATCTTGCTTTCCTTCACACTTGTAAAACTCAAGCTATATGCTGCTTTTGAAGGAGCGTTGGGTAGGTGGTAATTTAACCTTTTTTGGACCTCCCTCACTAAGTACGAAAAAGGTTCGCCTTTTCTTCTTCAGAAGTTAAGAGAGTTCTTCTGAGGTATGTTTTATACTTTTTCGGCTTCAGGAGACTAAATTGGACAAAAAAGGACCCCCTGGAGTCTTCTTTGGAGTTTTCAGACTCTCTAAACATGAAAACACCAAACGAGCATGTACTAGTTCGGGCTCGTAAAATCCACGAATAGGTAACATTATCAAGCATTATTCTCTCTTCTCTTCAAGCTTGTCAAAAATGAAGAGAGACCCGAGTTGACTTTTCTGGACTCGTTAAAATTTAACAGGAAAGATAAGGAAGAAGTTTTCTTTTTAGGGTTTCAGTCGGTGGCAGCATGTCCTCCTTGAACATAGCACTCTCTGAACTTTTCGATACTCATGTCTCAGTGTACACTTTCAGTTCAGCTATCACTTCGAGTTTCTTACTCCACTTGTCATTTATGCTTGGGGAATATGATCATGTCTCCTACATGACAAATAAGTCTAGTTGTCCTATATGCAAAGTTGAAAGCTGCCTTGGGTCATCTCTGTGTCGTGCTCACTGTTCAAGGATTTATCCCTGCATTTGATTATTATCCTGATTCCATCATTGTCCTATCTGATACTACTTGTGTCTACCTTCCCTTATCTAGTTCCTAGTCACTCTTGTGATCTGTTGGAGGATCTACTGCCTTCCTCATCACACTACGGTTTCTCATCAGTATTTCTTGAAGACGAAGACCTAGAGTTTTGACGATGGTACCCTAGGATTCACTTTCATCATTGGTGAATTCCTTTGCTTCAGTTGTCAATTATCACCTATCGATTGACAATCTGTTGAATCCTTTCCATGCTCTACTTCGATACATCTATTCACATGGCCTGGATTGTACTGGTTCCTTTGGATTTTGACGAAGACTTTAGGTTCACATCTACAACCTAAGTTGCGCAAGATTGTGTTGTGTTCATCTACACAGCTTCCATATTTTTGAAGACTCGTCATTATTGTATATTGTGGCTTCGATCCACCTTTGTAATAAATGTGGTCCTGTACTCGTATCATATGATGTAATCAAATATTGTAAAGGAGCTAGTGTTCCAGTATATTGAACATAGCATCCTCAGATATGATTCTGTATATGGCATTGATATGTATTTGTTTTAGGTACTTCCTTTGCTTCCTTGGACTTCTGAGTTCTCCAAAATAATGATTATAATGTATTTCGGCCATCGCTTCCCTTTGACCTCACACATTAGGGGGCATCTGTTATCAGCCAAAATGGCACTTCTCTGTTCGAGTACTGACATTCCTCATGTTGGTATACAAAAGGACAAATTTGGATTGAAGTGGCCAAAACACTATAGATGGGCATGACCTTTGATGCATTATCCTCAAACCAGCGTTATATATTTTTGTTATGAGTTTTGGGTTGCATACGCGACTATATGCATTGCAACTTGCGTATCATATGCGGGTATTTGCATTGCAACTCGCGTATACTTGCATACGCGAGTTGCCTATATTAATAGCCGTGTATACCTTAATTTGACATTAAAAAATATAAATCGAGATTAGATGAGATTGGTTGGGGCTTAATCCATAACTATTCCAACCATCCCAACCTTCGAAACCACTCTATTTCCCAAAGTATAAATAGAGGCCTTGGGGTGGGGGCTAATCAATCAATTTTTGGGAGAGCAAAGTTATGCTGGTGGTATATCTTCAGAATCTTGGAGCAACAAAACTCAAAGTCCTTTGGTTGCAGAGGAGTCCTTGTCTCAGAAGCTGGGTTGTATTCTTATCTTATTCATCAATTGTTAATAAAGAGAATTCTTCTTCCAATCTTGTATTGAGTATATTTCATGTGTATTGGTTAATGAATATGTTTGTTTATATTATCCATATGTTTTTCATCTAACCTCTGATATATATATGCATGAGATATTACTTGAAGGATTTGCTCTTTGTAGGTGAAGAGGTGCGTCCCTAGAAGCTTTGGAAAGGATTGGAGCGAGAGAAGATCAAGATTGGATCAACCGTCGTTAATTGGTTAAGTCAAGACTTTCTTTCTATTCTCTTTCCATTCCCTGTAAAAAGCTGATTGTTTGCAATTTAGTAGTAAGTTGGTAACCCTAGACCCTAGGTTACAAGGGTGCTTTATCCTGAACAATAGTGGTGCTTCTTGTTGAACTCCTCTTTCATGACCTTTACAAAAATGTACCCTTCACTCGAATTTATTCCTTCGATACTTCAAGGAGATAAAGGAAAATCCAACCAAGCTTAAAAAGTAACTTTTATCTCACTCGACTCAGCCTCTGCCAAGTACCAATGCCTCTCATCTGCTATTTGGGAAGCAACACTTAACTCCTTCCCCCACTCCACTCGTACCTTCTCTGCCACTCCTAAACTTGGCTCTTGCCCCATGAACAAGTGGGTACAACGAGGATTGCAAAACACTTCACCGAGAACATCGTCATGCCTTCCTCCACTCTCACCCGGCCTACCTCGACATCCAAAGATCTTACTCTTGTCTCCTTTGTTGCCAAAAACGACATTGTCTCTCAGAGAAGACAGGAACTCTCAGCTCTCCTTGCCCATTCCCCCAAATAGTTTTGGTGTACCATCCTCTCTCGGCGCTCCCCTCTGTCACTCGACCTAGACCCTGCTTCCATGTTCTCCCACACCTCCAAGCTCTATGACATTCTCGGCTAGGCTGACATTCATGTTGCTTCCCCTCCTCCTCCTGCCACCTATTCATTAACAATGATGTCACAGAAGCCATCCAAGCGATGAGTAGCAGCAAATTAGTTGACAAGGAAGGATACCAAGCAGAGTTCTTCAAGCATGGTCTTCAGGTTCTAGTTAGCTACTTGGCTGATCTCTTTAACCACGTGGTGCGTGAATGATTTCCATCGGTCTAGTCTCATCATATCATCCATTTGATTCACAAGTTAGGAGCCACCTTTGACCCTAATAACTACAGAGTGATCATAGTAGGCCATACGTTCTCAAAACTTTATGCTACCGTTCTCCACCTGAAGCTTTCCAGCGATTTTGAACAAATAAATCGTAGAGCTCGTGGTTAGGGAGGGTTCAAACCAGCACATCAGACTATCGACCACATTTTTACTCTCCGAGCTGTGATTGAGGAGGCACGTCACCACTCCTTGAAAGTCTACTTCTACTTTGTAGATTTTCGGAAAGCATTCGACTCAGTTCCAAGAGAGGATTTATTGTAGCGACTCAGAGACATCGGGATCTCGACGATCCTATTGACGTCTATTATGTGCCTATACGAGTTTGTTCGGGGCCGTCTTTGCACAACTCGAGGATTATTCGAGTTCATCCATAGCACCATTGGGGTGAAACAAGGTAGCTTGCTCTCCCCCACCCTGTTCGGAATCTACATTGACGAGTTGGAGACCTTCCTCCATGAGCATACCCAGGAAACAGATGGGTGCCTCCTCCACCAGGTCGTGATCTCTATCCTACTTTTTGCTGATGACATCGTACTCCTATCTTCCTCCCAGGAAGGCCTGTAGAGACATCTTGATGCCCTAGCCCTGTTCTGTGAACTCCGAAAGTTGACTGTGAATCTGAGCAAAACAAAGGTTGTGATATTCAATGGGGTAAAGAAAACCTTAGACTTTTGTTTCTTATTCAAAGGGAAGGAAGTTGAGATCACCGGTACTTAAACTTATTTAGGAGTGCAGTTTTCTGGTCCTCGCTTCAGTCTACGACCAACTCTCCAGCCTCGAATCAATAAGGGGTACGGGTCCCTAGCCCTCCTCGAGAGCCAGTTTTTTCGTCGCCATTTCCAGGATATCTCATCCAAGATGGACCTGCTAAATACCTTGATCCGTCCCTCTGTTCTATATGGATAAGAGATCTAGGGCCCCTCCCTACTCGAGTTAGATTGGGCATCAGCTGAAAGAGTCTAGATCCTTCTTCTCCGAGGTATCATCATATGTAAGCAGACAATGCCGCAGCACATCATCCTCGCTGAATTTGGAGCCCGGCCCTTCCAGCTCGAGACAGTTTTCAGATTGGTTTTCTTCCTGCATCGGATTCGAGGGTTAGTCGACTCATCAAAAGGTCGAGACAGGTACCCTTTTCTAGCTTATTTCTCTGCTCAGACTATCGCCTGTTCTACCCACCCAGGAAGGGCCAAGTGTTGGCTCACAAAGGTCTCGAACCTTCTTGCTTCAATGGGGATCCAGTTAGATTGTCTTCCCCTGTTCCAATACTCTTTGGATGCCCCTGGGCACTTTCTGCCTACCTGACAAGAGTTAAATAAGATCATCAGAGATGATATCTACAAGCAGTTCGTCTACGTTACTTGGAATAATCCTCCAGGAGGATTGCGCCGAAAAATGGCCTTTTATGCTGAGCATTTCTTGGAGATCAGAGATGGGTTCATTGTCCGGCCCCAGTATACGTTTTGCCATTGGATGCACGCTCTTCAGATCCCTCTCAAACAGTTCAGAGTAGGATTACATAGACTCCGGGTAGAGTCAGACCACCAGATAGATAGATCAGATAGGATTTGCCAACTGTGTCGTCTACAGGAAGTGGAAACTGAGTCACATTTTATCTTCACGTGTCCTGTCTACTATGAGATCAGAGGACGCTTCTATTGCTTGTTCAGGGGACCCCAAACTGTAGCCGCTTTCTTCAGATATATCGATCAAAGATGTCTAGCGCTCTATATTCAGGAGGCTCCTAGGTTTCGAGCGTAGATCCTCCAGCCTCCCACTAGACCAGATACCACGCAGCGGATCACGGTGTTCTTCAGCATGCTACCATCTTCCAGGGGCATCAAGAGATCTACCGACCTCAACATCGAACTAGCTCCCAAATCAGTAAGGGATGAGGGTTCTCGACCCACGAGATCTTAGCGGCAGCTCTATACCAGACCTCCCTCTGAAAGGCGCTCAGGACCCTCCAGACCTTGCCGACATCACTCTAGAGGGCGCCCCGCGCCTACCAGTTTTGAATCGGGGCAGCAGACACTTTTGCAATTCCCTCAGTTTTCCTCGTTCAGCCTCGGATGTTAGGAGTGCCAGATCCTCCTCGGTCGCTTTGGCTCTCGGATCTTGTCCACCTGAGCTCCGTCGCCCATGTGCAGGGTTACACAGTTGGAACTGGAGCAAGAGCTCTCCCATGCTACAACCTAAGTCACCTGACACGAGGACACGGGACACGAAAATACGAGAGTCCAGCACGGACACGGTGACCCCCGGAATCAGGACACGTAGGATATGTTTTATATACATATATATCTTTTTTTAAAATATATATTAAAATTTAAAAATATAGACATATAGATCCAAAAATTTTTAGAAACTAGAACATTTACAAATATTCAATAGAAATTAGAATAAAAACACATTAATGATTAGTAATTACACATTTGTCATTCATAAGTCACGATTCACAACGCATTTGTCATTCACAAATCACAATGAGACTCATAGATGCATGTCGGAACCATATTTCTCATTAAGTCATCAAAATCAAAATGTATACAATGTACATATATGTCGGAATGCCACTGGGCATTGGCAAATTCCAAATAGACTAAAGTCTAATATTAAAGACAAAAAGAGGTGGATCAAGATGGGAGAATCCCATCCCATATGTCAGATTGTCAGTAGTCCTCCTCCATGCCTGAATCAACATCAACATACTCATCACTGCTCCTGCACCTGCCCTGATCCTCATCCTCGTCCCCCTCCTCCTCTCTGCCCATCTGATGATCTGCATTTGTTGCTGTGGAGGATGACCCCTCCATACGATCACTATCATCAAAAGTGACCGGCTCTAGCACTGGATCATTAAGATCCATGTTGGCTAATGCCAACTCAATACTGCTGTCCAAACCCATATCATCAGGAAAGACATCCCACATCTTTGTCTTTCCCTTCACCCACTCCTCCCTCTTCCTGTAAATAAGACAAAGGTTGGAGTGCACATACACCATTGACTCTGCCTTGGACTGCTCAAGCCTGCTCTTCTTCATACTGTACAAGTTCCCATATGAGCTCCAATTCCTCTCACAACAAGAGGATGATGTAACTTGAGAGATGATCCTCAAGGCTAACTTCTATAGAATAAGGGATGTTGCCCCATGAGTTGCCCACTAAGCATAGGGTTTTTTACCCCCCTATCTCTGAGCACATCATAGCCTCCAAATCTCCCAGTGCCAGTGGAAAAATCTACAAAGCCCTCCTCTGCCTCCTCAAGCATGTCGCTATCTTGAAATAGCCGTCTAAGTGCTATCTTCCTCCCATGTGCAATCTTTGCATCCATGTGAGGAGGGACTCTGTGTGAGGCCTCCGATCCACCAGTGAGCCACTCCTGAGTGTAGAACTTGGGATTCAAGGAGTGGGCCAAGCAATGCAAAGGTGTGCAATTCTTATCCCACCTGGAGATAAGAATATCCCGAATAATGGTCCATAAGTTCTTTGCCGATGTCCCATACTCGGGACACTCATTCTCCATGACAATGGACCTCATGGACTCAATCATGGAATCCCACCCCTCATAAACCTCTGCTAGGATGGGCTGGTTCGTGTTTGCAAACTGCAACAAAGAAATGATTGGCTCCATGATCTTAATGCTAAGATCTACTGTGTCCCACCAACCATCATCTAACACCTTGTCCTTCACCTTTTGTGAAGCAGCCTGATCCGTCCTTCTCCAAAAAGCCCAAAACTCTGAAATCACCATGGACCTAAGAGCGGTTTTGACCTCCCTCAACCTCTTCAGCATGATGAATGAGAAAGCAAACTGAGTATCTGCAATCTTTAGCAATGAAAGTTGTGTGTACTGTTTGTAGATGGTGAGGGCATTTGTGTGGTTTTGTACAAAGTTACGGATATGGCGTGCATCCTCAATAAGGTTGCCAATCCATGTCACATCTGAAGCAATGGCTTTCAGTGCTAAATTCAAGGAATGGGCAATGCAAGGTGTCCAAAAAACCTGTAAGAGCAATAAAAGCATGTATCAATGACTCTACAACACTAACATTGCAATGACCAAATTCAAACAATGAGCAAATTAGAAATGAAAGGTGTCCAAAATGAACATACCTGTGGATATTTAGCTTCCACAATCATGCCATCAGCCTTGCAAACAGGTGCATTGTCTGTGATGATTTGTACACACGAATCAACACCTACTTCTTCAATGGTTTTGATGAATAAATCACCCATAAATTGTGCATCCTTGTATTTCCCAAGAGCATCCACCGCTTTCAAGAACAACGGTCCATTTTGGGAAGATACCATGAAATTGATGAGTGGATGGCGTGCAGGATCCGTCCATCCATTAGAAACAATACTCACACCACATGAGGCCCATGTTCTAATTGGCTCAAGGATTTTATCTACCTCCTTCTTTGCTTTAACCAACAATGTGGTTCTAAGCTTCTCTGAACCAGGAGGCACATAACCACTTGGAGCTCGTTCCAAGATAGTTCGAACCATCTCAAAATACAAGGGTGACCGTGCAACATTGAATGAGATGAAGTTGAGGTAGAATAAAAATGCAATGGTAAGGTCTACCTCTTCTCACGCCTCTTGTTCGAAAATCCTATCCATTGGACCACTTGTAGATCGCCTCTTTCTTGTTTGATAAGTATCTCCACGCCCATGAATGCTAGGTGGAAATGGAGTCTTGGTGCTAGAGGACTTCCTCAAAAATGGAAGAGGATCATCCTCTTTTTTCTTGCTTGTTGCTGCCACCTTCCCTAAGCCAACATGATCCTCTTTTTCCATATCCCTCCTTTGATTAACAGTCACCGCTTTGCATGAAGAAATCCCACAAGAAGGAAGGGCCAACAAATGGCCCTTAACCCGGAATTATGTGCTCATGAACTCATGGTTGCAAAAATTGCGTCTCCAAGACACATTGCCTCCTCCTCCAAGCTTTGCCCTGGGCCCATCTTTCCTTGTCACATACTTCCACAAAGGGTATTTTTTTTCTTGGGCTTGTTGTCTTTCTAAAACAGGGTTAAATGGAGCATGAGCTCCACTAGCAGCCGATGGAGCACTTGACGGAGGAGGAGAACCGGTTGTGCTTGGTGAAATAGGAGGGGAGGCCCTAGATGGTGCATTTCTCCCTTTCCTTTGACCCCTACGTCCTACCCTAGCTGATTGAGACATTCCTTTTCTTGTGTGATGGTTGAGCTTGCAATCCTCTCAACAAATCCACCAGAATGCACTTGGAATTGCTTGGAAACAATGGATAGCCTTCAAATCTCCTTCAAAACTCCTTCACCTGCACATAAAACTCACTCTCAACCAATTGCTTCCTTGCAAATGACAAAAAGAAAGGCAAAAAATTGACTTAAAACAAACCCGGCTGTCTTTTTCCGTCGGTTACATGTCCTGTTTTCGGGATTCGTGTCCTATTTTCCGAACACGCTTCAATTTCGTGTCCGACACATTTTATTTTCGTGTCCTGTTTTCGGATTCGTCTAAAAGACGAATTGGGCACGTGTCCGATTCGAATCGTGTCCGATTCGATCCCCACGGGAGACAGGGGGCCTCTAGGACAAATCCGGTTTCACAGGCTACAACCTAGCTTGCCTTGTACATCTTTACTTCTTTCTATTTTCATTGCTTATATTGTATTTCCTTTAAGGGAGATCGTTTGATCCTCCCACATGCATAACATATCATTGTAACCAATAGTCCCATTGACCCACTTTGTGGTCATTAGTGGACATTAATAAAATTATCTTATCTGATCTTATCTTATTTTATCTATCTTGTTAACTTTTCTATGTTGTCATAGCTTAAGTCCTAACCTGATTAGCATCTAATACATTTTCATAATAACAACATAAAGAGGATCACTAAAAGAAACACAATCATAAGGTACACAACAATTTACCCTGGGAAACCCTAAAGGGAAAAACCCAACAAAACTTCCTCAAAATAGATTACCAGTATGCAATGACCAAAGAACAAGGTCTCATCAAATGAGAGACCAAACCCCAAGTATAAGAGCCAAAACAACAAAGACAATGGTCTTCCTCCTTCTCTGTCTCTCCTTCTTTCTCTCTCTTGCGCAATACAAGTGTGAGTGACTGTGTATAAATGAGGTAGGGTGCCTCCCTATTTATACTAGTTTCCCAACTGACATTTTATCTAATTGGGACGACCTGTCTAAGTGGAAGGGTCGACCTACCTAGGTAAACTTCACAATAATAATTATATTCGTCTTTTCTGGGTGCTATTGACCCGACTTACAACTAAGGGTTTACCTCATGACATTTACATGACCTTTTACATCAGAAACATCTCATGAAGGAGGAAAAATAATAATGTGAAGTACAAGTAGAATATTCTTCGAAGTTACATTATTTCAACACTCCCCCCTAATAAGAAGGGTATTCTACTGACAACAACAACTGGTATGGCTTGACACAACATCATCGAAAGGAGAGAGGAGGCATCATCAACATCATCTTTTGGAACACCATCTGGCACATCTATAGATCATCGGAAGTTTTGAACAACATCATCATCTTCAGTGCGAAGCTGGAGTATCAACATCTTCAGTACAAAGCTGAAGTATCGTCATCAACATCTTCAGTACAGAGCTGAAGTATCATCATCAACATCTTTAGTACAGAGATGAAGTATCATCATCTACAGCATGGAACTGGGGCATCATCATTTGCAGCATGGAACTAGAACATCATCAGCAACATGGAGTTGGAGCATTATCATCTGCAGCATGGAACTGGAGCATCATCTGTAACATGGAGTTGGAGCATCATCATTTGCAGCGTGGAACTGAATCATTATCTGCAGCATGGAGCTGGAGCATCATCATCTGCAGGATGGAACTGGAGCATCATTTGCAGCATGAAGTTGGAGCATCATCGTCTGCGCAGAAACTTATACATCACTAACATCGACAGCACAAGGCTGGCTCATCAGCATAAGGCTAGAATAACAACAACAATGACAACACGAGGTTGGCTCATCGGTGTAAAGCTGGAATGACAACAACAATGACAACACGAGGTTGGCTCATCAACATAAAGCTGGAATAACAACAACAACGACAACACGGGGTTGGCTTATCAACATAAATGCTGGAACAACAACATGTGACATCATCATCAATAGCTCAAAGCTAGAGCAACATCATCTAGGGAAGGTATAACAACAACCAACATGATCCTTCCCTCCGGAATTACAGGATCATGGACAACATATCTGTGGTACTTAGACAATCCTTCCTTTCGAAATTACGGGATCAAGTTTTTGCGGAGCTACCAATACTAATCACAACTAACACATACATACACAAGACGATCCTTCCACGACTGACATCTTGGACGATCCTTCCTTTCAGAATTACGGGATCAAGTCCACTACTAACATCTTGGACGATCCTTCCTTTCGGGATTACAGGATCAAGTCCACTACTAACATCTTGGACGATACTTCTTTTTGGAATTGCGGGATCAAGTCTAAGGATGAATAGTCCCAACAACTTGGACGATTCTTCCTTTCGGAATTACGGGATTAGGTCCATCCATATCAATATTTAAGACGATCCTTCGTTTCGGAATTACGGGATCAAGTCTAAGAATGATTAATCCTTCCACATCAACATCTTGGGCGATCCTTCCTTTCGGAATAATGAGATCGATTCCATCAAGATCAACATTTAAATCGATCCTTCCTTTTAGAATTATGGGATCAAGTCCAAGTATGATCAACCCCAACATCAACATCTTAGACGATCCTTCCTTTCGGAATAACAGGATCAAGATTTAAGATGATCATTCCTTTCAAAATTACGGGATCAAGTCTAAGGATGATAAATTCGAACATCAACATCTTGGACGATCCTTCCTTTCAGAATTACGGGATCAAGTCCAACAAGATCAACGTTTAAGACGATCCTTCCTTTCGGAATTACGGGATCAAGTCTAAGGATGATCAATCCCAACATCATCATCTTGGACAATTCTTCCTTTCGGAATTACGAGATCCAGTCCAACAAGATCAATATTTAAGGCGATCCCTCCTTTCAGAATTATGGGATCAAGTCTAAGGATGATCAATCCCAACTTAGCTACCTACTGTGATCAAGATTCCATATCATCAATACTACTCCTCCTTTCAAGGGAAGTCCTTACGGACAACACCAAGCTTGACTTGGAAGTGTTCAAACTTCACACGAGACAGAGGCTTAGTCAACACATTTGCAACCTGCTCATCTGTGCTCACATATTGGAGCTTTATAGCTCCCTTATGCACCATGTCAGGAATGTAGAAGTACTTGATTTTTGTGCTTCATCTTATCATGGAACACAGGGTTCTCTGTCATCTTCATGCAGCTTTGGTTATCACATAGAATCATGGTAGCATCCATCTCCAAATCGAATAGATTTGATAACAATTTCCGAAGCCATATGGATTCACAACTAGCGAAACAAGTTGCAATATATTCTACTTTTGCAGTGCTGAGAGCAACATTGGACTGCTTCCTGCTTAGCCATGAGATTATGGCTGACCCCAGACTAAAACATCCTCCTGAAGTGCTCTTTCTATCTGAGACACTTGTTGCCCAATCTGCATCTGTATAACCATACAGTCTAAAGTCATGATCTCTAATATAGTTGAGACCATAGTCTATCGTACCTTGTAGGTACCTCATCACATGCTTTGCAACTACCAAGTGAACATGTCTGGGTTCGACTAGATAGTGACTCAAAGTGTTCACATCAAAGCATATATCTAGTCGGGTACTCATCAGATACATCAATGAACCAATGATCTGTCTGTATAGTGTCACATCCACTAATTCTAACGAAGCATCAACCAACAACTTCAAGTGTGTTTCCATGGGTGTGGCCATGGCTTTACATTCCAACATGTCAAACCTTTTTAGGGTTTCCATTGCATACTTCCCTTGGATAACGAAGATTCCTTCTAGGCTTTGCCATACTTCGAGACCTAGAAAAATAATGCATCAAGCCAACGTTTTTCATCTCGAATTCTGCAATGAGCTTCTTCTTACACTCTGAGATTTTCTTCACATTACCTATCAGGAATAAGTCATCCACATACAACAATAATATGGCAAGTACACCATCCATAACCTTGAAGTAAAGGTTAGGATCAGCCTTACTTTTGGTAAAGCCCAAGCTCGTCGGAAAACTATCAATTCTTCCATACCAAACTCTTGGAACTTGTCATGTTCCATTATTGATAAATAGGGAATTGATTGAGGACATTTAATACCGGGAGCATATTAGAACAATTATTCAGTATTATTAAGTCATCAGTATAGTAAAGAGGGCCATCAGAGTTATTATCATAAAGCATGCAGAGCATGCAAGCCTTATTTCTTCAGTGTTAAGTCAATGAGCAATTAGAATTGCATGCATGCAAAAAATAAAGCGCAAAACCTAAAAGTGACATGCAAACCCTAAAAGTACATGCTAAGCTATATAAGAAGGGTCATTGAACCAAAAGGATCATCTATGATTATTATTGTTGAGTTTGGTTTCTAGAGCAGCAACAACAGGTGTCGCAGCAGCAAGTTGGGGTTGGAGACAAAGGTCTTCAACTAACAAGGGGTTTCAGCAGTGAAATCTATGTGCTCTAATCACTTCAAGATAGATCATCTAGGTCTATCATAAGTTATTCACCATATTCATTCATCTTCAGTGATACAACACACAGAGAGAGATTTATTGCAGGTTCATGTTTTGCAGCTGGGGAACATCTAGAAATCCTCAGAAGAATTCGTCAGGACTCAGAATCTCAGTCTTTCCTCTGCATGTCATCACTATCTTTCTTTGCAGACTCATCACACCGTAATGGGTCATTATCAATCCATTGTTTGCATATCCGGAGCAGCTAGCAGCAAAAACGTAAGAGAGGGGAACACGACCTTCTTGGTGGCAGAACAATTCGTTAGGTGCCTTGGAGGAGTCAAAACTTGTGCATGAGACTCCTTATCTCTCCGAGAGGCCTAGAACACCAGTCCTACAAAGTTTCAGCAGCAACAGACTACTCCTCCCTCAAAAGCATCAAGATCATCAGAAGGAGGGTACTCTATTAGCTAGGCATCAAATTCAAGAGAGGAGCACTATTATCTTATCTTTCTGATATAACTTGCATGCATCTTATCTATTGGCAGTCTATCAACATTATTATCAGTGGTATGTGTGTCTCTTCTTACTAAAATCTTTGCCCTATTATCTCTCTAGATTAGCTATTTCTTAGGGCCATTTGACACGACACTTTTGCATGCACATTTTATTCATCTTTCCAGCACCATTTGAGTATCTGAACAACAAATATATTACTAAAGTACAATAGAATATCAGTTGGGATATTACAGTGGTATCAGAGCTTGTTCCTAGCCCGCTGTGGGCTTGAACATGAAGACAATGAGAAGGATCTTGACTGGAAATTTGCAAAGGTTAGCAACATTGCAACACTTACCCTCGATATCGGGAATATCTAACCTTGGGTGATGAGGTATATGCAGCATTGTCCTTTCAAGACTGTTACACCATTAAGTTCGGGAACCAACCCAAGGCAAGGATTTGGGTTAAGATTTCCTTAAAAACATAGTTGGAGTGGAGAAAGATGAGCCCGAAGTACAGGTTGATGGTGAGCTTGATTTGGAGTTAACAGTACATGATGAGGATGTTCATGAGGAGATAGCATTAGAGTCATCCTGTGACTCTAGCGACACCAGCACATCCGATGGTCAAATTGTGGACAAGCAGTGTGATGAGTTGGAGTTGGTACACTCTTCATCACCTACAACAGGAGTCCAGATAGTTATGACAAGAGAGATACATGAGGTTCAAGGCAATGAGCACAGCAGTCGAGATAGTGGGCAGTCGCACATGGAGGTTTGGGAGAGTTTATATAGGCATGTGATGGAACTCCCAGATGATAGTCATCGAAAGAAGATTGAACGTGTTAAAGAAAGCATTCTAGCAATGAAAGAGAGGACTAAGATACTCCAGGACACCATATTACAACGAGATGTTGAGATTACAGTTCTTCGAGTTGTATGTATCGAGTCAACGATCAAACTTTCTAGTATCGAAGAGCAGTTAGATTCCTTGATGGGGAAACAGAAGAAACATACTATTGCATTTTAAAGAAGTCCTCTTCAGGAGTACATGGAAAAAGCTTGCAGTAGCTTGATTCCACATTTGCATATTGGAGGATGGTTTTTACAGGTTGGCCAGGATCGAGAAATTGGGCAACAGTATGTGAGCATTCCAGTTGAAATTAGAAGGGAAAAATGTTAGCTTGGCAGGATTATTCCTTGTGATGGTGCTTATGGACAAGGTCTTTTTTGGGGGTTTGATTGGAGAGAGATTAAGAGTTGATGTCCTATTGAGTGGGCGATTCTTGGGAAGACGTTCCTAGCCAGGGGTATAGTCCCATAAGAGTCTTGGGATATTTGGGATGAATGATGAACAAGTTTGCATTGGTATCCAAGTGGGAGACCTTATGAGGGATGGATACAGTGTTTACTGATGGCGTTACTTAGGAGTCTACAGGATGCTCCCTGTGTCGATACTACGCAAGGTAGGGATGGATGCATTTTGACCTCTCCAATTCTCAGATTGATTTGGGACCCTGGGATTATAGTGACTAGCAGTTTAGTGATTGCTAGAGGATGCTTTCTGGACGTCTCTTGTGATCGTACCTCGTTTACATCGTGGTTAGTTACTCTACTTATAGGAGGCTTCCATGGGATATATTCTGATTGTACCGTGCAATGTAGTGCTTTGAGCAAAGGGTGCTACAGATCTCCTAGGATAATTTGGGACCCTGGGATCATCCCCGGATTTAGTTGGTTCAGTTGATTGATTGTGGAGTTGCGTTGGCATTGCTTGAGGACAAGCAATCTTTGGCGAGGGAGGACTGTAATGTTCTGTTACTGATAAACAGGGAATTGAGTGAGGACATTTAATACCAGGATCATTTTAGAACAATTATTCAGTATTATTAAGTAATCGGTATAGTAAAAAGGGCCATCAGAGTTACTATCATAAAGCATGCAAGCCTTATTTCTTTAGTCGACTCTTAAGTCAATGAGCAATTAGAATTTTATGCATGCAAAAAGTAAAGCACAAACCCTAAAAGTGACTTGCAAACCCTAAAAGTATATGCTAAGCTATATAAGAAGGGTCATTGAACTAAAAGGATCATCTATGATTATTATTGTTGAGTTTGGTTTCTGAAGCAGCGACAGCAGGTGTCGTAGCAGCGAGTTGGGGTTGGAGACGAAGGTCTTCAACCAACAAGGGGTTTCGGCAATGAAATCTATCTGCCCTAATCACTTCAAGATATATCATCCAGGTCTATCATCAGTTATTCACCATATTCATTCGTCTTCAGTGATACAACACAGAGAGAGATTTATTGCAGGTTCACGTTTTGCAGCTGGGGAACAGTTGGAAATCCTCAGAAGAATTCGTTGGGACTCAAAATCTCAGTCTTTCCTTTGCATGTCATCACTATCTTTCTCAGCAGACTCATCACACCGTACTAGGTGATTATCAGTCCATTGTTTGCATATCCGAAGTAGCTAGGAGCAAAAACGTAAGAGAGGGGAACGTGACCTTCTTGGTGGCAGAACAATTCGCTAGGTGCCTTGGAGGAGTCAAAACGTGTCCATGCGAATCCTTATCTCTCCGGGAGGCTTAGAATATCAGTCCTACAAAGTTTCAGCAACAACAGACTACTCTGCCCTCGAAAGCATCAAGATCATCAGAAGGAGGGCACTATTTTAGCTGGGTGTCAAATTCAAGAGAGGAGCACTATTATCTTATCTTTCCGATATAACCTACATGCATCCTATCTATTGGAAGTCTATCAACATTATTATCAGTGGTATGTGTATCTCTTCTTACTAAAATCTTCGCCATATTATCTCTCCAGATTAGTTATTTTTAGGGCCATTTGGCACGACACTTTTGCATGCACATTTTATTCATCTTTCCAACACCATTTGAGTATCTAAACAACAAATATATTACCAAAGTACAATAGAATATCAGTTGGGATATTCCAGTTGTATTAGAGCACGTTCTTGGCCAACTGTGAGCTTGAACATGAAGACTGTAATGTCCTTGAGGACCAAAACCGCTAGCCTATGTGATTCCTGTGGGTTCGAGCGGTCACTGACAGTTAGGGAATCATTTGAAGACTGATGCCATCTACAGAAAATCTAGGGCATCAATATGATATCACCATTAGGTCAAAGAGGGCCACCAGAGCCAAAGGCCACCGACATGCATGACATCTAAAGCATTATTTAATGATGCATGCACCCGTTTAAGTCTCCATGCGCATGCATGCAAGTCAACTGCAAATTAGAAGTTAAAGTGGCCTAATTAGGTCAATGTTAGGGTTTTCGCAGTTGAAAGTTATAAAAGAAAGATAAAGTGAATGGAGACTTCACTTTTGATTATGATAAGATTTCGGAGCTCTTGAGTAGCAGAACAGCGTGTGGCCACAACAGTTGGGGTTGAAGACGACGTCTTCAGCTAACAAGTTTTCGGCAGTGAGATATCTGCCCTAGTCTCATCCAGGGTAAACCATCCAGGTTCACCATCTGCTCTTCAATTTATTCATTCGTTTACAGATATCCAGTATCCATCAGAGATTGTTTGCAGGGGCACGTGTGCAGTTGTAAGGGGGTTTTTAGCTGGAAAACCCCAAATCATTCGCTGGGTCTTCATATCTCAGTTTACCTTCAGAACCCAGGCACCAGTCTCATCATCGGTATCATACTCCAGTACCCGATGATTATCAGATCCGATCTTGCTCATCCGGAGCAGTTATCAACAATTTTGGGATCAAGGGAGCGTGAGCAGCTAAACGTCCAGATCAATTCGCTAGCGTGCCTAGGGACCTCAGAACTTCGGCATGTGTGAGGCATCCTCTTCGGCACGGGAAGACTATCACTCCTGCAAATTCTCAGCTTCAACGAACTCCTCCTTCACTGAAAACATCACCCTTAGCTGATTTTGAGTTCGTGCTGCTGGGGTATCACCGGAGGTAGAAGGTACCAACTCATCTCCAAATCGGCTCTTGATGCATGCATATTCTCTTAGGAGCATTTCAGCCAGCTTATCAGTGGTAAGTGTTACATTCTATCCTGCAAACCCTAACCCTAATTTCAGCTATAAAATAGGGAATTTTTGCATGGCAGTTTGCATGCCTGGTTATTTCAGTAACTTTGCATAGAAATAGAAAATATCAGTGTAAGGGATATTTTAGTGGTATCAGGGCTATCTTCTTGACCAACTGTGGGCTTGAGAAATTAAAAGTAGATGAATACAGAAGAGGACCCTTTTGTAACCTATAGGAAAAGAAGGAGTAGGTACACGGAGGACTTTGAGGATATCCAACTGGAAGATATCAGCTCAGACATGGAACCAACAGGTATACACTCTGACAGGAGGAAAGGAACGGGGGAAGATGAAGACAGGATGGAGTTTCGCAACTTAGTATCTGCATTGCAAGACTTAGCCAAAGGGAAAAAAGATGCACTCAATGTAATTAACAGATTATCGGCGAAACCAGAGCTAGGTAACAATAGTACCCCTCCCTCACCAGTAGACAGAGGGTCTACAAGTAGCAGCAAGAAGGTCGCGTATACCAATATACAGAATACACCGCATATATATAGCAGACCTTCCAACATGCCTACTAAGCCTCACTTCTTGGCAGATGCAGTAGGAGGTCCAGTCATGTAGGTAGAGCCTAGCGAACCCTTTGGGGCTTCTTTGCAGGAATACAGGGACTTAGGGGATGAGTTTCATGCAGCTATGTCTTTTTCAGATTTTTACAACATGAAGAGTAGGAACAGGCCCCGAAATTTCAACAAGGGATTCAATCATAACTATGAATTGCAGAAAACCTTAGGTAGGTTGACCATTCCAAACTTTGACAGGACTCGCGGAGGATCAGCACGTATATGGGTTCAAAAGTTGGATACCTATTTCCAACTCAATCCCATGACAAAGACATATGCCATTAAATTGGCCACACTCCACCTAGATGGAGAAGCTCACGAGTGGTGGTACCACGGATTAGTGACATTAGGTCACAACACCATACACTCCTACGGTGAGTTCACTTAGAAGCTTATGGAGAGGTTTGCCAGGAAGGATCCAGAGATACATTTCAGGGAGTTGGCTCAACTCAAACAGACAAGTAGTGTAGAAGCCTTGATCTCAGAATTCTAGAGGATATCAGTCATCATAACAGATGTGTCAGAGAGCAGGTTGATGATGTTATTCACTGAGGCCCTAACAGAGCCACTACGGGGATGGGTGAAAGCATACAAACCCCCCACTCTGCAGGATGCCATTAGCAGAGCCAGAGACCTCCAGGATTTAGTTCTGAAGAACAAGTTCCCTCTCAAAACCAACTTTCCTATTAGGGACAAGGACAAGAAACCTTTCCAGCAAGTTGTTCCCAAGAAAACATGGTTAGACGAGGACACTAGAAAAGACTTAAGGCAGAAGAAATTATGTTTCACTTGTCAGGAACCATGGGTGCCAGGACACAAGTGTGTAGGGAAGGGGAAGGCTCACTACATCGAAGTGTATTTGGACAATGACGAGCAGGACTATGAGCAGGGAGCCACAGAAGAATTACAAGCAACTGAGGAAGAATCACTCTAGGGTGATACACCAGAGGGAGTCATTCCTACATTATCTGGAGTACTAAGATTCCATACTATTAGGGTCAGAGGAGTAGTACAGGGTCACAGAGTAGGAGTATTGATTGATGGGGGAGCAACCCACAATTTCATTGACTCCGCTTGGGTAGCTAAGAGGGGTATTCAGACCGAGAAGTTCGAAGGATTTACTGTAGCAGTAGTCAAGAACTCCAGCATGGAGTGCAACTACTGGATTCCAAAATTGAATGTCACATTTGGTAACTATCAGATGACAGATTCATTTTATGTAGTAGATGTATCAGATACTCATGTAGTATTGGGTGTTCAATGGCTTTATTCAATAGGGAAATATACTACAGACTACCGAGCAATGGAAATGGAATTCCAGGGGCCAGATGGCAAACTGGTAGTTTTGAGGGGCATGAACACTTATCCCCCAAAACCGGTCTCGTCACAGAGAATGGAGGTAGTACTTACACAGGATGACATAGAATGGGCTGTAGAATGTTTTATCACCTTTAGGAAACCTCTAGAAACCAGCACACAACACCCAAGTGATATTTAGGCCTTGTTACAGAAGCACAAAAAGGTATTTCGGGACCTTCCATCAGGTAGATCGCCAGACCAGGGCTTTGAACACATCATTGAGCTAGAGGAAGGGACACAGGCAGTCATCGCCACTCCTTATCGGCATCCCAAAAGATACAAGGATGAGATCGAGAAAACGATCAAAGAATTGTTGGAGCTTGGATACATTCGGCCTAGTTCTAGCCTTTTCGCATCTTCGGTGGTCTTGGTCAAGAAGAAGTATGGTACACTGCGAATGTGCATCGACTATCGAGCACTCAACAAAAAGACCATTAAAAACAGGTATCCCATCCCTAGGATTGATGAACTCATGGATGAACTACGAGGTGCCAAATACTTTTCCAAGATTGATCTTCACTCGGGGTACCATCAGATCCGAGTAAGGGACCAAGACATCTCCAAAACAGCTTTCTGTTGTCACTATGGTCACTATGAGTTTTTGGTCATGCCTTTTGGACTTACCAATGCTCCAGCCACTTTTCAGTCGTGCATGAACCATGCCTTCAGAGTTCAGCTACGTAAGGTTTTGCTAGTATTCTTTGATGACATCCTGATTTACAGCAAAACATGGGAGGAGCATCTGAAACACCTGGGCGAAGTACTGAGCATTCTAGAAGCACACTTGCTTTACGCGAAAATGTCCAAGTGTGAATTTGGCATGAAGGAAATGTTGTATCTAGGGAACATAATCAGTGAAAAAGCAGTACAGATTGACATGGAGAAAATCCGAGCTATCAGAGATTGGCCCGCGCCAAAAACAGTCACAAAATTGAGAGGCTTCTTAGGTCTTTGCACTTATTACCGAAGGTATGTGAAGGGATTCTCCCAATTTGCCGCACCCCTCACAGATCTCACAAAGAAGGGAGCATTCACATGGACAGAACTAGCACAGAAAACTTTCGAGGAGATGAAAGTCATTATGAGTTCTTGCCCAGTTTTAGCATTACTGGACTTCTCACAACCATTTGTAGTAGAATGTGATGCCTCAGGGGAAGGGCTAGGAGCAGTATTGATGCAAAATCATCACCCTTTTGCATTTGAGAGCCAAAAACTGAAGAACTACGAATGCCACTACTCCATATATGACAAAGAAATGCTAGCCATCTTACATACTCTCACGAAGTTCAGACAGTACCTGGTGGGCAGTAAGTTCAAAATCAAGACAGATCATAACAACCTGAAGTATTTCTTGGAGCAGAAGGAACTGAATGAGCGCCAACAGAAATGGGTCAGCAAAGTACAAGCCTACGATTTCAAGATCGAGTATGTAGAAGGTAAGAATAATATAGTAGCTGATGCATAGGTATAGGATTGTCGATAGCATCATCTATTACAAGAATAGGATATACCTCATCCCAGAATCAACTTTGAGGAAAAAGATCATACATGCAGCACATGACTCTCCATTATCAGGACATCAGGGTTTCTTGAAGACCTACAGACAAATCCGAGAGAGGTTCTCATGGAAGGGCGTCAAAGGGAGGTTATGCAGCACGTATCGGAATGTAGCATATGTCAGCAGAACAAGATCGAGAACATCCATCTAGCAGGGTTGCTTCAGCCACTAACAATTCCAGAACAAAAGTGGGAAAGTGTCTCCATGGACTTTATTACAAGATTGCCCAAGGTCCAAGGGCAGGATTGTTTATATGTCGTAGTTGATAGACTGACCAAGCTCGCACATTTCTTTTCTATATCATTTGATTACTCTGCAGCTCAAGTAGCTGGGTTATTCTTCAGGGAGGTCTTCAAGTTACATGGGTTACCTAAGAACATTGTCAGTGATCGGGACAGTAGATTCACAAGTGCCTTCTGGCAGAAACATTCAGATTAGTGGAGACTGAACTGGCTACCAGTACGAGTTATCATCCCTAGAGTGATGGAAAAACTAAAATTGTCAACAAGTGGATTGAAGGATATCTGAGGAACTACGTAACAGCGCAGCAGCACACCTGGATTAAATGGCTACACTTAGGGGAGTACTGCTACAATACTACCTATCACATGTCTATTAGGATGACACCTTTTAAGGCATTATATCGCTACGAGGCCTTGGACTATGTAGATTTAGCATTCAGAGACAGTAGGGCTCCTAAGGCAAAGGATTGGATAAAGGATAGTCAGGATATTCTTAAAATCTTGAAGGAAAACTTACAGACAACCCAGAATCAGCAGAAGTTGTATGCAGACAGACACAAGATTGAGCGGAGATTTGGTATAGTTAAGGCTCCAACCTTACAGACAGTCTTCACTTAAGAATAAAGGAGCGGAAAAGTTAAAACCTTGCTTCTATGGACCCTACAGAATAATCAGAAAAGTGGGAGAGGTGGCATATGAACTAGAACTACCACATGAAGTAAAATTCACAATGTATTCCATGTGTCCAACCTGAAAAAGACCATTGGGCAACACATTGTTCCATCAACAAAATTACCTCCTTTAGATGATGAAGGACTACTGATACTGATTCCTGAATGGATCATACAGAGTAGAGAAAGGAAACTCAGGAACCGGGTGATTAGGGAATATTTGGTTCAATGGAAAGAACTACCTCCAGAGGATGCCACATGGGAAGGTGAACAGGTATTGCAGCATCCCAGTTTGCAGTTGCTTGAGGACAAGCAATCTCAAGTGGGGAGGACTGTAATGTCCTCATCTAATTAGCCATTGCGGACCAAAACCGCTAACCTATGTGATTCCTGTGGGTTCGAGCGGTTACTGACAGTTAGGGAATGTAATATCCCAAATCCCGATATTTTCTATTTCTAAACAAATGTGCTGATACAACTAGGCATGCAAAAATCCCTATTTTATAGGAAAAATTAGGGTTAGGGTTTGCGAGATAGAATGAACACTTACCACTGATACGCTGGTCTAAACTACTCCAGCAAAAGTCTGCCAGTACTGCAAGCTGGATCGGAGAGGTTCTGAGCTCCTTTGCTTCAGGTGAATCCCCCCAGTAGCAAGACGCCCAAGTAGAAAAGTGTGACGCCCTCAAGGAAGGAGATGTCCGATCTGACTGAGAATTTGCAGGATTGATAGCGGTTCAGTGTCGGAGAGAATGCCTGGAGCATGCGAAGGTTCTAAGATCTCTAGGTAGGGTAGCGAATCACTTTAGAGAGGCAGCTACTCACCCCCTAGAACCCCGAAACGGCTGAAAACTACTTCGGATAAGCACTAATGGATCTGAAAATCACTGGGTACTGGAGTATGCGATTGATGATGAGAATGGTGCCTGAGTTTCAGAAGGAAACTGAGATCTGAAGGCCCCAGCAGCTAATTAGGGCTTTCTGGCTGAAACCCCCCCTCTTACGGCTGCACATGTGTCCCTGCAACAATCTATACCATGTACTAGATAACTGATGAATGAATGAAGAACAAGTGGTGAACCTGTATGGCTTGCTCGGAATAAGACTAGGGCAGATGTTTCACTGCCGAAATCCTGTTAGCTGAAGACTCCGTCTCCAACCCCAACTGCTATGCTGCTATCCAAGAGCTCCCAAGATAATCATAATCCAAAAGTGAAGTCTCCTCTTGCTTTCTCCTCTATTTATAAAGTTCAACTGTGCAAAACC
The DNA here is from genome assembly GCA_001517045.1 of Pseudotsuga menziesii. Taxonomy (NCBI): domain Eukaryota; kingdom Viridiplantae; phylum Streptophyta; class Pinopsida; order Pinales; family Pinaceae; genus Pseudotsuga; species Pseudotsuga menziesii. The sequence goes on from LPNX010396185.1 coordinate 221,752, forward strand.
CTAATCTTTGACCTAATTAGGTCACTTTATCTTCTAATTTGCCGTTGATTTGCATGCATGTCACTTTATCTTCTAATTTGCCATTGACTTGCATGCATACGGAGGGAGACTTAAATAGTGCATGCATCATTAAAATAATGCTGGGATGGCATGCACGAGGGTGGCCTTTGGCCCCGGTGGTCCTTCTTGACCACTTGATGATGCCCTAAATCTTCTATGGTTGGCATCAATCCTTAGCTGATTCCCTAGCTGTCAGTAACCGCTCAAACCCACAGGAATCACATAGGTTAGCGGTTTTGGGCCTTAAGGCCTAACTGGAAGAAGACATTACAGTCCTCCCCGCTCGAGATTGCTTGTCCTCAAGCAACTTCAAATTGGGATGCTGCAATACCTATTCACCTTCCCAGGTGGCATCTTCTGGCGGTAGTTCCTTCCATTGAACTAAGTATTCCTTGATTACCCTATTCCTGAGCTTCCTCTCTCTAGTTTGAATGATCCGTTCGGGAATCAGTATCAGCAGTCCTTCATCATCTAAAGGAGGCAATTCGGTGGATGGAGCAATGTGTTGACCAAGGGTTTTCTTCAGGCTAGATACATGGAACACATTGTGAATTTTGCTTTCCTGAGGAAGTTCTAGTTCATAAGCCACCTCTCCCACTTTCCGGATTATCTTGTAGGGTCCATAGAAGCGGGGTTTTAACTTCTCTGCTCCTTTCTTTTTAAGTGAGGACTGTCTGTAAGGCTGGAGCCTTAAGTATACTAAATCCCCTACCTCGAAGCTCCGCTCAATCCTGTGTTTGTCGGCATACATCTTCTGTTGATTCTGTGCTGTTTGCAAATTCTCCTTCAGTATTTTCAGGATGTCCTGACTGTCCTGTATCCAATCCTTAGCCTTAGGAGCCCTACTGTCTCCAAATGCCAAATCTGCATAGTCCAATGCCTCGTAACCATATAGTGCCTTAAAAGGAGTCATCCTAATAGACATATGATAAGTAGTGTTGTAGCAATACTCCCCTGAGTGTAGCCATTTGATCCAGGTTCGTTGTTGCCCTGCTACATAGTTCCTTAGATATCCTTCGATCCACTTGTTGACTATTTCTGTTTTCCCGTCGCTCTGGGGATGATAACTTGTACTAGTAGCCAGTTCGGTCCCTACCAATCTGAACAGCTCTTGCCAGAAGGCACCCGTGAATCTGCTATCTTGATCACTGACAATGGTCTTAGGTAACCCATGTAACCTGAAGACTTCCCTGAAGAATAACTCAGCTACTTGAGCTGCCGAGTAGTCTGATGATATTGAGAAGAAATGTGCAAACTTGGTCAGTTTGTCAACTACAACATATAAACAATCTCGCCCTTGGACCTTGGGCAAGCCTGTAATAAAGTCCATGGAGATGCTCTCCCACTTTTGTTCTGGAATTGGTAGTGGCTGGAGTAGCCCTGCTGGATGGGTGTTCTCAACCTTGTTCTGCTAACAGATGCTACATTCCCGGACATGCTGCATAATCTCCCCCTTGAGGCCCTTCCATGAGAACCTCTCTTTGATCTGCCTGTAGGTCTTTAAGAACCCTTGATGCCCTGATAAAGGAGAATCGTGGGCTGCCTGAATGATCTTCTTCCTCAATGTGGATTCTGGAATGAGGTATATCCTGTTTTTGTAGTAGATGATGTCATCCACAATTCTATACCTGTCATCCTAAATTTGCTCGTCCAATAATTCGCAAGCGAATTGATTTTTGGAGTATTCCACTAAGAGAAGTGCCCTCCAATCCGTGGATATACTACTGAGAGATAATGGGGCTGGACGCCTGGATAATGCATCAGCTACTACATTAGTCTTACCTTTCACATACTCGATCTCGAAATCGTAGGCTTGAACCTTGCTGACCCATTTCTGCTGTCGCTCATTCAGTTCCTTCTGCTCCAGGAAATACTCGAGGTTGTTATGATCGGTTTTGATTTTGAACTTACTGCCCACCAGGTACTGTCTGAATTTTGTGAGAGCATGCAAGATGGCTAGCATCTCTTTGTCATATATGGAGTAATGGCGCTCGTAGTTCTTCAGTTTACGGCTCTCAAATGCAATAGAGTGATGATTCTGCATCAACATTGCTCTTAACCCTTCCCCTGAGGCATCACATTCTACTATAAAGGGTTGTGAAAAGTCTGGTAATGCTAGAACTGGACAAGAACTCATAATAACCTTCATCTCCTCGAAAGTTTTTTGCGCTAATTCTGTCCAAGTGAATGCCCCCTTCTTGGTGAGATCTGTGAGGGGTGCTGCAAACTGGGAGAATCCCTTAACGTACCGTCGGTAATAAGTGCATAGACCTAGGAACCCTCTCAATTTTGTAACTGTTTTTGGCGCAGGCCAATCTCTGATAGCTCGGAATTTCTCCATGTCCACCTGTACTCCTTCTGCATTGATTACATGTCCTAAATACAACATTTCCTTCATGCCAAACTCACACTTGGACATTTTTGTGTAAAGCGACTGTTCTTCTAAAATACTCAATGTCTCGTCCAGGTGTTTCAAGTGCTCTTCCCATGTTTTGCTGTAAACCAAGATGTCATCAAAGAATACAAGCAAAAACTTACGTAGCTGTGCCCTGAAGGTGTGGTTCATGCATGACTGAAAAGTGGCTGGGGCATTGGTAAGCCCAAAGGGCATGACCAAAAACTCATAGTGACCATAGTGACAGTGAAAAGTTGTTTTGGGGATGTCCTGGTCCCTTACCCTGATCTGATGGTATCCCGAGCGAAGATCGATCTTGGAGAAGTATTGAGCTCCCCGAAGCTCATCCATGAGTTCGTCAATTCTGGGAATGGGATACCTGTTTTTAATGGTCCTTTTGTTGAGTGCTCGATAATCGATGCACATACGCAGCGTACCATCCTTCTTCTTAACCAGAACTACTGAAGATGCAAAGGGGCTAGAACTGGGCCGTATATAACCAAGCTCCAATAATTCTTTGATGGTTTTCTCAATCTCATCCTTGTACCTTTTGGGATGCCTGTAAGGGGTGGTGATGATTGCTTGTGTTCCCTCCTCTAGCTCGATGATGTGCTCAAAACCTCGGTCTGGTGGTCTGCCCGATGGAAGGTCTCGAAAAACCTTTTCATGTTTCTGTAGCAAGGCTTGAATGTCACTTGGGTGTTTTGTGTTGGTCTCTGGGGGTTTCCTGAAGGTGACAAAACATTCTGCAGCCCATTCTATATCATCCTGTCGGAGGACGGCCTCCATTCTCTGTGACGAGACCGGTTTTGGGGGATAAGTGTTCATGCCCCTCAAAACTACTCGTTTACCGTTCGGCCCCTGAAACTCCATTTCCATTGCCCTGTAGTCCATAGTGTATTTCCCTATAGAATAAAGCCACTGAACACCCAATACCACATGAGTATCTGCTACATCCACTACATAGAAAGAGTCTGTCATCTGATAGTTACCTAGGGCAACATTCAATTTTGGGATCCAGTAGTTGCACTCCATGCTGGAGTTCCCGGCTACTGCTACAGTGAATCCCTCAAACTTCTCTGTCTGAATACCTCTCTTGGATACCCAAGCGGAGTCAATGAAATTGTGGGTGGCTCCCCCATCAATCAATACTCCTAGTCTGTGACCCTGTACTACTCCCCTGACCCTGAGAGTATGGAATCTCGGTACTCCAAACAATGTAGCAATGACTCCCTCTGGTGTATCACCCTGGTGTGATTCCTCTTCTGTGGCCTCCCGCTCATCGTCGTCCTCGTCACTATCTGAATACACCTCAATGTAGTGTGCCTTTGCCTTCCCTGCGCACCTGTGTCCTGGTACCCATGGTTCCTGGCAGGTGAAGCACAACTTCTTCCTTCTCAAATCTTTCTTGGTGTCCTCATCTAACCAGGTTTTCTTGGGCACATCCTGCTGGAAAGGTTTCCTGTCCTTGTCCCTAACAGGAAAATTGGTTTTCATAGGGAATTTGTTTTTGGGGACTGAATCCTGAAGATCCCTTGCCCTGCTAATAGCATCCTGCAGAGTGGGGGGTTTGTAGGCTTTCACCCATCCCCGTAGTGGCTCTATGAGGGCCTCAGTGAATAACATAGTCAATCTGCTCTCTGACACATCTGTTACCATAACGGCTAGCCTCTGAAATTCTGAAATGAAAGCTTCTGCACTACCAGTCTGCTTGAGCTAAGCCAACTCCCTGAAATGGATCTTTGGATCTTTCTTGTCAAACCTCTCCATGAGTTTTTGAGTGAACTCACCGTAAGAATGTATGGTATTGTGACCCAATGTCACCAATCCGTGGTACCACCATTCGTGAGCTTCTCCGTCCAGGTGAAGTGTAGCCAACTTAATGGCGTCGGTCTCTGTCATGGGGTTGAGTTGGAAATAGGTATCCAACTTTTGGACCCATGTTCTCGTTGATCCTCCGCGAGTCCCATCAAAGTTTGGGATAGTTAACCTGCCCAAGGTCTTCTGCAGCTCATAGTTGTGATTGAAACCCTTGTTGAAATTCCTGGGCCTGTTTCTACTCTTCATGTTGTAGAAATCAGAGAAAGACATGGCGGCATGAAACTCATCCCCTAAGTCTTTGTATTCCTGCAAATAAGCCCCAAAAGGCTCGCTAGGTTCTACCTGCATGACCGGGCCCCCTATTGTATCTGCCAAGAAGTGAGGCATGGTAGGCCTGATGGTAGGTCTGCTGTATATGTGCGGAGTGTTCTGGATGTTAGTGTACACCATCTTTCCATTGCTGCTTGAAGATCCCCGATCTACCGGTGAGGGAGGTGTACTGTTGATACCTGTTTCCGGTTTCGTTGATAGTCTGTTGATTGCATTGAGGACTTCTTTTTGTCCTTTGGCTAAGTCTTGCAATGCAGAGACCAAGTTGCGAAACTCCATCCGATCCTCCTCTTCTCCCGTTCATTTTCCCCTGTCTGAATGTATACCTGTTTGTTCCATGTCCGAATTGGTATCTTCTAGTTGGATATCTTCAAATTCTTCTGTGTATCTACTCTTCCTCCTCCTATAGGTTACAAAAGGATCTCCTTCTGTATTCATCTACTTTTCATCTCTTAAGCCCACAGCTGGCCAAGAAAACAACTCTGATACCACTGTAATATCCCAAATCCCGATATTTTCTATTTCTAAACAAATATGCTAATACAACTGGGGATGCAAATTGCCATGCAAAAATCCCTATTTTATAGGAAAAATTAGGGTTAGGGTTTGTGAGATAGAATGAACACTTACCACTGATAAGCTAGTCTGAACTACTCCAGCAAAAGTCTGCCAGTACTGCAAGCTGGATCGGAGAGGTTCTGAGCTCCTTTGCTTCAGGTGAATCCCCCCAGCAGCAAGATGCCCAAGTAGAAAAGTGTGACGCCCTCAAGGAAGGAGATGTCTGATCTGACTGAGAATTTGCAAGACTGATAGCGGTTCAGTGTCGGAGAGAATGCCCGGAGCATGCGAAGGTTCTAAGATCTCTAGGTAGGGTAGCGAATCACTTCAGAGAGGCAGCTACTCACCCCTTGGAACCCCGAAACGACTGAAAACTGCTTCGGATGAGCACTGATGGATCTGAAAATCACTGGGTACTGGAGTATGCGACTGATGATGAGAATGGTGCCTGAGTTTCGGAAGGAAACTGAGATCTGAAGGCCCCAACAGCTAATTAGGGCTTTTTGGCTGAAAACCCTCTCTTACGGCTGCACACGTGTCCCTGCAACAATCTATACCATGTACTAGATAACTGATGAATGAATGAAGAACAAGTGGTGAACCTGTATGGCTTACCCGGAATAAGACTAGGGCAGATGTTTCACTGCCGAAATCCTGTTAGCTAAAGATTCCGTCTCCAACCCCAACTGCTGTGCTGCACGCTGTGCTGCTATCCAAGAGCTCCCAAGATAATCATAATCCAAAAGTGAAGTCTCCTCTTGCTTTCTCCTCTATTTATAAAGTTCAACTGTGCAAAACCCTAATCTTTTACCTAATTAGGTCACTTTATCTTCAAATTTGCCGTTGACTTGCATGCATATCACTTTATCTTCTAATTTGCCGTTGACTTGCATGCATGCGGAGGGAGACTTAAATAGTGCATGCATCATTAAAATAATGCTGGGATGGCATGCACGAGGGTGGCCTTTGGCCCCGGTGGTCCTTCTTGACCACTTGATGATGCCCTAGATCTTCTATGGTTGGCATCAATCCTTAGTTGATTCCCTAGCTATCAGTAACCGCTCGAACCCACAGGAATCACATAGGTTAGCAGTTTTGGGCCTTAAGGCCTAACTGGAAGAGGACATTACAAGGAATCAACTAAAGACTGATGCCATCTACAGAAAATCTAGGGCATCAACATGATATCACCATTAGGTCAAAGAGGGCCACTGACATGCATGACATCTAAGCATTATTTAATGATGCATGCAACCATTTAAGTCTCCATGTGCATGCATGCAAGTCAACTGCAAATTAGAAGTTAAAGTGACCTAATTAGGTCAAAGTTAGGGTTTTCGTAGTTGAAAGTTGTAAAAGAAAGATAAAGTGAATGGAGACTTCACTTTTGATTATGATATGATTTTGGAGCTCTTGAGCTGCACAGCGTGCAGCCACAACAGTTGGGGTTGAAGACGACGTCTTCAGCTAACGGGGTTTCGGCAGTGAGATATCTGCCCTAGTCTCATTCAGGGTAAACCATCCAGGTTCACCATCCGCTCTTGAGTTAACAGTGCATTATGAGGATGTGCATGAGGAGATAGCATTAGAGCCATCCTGTGAGTCTAGCGACACCAGCACATCCAATGGTCAGATTGTGGACAAGCTGTGTGATGAGTTGGAGTTGGTACACTCTTCATCACCTACAGCAGGAGTCCATATAGATATGACGGGCGAGATACATGAGGTGCAAGACTATGAGCACAACACTCAAGACAGTGGGCAGTCACACATAGAGGTTAGGGAGAGTTTATACAAGCATGTGATAGACCTCCCAGATGATAGTCACTGAAAGAAGATTGAACGTGTTAAAGAAAGCATTCTAGCAAAGAAAGAGAGGACTAAGATACTCCGGGACAGCATATTACAACGAGATGTTGAGCTTATAGTTCTTTGAGTTGTATGTACCGAGTCACCCATTCGGCTTTCTAGTATCGAAGACCAGTTAGATTCCTTGATGGGGCAGCAGAAGAAACATACTATTGCATTTCAAAGTAGTCCTCTTTAGGACTACATAGAAAAGGCTTGTAGTAGCTTGAGTCCACATTTGCATAATGGAGGATAGTTTTTACAGATTGGCCAAGATTGAGAAATTGGGCAGTAATATATGAGCATTCTAGTTGAAATCAGAAGGGAAGAATGTTAGCTTGGTAGGATTATTCCTTGTGATGGTGCTTATGGACAAGGCCCTTTTTGGGGGTTGGATTGGAGAGAAATTAAGAGTTGGTCTCCTATTGAGTGGGCGATTCTTGGGAAGACATTCCTAGCCAGGGTTATAGTCCCACTAGAGCCTTGGGATATTTGGGATGAAAGATGCACAAGTTTTCATTGGGATCCAAGTGGGAGACCTTATGAGGGATGGATACAATGTTTACTGATGGGATTACTTAGGAGTCTACAGGATGCTCCTTGTGTCGATACTACGCAGGGTAGCGGTGGATTTATAAGAGGAGAAGTGATGAGGTGACTAGAAATTGATAAGAGGAGAAGTGATGAGGTGACTGGAAATTGATAAGAGGAGAAGTCTTTTTGCTTGTACTCTCTCTTTTTATTCTTTTGAAACTTCTTAGGAGGATAAGACCCTTACGAGTTTTCTTCTTGAAATGATGCTTCCCTTTTCTTCTTCTAGTATGAGTAGTTAGAGCATGGTCATCTTCTCTAAGTAGTGCTTCTCGGTTAGCTACTCTAGCTTCTTCTTGAACACATTCTTACCATAGGATATCAAACTTTAGGCTTTCCTTCCTTGCACAAATTGTCTGGATGAAGGAGTCCCATGGTCTAATAAGACCATTGAGAGCGTTCATTACTAGTTCAATTTCATCAATCTTGTCTTCAATTACTTCTAGTTGTTCTTTGAATTGAGAGACCCTTATGAAGTATTCATGGATAGATTCACCCTTGCTCATCTTTGTACTTTTGAGTTGGGCTCTCAAGTTCATCTTCCGGTTGATGTTTCTTCCTTCATACATTCTTGATAGGGCATCAAACATCTCTTTAGGTGTATCCTTAGAGGATACTTGAGGAATCAAGTGATCCTTAATTGAATCAGCTATGATCCTTTTAGCCCTAATCATATATTTCTCGTACTTTTCTTTTGTTTCATCTTCTTCGGGCTCCGACGCAACTCCCTTGATAAACTTTGCAAGGTCACTCTCTTCTAGAATGAGTCCTATTCTTTATTTCCAAGCACGAAAGTTTTCTATACCTTCCAACTTGTGATCAAGCTTAGTACTTGGAGACGTCTTGTCTCAGAGATAAAAAAATGACAAAAATTGAAAATTTCTTAGAAGTAAAAATTTTACCCACCAAAAGATGCGCTTGACTGAGGCGAGTATGATGGTGTAGTCAGTCTGAAGAATCTAAATTCTAACCCTTGAAACTAGACTTGCAAGATCCTGGACTACAGCTTCTGGTTTTGTGTTTGGTTTTCTTGTTTTAAGCCAAACTAGGGCTTGAGTTTTCGGAGGATCTGCCCACTGGAAAACTTTGATCTTGGTGCCAAAAGATGTGCCTAGGATGGGCACACTTCCCTATATCACTTGCACTCAAAATATCCACTTTATCAGAAAACCCTAATTTCCTTGTCCGGAGATGGAGAGAGAGATTTACGTCATGAAAGCTGCTCTTTTTAGGCTAGCTCTGATACCATGCTAACTTTTCTATGCTGTCATTGCTTAAGTCGTAACATGATTAGCATTTAATAAATTTTCATAATAACAACATAAAGAGGATCACTGAAAGAAACACAATCACAAAGTACACAACAATTTACCCTGAGAAATCCTAAAGGGAAAAACTAAACAAAACTTCCTTAAAATAGATTACCAGAGTATGCAATGACCAAAGAACAAGGTCTCATCAAGTGAGAGACCAAACCCCAAGCATCAAAGCCAAAACCCCAAAGACAACGGTCCTCCTCCTTTTCTGTCTCTCCTTTCTTTCTCTTGCACAATACAAGTGTGAGTAAGTGTGTATAAATGAGGGACGGCGCCTCCCTATTTATACTAGTTTTCCAAGTGACATTTTACCTAATTGGGTCGACCTGTCTAAGTGGCAGGGCTGACCTACCTACCTAAACTTCACAATAATAATTATATTCGTCTTTCTTGGGTGCTATTGACACGACTTACAATTGAGGGTTTACCTCATGACATTTACATGACCTTTTACACCAGTAACATCTCCCGAAGGAGGAATAATAATAATGTGAAGTACACGTAGAATATTCTTCGAAGTTACATTATTTCAACACTATCTTGTCTTGATTTCTCTGAAATATATGGGGCACCTCATCCTATGCCAAATAGATACATCAAAACGTTGCCTCGCTTCTATGCAAATGCAATCGAATCAATTGAAAGTCACTTGGATTCTTTTTGGTGTTATATGGAATCCCTGGGTGTAAAGGATGAAGATGTCTATATGCGAGCCCTAGGTGAGTCCTTAGGAGGCAATGTCAGTTTTTGGTTATATTAGTTAGCATCAGGATCCATCTCTAGCTATGACATGTTCACTAAGTTATTAAGAGAAGAATGGGGTAAAAACAATGATGAACACATACAACCAAATAATGATTGTGTTGTTGAGGATCAATCTGATAAAGATGATCAAGATAACCATAATGAGATAACTAACGATTTTCTTTGTCAAATTGATTCCTTCTCTCTGAGCCAACAATGATTGTGCCTTTGAATGACCCTTTGATTGAAGAGAGTGATGATGAACAAATGTCGACCCTTCGGGATTATGACCTTGATATTGATATAGAAGGAGAACGAACTTATTAGAATCTTTTCATCATTAGCTCAAAAAGGCGCAAATAAAGAGGGAGAACAAAATGATCACTATCAAGAACCATCCATAGTCGATTCTCTCATCTGTGAATCCATCGAAGATCCTCATTGTCTGGTTGATGATTATTTTGATCATATCTTGGAAGAAGATCAATCACATGATAATTATGATATGATTGTAAGTGAACCTGATCAAAACAATCCTTGTCCTAATGGTATTGATAAAATTCCTCATCAGGATGTGCTGGTTCAATGTGTGGATACTGAGCTTGTTTAAATTCTTGCAATCATTCCTGGAATTAAAAAAACTTTTTCCTCGTCAATTTTCAAGATAAATTATTCTAAGTCATCTGGGAAAAAAATTTCAATCCACCCTCCCGTCCCATCTTTTTGAGTCTTCTTGTATGGGTTTGTGTTCTGATCAAGCTTTTATTTTCGAAATCTCTAGTCAAGCATCTAAGTATGTTCACATAATTGGGGAAAATGCGCTTTTTTCATTCTACTTGGATGAATAACTTTTTTCCAATTTACCAATCTTTCTTATAGGTAGTTGGAGGTGTATAAAGATCAATTTCATCTTTTCTCCAATTTTTAACAATAGATGGGCTTGATCTCATTCTCAGTTTCATTACATTACAACTTCTCCCCATTTGATTCCTCCATTTTTCCTAGAGTGAATAGAATTGAATTACCTAGCGGAGCTAAATTGTGAGTCATATTGTCTTTTTCCATCAAGGGTGAACTTACATTGCTTTTATGATCCCATTGGTGCTTTGATGGATGAAGTTTGTAAAAATCAGTTCCAGCCTTGGCGTGATCTTATTTCGCATCTTCCAAATCTTTTTGTGAACCTTAAGCATCAAGTTAGAATGGTTTCAGTTTCCACTCACGTTACTTCCAAGCCATCTTTGACTTGTTGTGCCAATTGTAAAGAAAGATTAATTGATCCTTTTAGCAAGTGGTTGCATTGGATCTACGATTTTACTTAGCACTTGTCTGTCTAGTTAAAGTAGGGTAGGTAGGATTGAATAAGCTCCTTTGAGCAGTAGTCAAAGTGTTTTTCTTTCTAAGTGTTGCATGTGTCTTAAGTCTTTTCTCGAGTCTTTGAAGTTTTTGTTGGCCATTGAGTTTGGCCCCTTGCATATTTTAGAGTAGAATTTATTTTCAGTAATGGCCCCTTGCATTTTTTAGAGTAGAATTTATTTTCAGTACTTCGTTTACAACATTTTCTTTTTTATTTATGTACATATTTTTTTCCCATACATGTTGCTCTGGTATTTCTTGCTTTCATGTGCGCAAAAACAGGTACACTTGAAGAGGATGCAGAAATTGAAGTGCTGGATATTTGTTGCTGAGATGGTGCTACGGATCAGAGATTTCTGAGGTTCTCAAGCGCTCTCTCCCTTAGAGCACTTGTCCCAGTTGGAGCAAGATGTTATCGCAGATATATATTGTAGTTGGGCTACCATGATGCAGAATGTAGATTTTCTCTTTTCCTTTGAGCTAGACTTGTTGATGGGGATACAACATGGATCATTATTATAGCATGAGCCATTCATATCCTTTTTTTAAGGAGTAGACACAGAGTATTTCATTGCCAAGACTGAGATCTCCTTGTCCTTTGAGATGATTTTAGTAGTGACCTAGTTCATTCAAGCAGAGCAACAGATATGGTACACAGTTTATAGATGGCCATATCAGATAGAGACAGGTGTATGGCCCTTTGGTAGGATTTTGCTCTTCGATGTATACTAACACGTTGGACTTGTTGTGCTATGATGATTATGGTGACCTATGCACATATTATATGTATACTGATGCTTAAACTTGTGTTGAGAATGGTTAAAGAATCTGATGTAAAAGACTATTGCTTATGCCATGCTTTACACAACTTTTAAACCTTAGTGCTTTGCTGGTTCCATGTATCACTTGTCCCCATCTATCCAGTTCATCCATAATTGATTTTCCTCCCATGACCTATGATTGACTGAGACCTATGAGATTGAAGATCATCTTCCCTACTTTGACCCCTATACATGATGGATCCCATGTTGTTTTCTGTCTCGGCTCTGAGTTGTGCAACAAAACTTGTCGAAGCCTTGATCCTTCTGGGCCAGGGAAACCCACTGGTGTTGGTTCCTGAGCTTAGGTGAGTTGGGTTTTGAAGCCTTGACCTCTCTAGTCGGTTGCCCTCGATGTTTGGTCTTGACTGTGGATATTCCCCCCTAGTTGCCTGAAGAGTGTCAGCTAAAACTTGAAACAATATGTCTACTATCATTACATGCATTATGTGTTATTTGCTATATACTGAGAAATGCAAACCCTCAAATAAAATCACAAACTGTGTCTTTAGACACAACTCAAAAAGGGCTATGAAATGAAATTGTGAAAGTCCCAAATAAAGCAATGGATAAATAAATGCTAAATCTAAAAACTGTTGGCCATCTTATTGAAATGTAATGAATAATTCCTCACGGAGCCTATGGGTTTTGATGTGAGATGGAGTAAGGGACATCTAATTCTAAGTTTTCCCTAGGATCTCTTCACTACATTCTCTTGTGTACTCAACGCAAGGGTCCTAGAAAAGATCCTCACTGAGCTTGATTGTTAGCTTGGATGTGAGTTATAGACATGTTGTTAGAGTTGAATGGACTCTTTTCAAATCAACTCATCCACTTGTGAGACACCACCAATCCCTATTGTTTATCTGTCATGCATATGTCATTGTGGTTGTGTGTACTTGTCATCATTCAGAGAGATCATATGGTCAAAATCAACTATAAGTCATTTCCCTTTTACTTTAGCCTTGTTTTCCACCTTCACCCAGCACTAGCAAATTGTTTAAACTTTGTAAGCATAGCATATACAAGAGATTTTCAAAGGATTCAATTATTACTCTAAGGCACATGTATATCTTATTTATTGTTATTATTATTTATTATTGTCACCATGATTCTTAATGGCATGATTTAAGTTGGGTTTTAATATACATCTTGGAGCAATTCTTACCTTGGATGCATGCAAGTTAAGCTCATTTCAGTATCTCACTTTCAGTTTGGGTATTTTGACCTGGTCAACCGAGTTGACCAGGTCAAACACGGTTCCCAAGGAAGTGGCTAAAAATTGGGCAGTGCTTATATTTGCTCCAAAGATGCCTAGGACCAATATTGCGGTTTCCGTTTTCAGAGTTTGGCCCCAGATTTTATGATCAGTGATTATTATCACTTTATTATTGGTCAGATCATATTTTTTTATTACATATTGCAGTTATTATGGTTCTCCTAGGGTGCCACAGTGCTCCAGGGGGTATGAGTAGTCACTTGTACCATTCTACTATGTCTCAAGACACTTCTGGGCAGTTGGTTTTCCCTAGTTCTCATCTTGAACGAAGTTTTGATGATTATTATTATTTTCAGAGGATATACCACTAAAAAATGAATTAGAAAACCACTAAAGAAATCGATTTGGCTTATGTGGTCAAGGAAATGGAAAGGGAATTTATCTGGATGATTTATTATGGCTCTCCGGGCATATTTGCATCAGTTTGATTGTTTTTGCGGCTCTCTTAGGGAGGACATCCCCCATGGGGCGAAATTGGACAAAATGGCCAAAATATAAGTGTGTAAATCAAGTTGTATCTTTAGAAATATGTATGGGGGGACACCCTAATGACTCCCCTGTTGCCGCCTAAAAACACACTTGATCGTGGGAACGTCTTCCAACCACTAGGTGTGTTCTCGAGGGTAATTATGAGTTTAGAACCCAATGTCACCTCAGTTCCTAACTCCTTTGTTTAGACCCAACTCCTAAAAAGGTCCAGGGGGTTAGTCCCTATTTACTATGTTTCAAAGGTTGTGTTTTAGGAGTTAAAAGATGCATAAACTAATTTAAACTTAATGGCAATCAATCATGTAGAAATGCAACAATTTCAAACGACAAGCAAATCCTTTAACAATCAACCAGTAATGTATGCAAGAGAGAAACAATCAAATAATCAAAATGACCAGTGTCGTCTCTACTCGGGCTATGGAGTCACAATAATCAACTTCAAATAATTTTCTTAAAGCATCAACTCATTTACTTCAACAAATATTCAAGAACATGATGACTTCCCATAAATGAGTAAGTTAAACTAAAGTGATTACAACATAGATAAATGTAAATGATTGTAACAATGTTATGCAAGTGGCCCTGTAAGTTTTAGTAAATTTTATGTCTCTCTTTAACTTAGGGAATTAAGGTGTTTGTTGCAAAGAAATGAACTATTTTAGATGTCTACCCCAAGAGACTATCTCCTTCGATTAGAGAGAGAATATCAGGTGCTCAACATGGGAACACAAGGTTCCCACCTAGCTCTACGGGTCAAACTCGGAACTTGATGGGTGCTCAACTAGAGGACACAAAGTGCCACGAAGCCCCCTACGGCCTCTACCCCACTAGCTCCACAGGTCAAGCCTCTTTTTCTCCTTTCTAATGAAGATAATTATCTGGGTGTCTATTAAACTAGCCAACACAAATCTTTGCCCTTTCTCGTCACCCTAGATCGGCCGAACTGGCGAGGGGAGAGGATACGGGGAAAAAATAGAGCTTGGTTTATTTTAAACGAAATGAAGAATTTAACAATTATTAACAATGCAAGCCAGCACGATATTGCAAGGATGGCAAAGCCGAATCACTTGCAAAGAGTGGGCAAATAAAAATGAAAGTAAGAAAGATACAAGCCAGCACGATTTCACAAGGATGGCAAAGCCGAATCACTTGCAAGGTGTGAGAAAATGAAAATAACAAAAAAAAAAGCACTAGCCGACACGATTTTGCAAGGATGGCATAGCCAAATCACTTGCAAGATGTGGGCAAAAGTAAAGAAGAAAATAAGAACAAAATGAAACTCAAACTAATCTAAAACCCACGCCAATCAACAATTGCTTATGCAAAGGTGGGCAAGCCCAACTTCTTTTGCTAGCAATGGATGGCATGTTAGACACTGAGGGGGGGGGGGTGAATCAGTGTGAAGCCAGTTTTAAAACTTTTCTTAGCTTGTCACAATTAACTACCAATTCATCATTCTACCAATCTCATAAACATATCATAAGCATTTGAATCATCAAGAACCATAACACAAAAGAACACAACACCATATAATTTTGTAATCTTTTTGTATTAATTTTGGTCCGGCTACAACCATTAGGTAAAATCAGCACCAACTGAAACAAAGAGCACCTACTTTGCATCCAGGACCCTGCCTGGTTTTCTTAGGCCCTGCTAAGAAGGGTTTGAGGTATCCTAACCTCAAAAGCAAGACAAGCTTGCTTTTACAATTAAAGCTCAATGTTACATTAATTCATCAATCACATCAACGTCACTTGTCTCTTCAATCTGCTTTGTTGTTGGTCAATCTCTGCGGCTTTGATCATCATTCTTCATTGCTGCTCATAATTTGCTTATCATCTGCTCATCAACGCTGCTCATCAATCATCTTGTTCATCTGCTCATCAACGTTGCTCATCAATCATCTTGTTCATCTGCTCATCATCACTACTGCTGGTCATAGTCTCAATCTCTGCTCAAGTATTTGTGCACATCAACCATCAATCACAGCTGCTCAATACATTGCTGAGTCATCAAGGTCTGTTCAATGAACTGCTATTGCCATCAACTTGTCATGTCTTGGCTGAGATAATCAAGGAGTATGCATCATCATCATCAATAAGGCTTGTCTAATCAAGGTCTGCATCACCATATAAGGCTATGTGTAGCATACATCATCATCATTAGATCATCATACTGTAGAATGCATCATTATCCTTGAGTTGTTCATCATAGGAGAGCATGCATCATCAAATCATGCATTTCCATCACAATGTGTATGTGCATCAACATATCATCATGTACAACAGCATATATAACGTCATAGTAAACATTACTTTACCACTGTATCTATTCACTTGTCACTGTGTTTATATTACTGTAAGTATACCACTGTATACACTTCATTGCATATTCATTGTTGTGTCAACAAGTATATAGCATACACATCACTGTACATACCTCTTTGTAAATGTACTGTCACTTGTAGCAGACCATTGAACTGTGTATACACTTCTGAAACATTACTGCTACTACTGTATGTAACTAGGGAATCATAGTGTCATCATCATCATCAAGCGTAGGAGTGCAACTTTGCATCATATCAGCATCATCAATGCATGCACCATCACACAGTATCATCAAGGAGAAGTATATCATCATAGTGTATGTAATTACTGTATGTAATTACTGTATGTAACTAGGGCATCATAGTGTACAGGGCAGTTTAATATACCGCAGTATGTACACAATTGCAGACTTCTCTATAAATGTACCACTGCTATTCACACAATAAATATAGAAAACCTCAAACAAGATGGAGTCACTCCAAAGCTCGTATCTCAGTGGCTGCAAATTCAAACTGTTCACAAAATTTGGGACTGTTTTGACACTCTAGACAAGTCCAAATTTAAATCTAAACCATCATTTGCTATAGCAACCCTCTGCTGCTATCCTTGACCTCCATCAATCTTGGACTGTTTTAGGCATGAGAAAAAGGTCAAAGAGAAACCTCATCACCATCCAAGACTGTTTAGGCAAGTGCTAGAACAATTCAGCAGTCAATTTCCAAATGGGTTCGGACTGTATAGTCTTCAAAACAGGACTGTTTCAAGCATGAATATTTTGGACTGTTTTAGCATGTAACTTTAGACTGTTTGCTCACCATTAATTCAAACTGTAAGAAGGCAGCAATGATCCTAGAAGAATTCAGGACTGTTTGTCATGAGAAGAGACCCCAACTGTGTGTCCAAAACTTAGCAAAAGAAAAGGTAAAACACATACTGCTGCTGCTACAAATTCAGGCTGCTTCTTACCACCAAATTCGGGTCTGTTTCAAGACTGGAGACATTCAAAAAAAAACTTCGATCACTGCTGCTGTTGACTGTAAAATTCGGACTGTAAATGTATGAAAATTAGGGCTGCCTTCTTCTCTGCAATTGGACTGTTTAGGCCGAGTAGAATAGGACTGTTTTTCTTAAAAATTCGTGCGCTGGTAAAGACCCCAAGCAAGACAACTAGGTCTGCAAAAAAAAGGAAGAAAATAGACTGTTGTTCCGAATTGTATCTCTGCTGCTCCACGAAATTGCCTCAGTCCTGCGTTTTTCACAGTTGACTGCTCCACTGCGGCTGCCTCAGTCAAACCTCCGAATTTCCTCAGAGCTCCCACAAAATTTCTTACATTTCAAAATGAATTTTGATGGGGTATTTATACTGGATTTTCCACCATAAATTCTGGAGCCGACCTTTAAAAAAAATATTTTTATTTTTATTTTTTATTTTTAAATTTGAATTTGGAATTTAATCTTTTGTAGGCTGGCCGACTTGTTGTATTTTACTTTTATCATTTTTGTTGAGCCGACTTGTCACAATCTTCTTTTGTGGAGCCAACCTGTCCACCTTTCTTTATTCTTTTTGGAGAGTTGACGTGTTTGTGGGCTTGTGTGTTGGTGCCATCATCAAGCTGCCAATAAGTGGGTTCAAGATCCAAACCATCACATGCAAGGGTGTATCAAGCCATCAAGGGCTTCATCAAAGAATCTCAACACCATGACATGTGTGACCAAGGACCCCATCATCCAAAAGTAACCATATCATCTCCTTCAAAGGTTCAAGGACCATTAACCCAACAAATGTGGGTCCAAAGGCTTCTTCATTAGGCAAGAGGCATCATGGGCTTCTTCAACCACCTTAGCCATGCACGGGGACCTCTATGGTCAAGATACATCAAGACATCACATGTGGGTTTGCCAGACCTTCTCCCGGGGACCCATGACATCATCATAGCATGAATGACCACAGAATGGGTCATTAATGCTTCTTCCACCCATCTAGGGCTTCTCCAACATCCATCAAGGCTTCAAGACCATCTCCAGGGTCTTCAGCATCATCAGCAGGGTCTTCAACATCTTCAGCAAGGTGGTGGCATCAAGATCCAAACTTGTGGGTACAAGGACCTTGTCAACTGGGTACATGGTGCTTCAAAGCACAAACCCACTCTGCAAAAGATCAAGGCGATCAAGGCACTGTAGGTGGAACTTGGTGGCATCAATGACATCTTGTGGGGCCACTGCAAGTCCATGTTGGCATCAATGACAATTTCATCAACATGGCAAAGAAATGAGACTTGATTTAACTAGAAATGTAAAGCAAGAAATCAAGTCCAAGAGACTCTCTTGGACTTGTTACAAAGGCTGAAATTTAAACGTAAAGAAAGAGGTAAAAAGAGTGAGAAAAACTGTGTTTTCTCCCTTTCTTGAGATGGCCTTAAAGCTCTTCCTTTGGGGTGGCCTTAAAACTCTTCTATGGCTGAAATTTGACAGAATTTTGCCTTGTTTTGTTACTAACCTGCCAAAAACCAACAAACAGAAAATGATAAAATGTGCCCAAAATCACTTTGGGGAAGTTAGTATGTTAGTGCAATATATATACAAAATTTATACAAAGTTGCCAAATGAATAATTTTGAAAATACTTGAGTATATAAGAGTTAAAATCAGATTTAAAACACTAAACAAACTAAAATTAAAATGCAGAAAATTGGTCATTTGTTCTTCAAGAAGTGAAGCAATGGGGCATCCAACCAAGGAATCCCACTCTTCAATCCAAATAACGTGCAACTTATAAGATTTTCACTACACAACTACTAGAAGGTGAGAATCAAATAATGAGAAAAGAAATCATAAACTTCAAACTAGAAAATTTATGAACTTCTTTACTACAAGAATGAAAACTCACAAAATTTATGGAATACAAATACCATAAATCTTACCAAAACAAATTAGTATGCTTCCTTGGCCAACCAAACTTATGTAGCTCCTTAAGCATGGAAGCAAATCATCAATGGGAACAATGCACACAAGATTCGTCCAAAGATTTTGATTACAAAAGCCAAATGGTTGAAAATTACAATGGCCCAAGCAAGAGCAAGGGAAAGAGAGCAAGAGAAATAATGAGAGCATGAGCAAGAGAGTGGGTGAGTGTGTGTTTTTGTGTTATCTAAATGAGGAGGGGAAGCCTCCTTAAATAGGAAAAATGATAGAGAGAGGCTCTTTGCATGCTAGACAAGTGTCACAAGGGAGAGAAGGGGGCCCAAGAGAGGGGGGCGAATTTGCTCAAGGAGGGCAAAACCAAGGTTTGAGATCTCAAATATGGGGAGAGAAACCCCCAATCTAATGCTTCCAGCCTTATTGTTATGTCAAATGGAGAGGAAACCACCATAGTGGGGCTCTTTCCATTGACTTCAGCTCACCCAACCAATCAAAGAGAAAAGAGGGCACCCCCTCGAGATTCAACAACTCAAAACTTGTTACATGCTTGCTTGGGGGGCCCCCTTTGGGTCCTAAAATTGTCTTAAGAGCATAATATAAACATTAGAACCTTTACTTGGCCACCCCAAGTGACTATAGTCACTTTTCCAAAATTTGGCTCTCTAACTAAATGCCCAATTTCCTGATTTCCATGACTGACCTGGGCAAAAGTGACCAAAACCATAGTTATACTTGTTTGAATGACTTCAAACTTGGCCCAAGGGTGTAAGGGGTTTCATGCCATTTGTTGTGGGTACCCATACCCCTATACAACATTAAAAGGGACCAAGTAACCCTCTTTTACATTACAACAAATTGTCCTGAATAACAATTTTTAATTACCAAAAATTAAAAGAACCTATGCAAAACTTAATGAAATTCCGCAAGATTTTGGATAATGTCTAGCATGGTAATAACTTAATGAAATTCCGCAAGACTTTGGATAATGTCTAGCATGGTAATATAGAACATTCCTAGGCCCCAATCACCCATAGACTTGATCACTAGAACACCTTTCACCACTTTGGAGGTAATTTTGAGTGAAAAACTCAAATAATTAAAATCTCTAAAAAGAAATTTTAATTGTCCAAGTGAAAAAACACTTGAAGAAAGGACTTTCCTAATGACTAAGTCTTAGGCAATTAAGTTACAAAAAACTAGAACATCATGATGACATATCCTTACAAAATCTCCCGCAAGGGTGCGGAAATTTCATAGAGAGAAGAAGAGAAGAAGAACTGCATCGCTTGATATAATCATTAAGTACTTCATTCTTATCTTCAAGGAACATCCAACATGTGCATGGTACATTGTTGTCCACCTAGCTGGTTTTGGTGATCAACACCCCCCATGTCCCCAAAGTGTCAAACTTGCAAAAATAATGGTTTAGCATGTTGTAAAAATGGACTTTATGATGTGATTCGCCCCCTGCCATCCTGTATAGGATTACTCTACGGGGAAACTACAAGATTCGTGATTACAGAAGCCAAGGGGACTAGACCATATTAGTTTCTAAGGTTGATTAAGCTTTTAGTTATGGTTTTTGATTGAGTAAATTGTTTAAGAGTTTTATAAAAAATGGCATAAGAGATTTCAATAGTGATTAAGACAACATCATGAGAAATATAATCAATCAGCACATTGTAAATTAAAGAAAATGCTTATATGATAAAAAGCAAAGACTAGTGTTGAAAATGGAGTTTGAAATGGAGTGTTGTTGGAGTGCTAAATGAATTGCAATTGTTTTTGGTCGATTTTAAGTTTATGAATTAATGAGTGGATTAGAGGAAAGGGGATTCTCGATATACCACGAAGGTATAGGGATTATGTCTAGACTCACTAAGTGTGGTAGCACATGAGAAAATGTGGGCTGAATGGAATCATGGAGGGATGTCCAACACTATACCAACAAGGATGTAGCTTGATAAGGCCCTGCAGTCACTTTTCAATTGTTCCCGCTTCCTTTGTACAATTTACCAACATGAAGCAAAATGAAACATTGGATTTTCGTTGTTTGGGAGGGTAATTAAAAGTGAGACTAAATAAACTAGTCACTTAGTCCCTTTCTGGTTTGATCAACTGGTTAAATTGAGTTGCAGCGATCTAGAGCATATGGGAACTAAGCCTTGTAATTAAGGATTTTTTAACAATATTTTCTTGTTTATTATACCACAAGAGTCTCTTTCAAGTCTTTTGAACCTTGCTCAAGAAATCAAGCGGGGTTGATTACTGAAACATAAACTAAAAACTGAAAAAATGAAGTTATCTAAATTACATCACCTAGGTAGTAGGTTAGCATTTGTATTGCTTTGCAATGGATGAAAGTGAGATTGATAAAAGCGAAGTATACAAATCTGCAAGAAAAAATACAACTAAGCTAAAAATGAAAAAACACGAAAATGCACGCCGACGCGAATCCCCCATGGGGGGATGGGGAGTGGGCTCTGAGGATCCTACTCAAAACTTTTTATTATGAGATTACAACATTAGAAATGTGAAGTGCACTTTGGTCTTTGTTATCTGGGATCCAAAGGTTTACAAATCAGTGGAAATTTGACTAAAATCAAGTAGGGGAGCTCCGTGAAGCTTTAAATGGTTCAAATCTTCAAAAATAAACTGGAGATTTCTTCTCTTTTATCGTCAAATCTGCAAAAACACAAGCTACCAATCCTTAAAGATGCTTAAAAAACACTTTAAGAGTGTCTTTGAACATCCACAAAAAAAATCTAAAATATTTCTAAGTTAATCTATGATAAAAAAAAATGCATAAAATAACCAAGGAAAGCAAGCTTTCCTTGGGATCTTGGTGTTATCTCTAAGGTTTTTTTTTTCATTTTTATCCTAGGGTTTTATATATTTTTTATTATGATGAGTTTTTGTCCTTATTTTTACCTTGTTTTACACCTTTTGAATGTCATTATCTTTATATTTTTTATTATATCTTTTGAAGGCTCAAATAATCACTTATTTAAAGCTATGAACCTATATTAAGTGCAAGAGGTTTTTATATTATGAATTGGATTGTTAAATTGGCAGCATTTTTTAAAGAGTATTTCATTGATGGTTTTATTCATGAGTACCATTTGGTGTAAAAAATATGACAATGACACTATGGGATATGTAAACATATTTATGTTGGACAGGCTCGGTACTGGATATAATTACTTCTTAAAAGCAGTCATGTTTAAGTAATAATGTTCTACATCGTGTCACTCATTGGCTTGCACAAGTGTTTTGCATATGAAATCGAGGCATTTCATGTAATTAGTAATGGTACCAACGATGGCAGTGTTGACAGATTGATAATAATATTTTATTTTCCTAAAACTTGTCATGTTACTGTGCTCGAATCCTCTTCCTCTGTTATTTTCAGCATTTCTGCAAACCTTTCACAATATACACTTTCAAGAAGAAATGATGTTGTTTTTATTTCCCTGAAAACTTAAACAATACGATGTGCACTAAATTGCAAATTTTAACTTTAAACTCTTGAAAGAAAACTACTTCAAGCAAGCTTAAGATCTATTTAAAGAATACTTGCAAAAAAGTAAAATTCTAAGCTAGATCTCTTTATCTAAATGATGAAAGCTTTATGCAACAAATGATATTTAAACTAAATGATCTTATGAATTAGATCTATGGATGATTTTACTTTAAGAATGACTAGATCTAACAAATAAGATGGTAAGCAGTAACTGAAAGAGAAAATTATAATTTTAAAGGAGGAAGAGAAGAAGAAATGCTTGTTGCTGGAAAGATAAACCAAGAGAACTTTTCGTGGAGTTTTGGGGGACAATGTCCTTGAGATCTTGTTGGAAATGGAGTGGAGTCAAGCTAGATCCACACCTCTTCCAAGCTTCACAACCTGAAAGCTAAATCACAATCTTGCAAAGAACCTTGTGAGATCTAGATATACACATGCAAAGAGACCAAATAACATGCAAATAATCCTAAGTTGCCAGGAAACGTGGGTACATGGATGGGTACTGGTACGGGGAGGCCACTTTTTGAAACAGGGTACTTGGGTATGCCGAGGTACTATATATATATAAAAAATGACACAGTCACATCATACATGCATATTTGGTATTTTCTAAATTCAATGATTCATACGAACATCCACATTGAAAATTTGAAACATAAAATAATAAATTTGATAAATCTTATGGCATAGACTCATAGTAGATATCAAGTGGAAGACTGGAAGATTGAATTTATATTAATATAATTAATAACATAAATTCTTATATGCCATGACACCATGAGTTCAAACTTGATTTGTCATGCTACATTCAAAATTTGCCTAATGGCATTTCCAGACATGAAAAAGAAAGTTCAAAACACTAAACATTGAACAGTGAACAAGATAGCTGATTTGGCTTCCTAAAGCCATGGCATCAACATATTCAGGATCAATGTCATCAACATCACTAAGGTCCTCTGTCATGCTATCCCTGAGTAGTGAGCACGAAGCACTAGCAATGAGAAATGGAGTGCCATATGGGTTTAGGTAAGGGGCAAGGGCCCACATTACATGTGTTTTAGTGTTTTAATTTTTTATTTTAAAAATTTTAAACTTCAAACATTGAAAATTAACTTTCCATGACCGGTGAGCTAAGGTAAATTGCCCAATGGCTGTACCGCCCGCGTACCCAAATATGCGGTACAACGTACCAAAATCCATGCGAATACCCTATTTTCATAAATGAAGTACCCGATAGTAGATACGAGAGGTTGGATTTGGGTACGGCTGGGTACGTACCATTGAAGTACCAAAGTACCCGGTATTGGTTCGTGTACTCGACCCCCCGGTATGAGTACCCATGCAACACAGAAATAATATTATTTAACATGTAAATCTTAAATCTCTAAACATATATAACAAAATAGAGATGAGCAAGTAGTCCTTACAAATATCTATTCCTAATGATTCGGAGAAATCCTTCAAGGCCAGACAATATGAAAAGAAGAATTGAAACAAAGCATGATCACCTCATTTGCAGAACGACAATGGTACTCCACATATAATGGCACTACATAGTTTAACCTCCAAAGCTTCTTTATTCCAACAATGAAAGATCAAAACGATATTACAATAGCAATCTCTTCCAATGCAACTCTAACTAGTTTGCAAAGGAATGAGTCTTGCTTTATTTTATAGCCCAAAGCTAGAGTGGGGGCACATCCACAAGTGGTAGTGGAAGTCGAGTTCCATGAGCTAATTGTGGGATTTTGATTGGAGTTGTTCTCTAGTTCAAGTGAAGAGATAGGCGCCACCTCTCAATTGTCGCGCCTATCTCACATTGGATTCCTCCTTTCTCAACGATGGGATGCCACCTTTACACATGTGCCATGCTTTGAAAAGATGTGCACCACCCTTCAAGGAAGTCTCACCACATCTCCACAATCCAATTTCAATCAACACACTTTCACTTGAGATGAGTTGCCAACTTTTAACTCTAGTTATGGCTGCCAACACGTCACGTTTTAATTTCCACATACCCATATTACATGAGATGATGAGTGCATACTTCACCTTGGATATATACGCCACCCTTTGGAATCTTCATAAAACCAATCGCTTTTATCCTTAGTCTAAGTCACCCTCCATAAGAGACAATATAGCCACCTTGTTTGACTTTCAAAACATGTTTGACATGTCCCCACATGACTTTGGATTTTTGTCATTTTGTGTATTTTTTGACATTTTTTTTGTCATTTTGTTGCCTCTTTAAGAAAAAATGCTCTAAGTAATAATTTGATCACCCGAAACATAGGAAAAGCGGGTCCTAGGATGAAGAGGATGCTCTGAGTGTGAAACGAGCATCCCCAGTCCAAATTCCGCCTCCATACCATGCTTTTATTACAATTTGAAATTTGAAATTTCCCATTTAAACCTTTAAAAAATGGCACATGTCCATATGACTCAATATTAATGCCTAGCATGCTCGTATACATTGACACTTAGACTTTAATAACCTACCAAGGCCTAACCACCAAGACGACTACCCCAACTTTGGAAGTATGAATGAAAAACTCAAAAATTATTAGTCATTTGTTCAACAACCAATAATTATCAAGGGAAAAAACACTCTAGGCTTGTCAGATTGATGTCTAAGTTCTAGGAAACTAAGTCTTTTACATACAGCTCTCATGCTGGCACATTTATTACAAATCCCCCAAGGGGGTATGAACATGTGGTGCAAAAAAAAGTGCCAAGAAGGCCTGATGGATTTCTGAACTCTGATCATGAACAAGTATCTTTGTTCAAACTTTGTCGACTCACTTGAATTCCAACTAAGTATGACTTGGTCGGCAACAAGTCCTTAATAATATATGTCTTTAATTATCAAGCAAGGACTTACCTCAATTTCTTACCAAATGTTGTTCTTGCCAAGGATGTCAAAACATGACCTGAGGCAACCACCTAAGTATCTTGAAATGTACTCAGCAACGGCGCCAAAAATGTAACCATTCAAACTAGTAGTCTAGGTATTTGTAGCATTACTTGGAGTACTTGCTAGTGAAAGGTAAGCATGAGAGAGATTCGAACCCAATGTCACCTCAGCTCAATCTCTCAACTACTTCAGAAACTTCTCAACCAAGGGGAGAGCCCTAATTAAGTTACCTATCAACTCAACACACATAGATACTTTCCAACAATCTTTATGACATAGATCAGTGCCTTATATGAAGTTAAATCAATGAATAAAGAAGACAATCTGACCTATAGAGGAGTTAAATCAACCTAACACTTATCCAACACAAATGATAGCATAGATTATGCAACACAATTTCACGTATCCAATGAAATATCACATAGCCCTATGAGACACCCTAGAAAGGTCTTCCTAAGTGGGAGAAGGTCAAGAAAATCAAGGTGGGGTCAAATATACCCTCACTAGCAAAATGAAGGCTAGGGTTTGGTGAGATGTGGCAATTTCACGTTTCCCAATGCAAGTGCTCAAATCAAGACACCCTTCAAGATTTGTGGATAAACCCACTAGGGAAAAATTTATGGGTGGACCAAATTTAGCAAATTCCGAATATTTGTAGATTTTTGAATTTATGTAATTTTTTAGGGATTTTTTGACAATATATGATTTTTAGGGTTTTTTATACATAAAATGATGAGGTCTTTCAAGATCCGTGGATAAATCACTTGGGCGAATTTATAGGGAGGACCAAAATTACAAACTCACAACTATTTTTGGAGATTTGAAGTATTCAGATTTTTCTGGCTTTTCTAGGGTTCTCTGATTTTTAGGAATTTTATAGATAAAATTGCGGCTAGCTAGCCTAAAAATCTAAGTTGCAGGAAACGTCCACCTAGGTGCCGTACCAGTACCCAAAACACGAGGAAACACCGAAACGGGTACGAAACTTCGCCGAAACGCCGCCGGTCGTACCGTATAAAGTTTCGCGAGTACGAAACACCGTACGGTACAGTCGACACATTTCGGGCGAGTTTCAGCTTGTACAAACGTGTTTTGCGATTTGTTTCTCGCCGGTGTGGGCCTGTACGAGCTGGAAAGAGGTATGTCAGTCGCTGAGTTTG
This sequence comes from Pseudotsuga menziesii, assembly GCA_001517045.1. Lineage (NCBI taxonomy): Eukaryota > Viridiplantae > Streptophyta > Pinopsida > Pinales > Pinaceae > Pseudotsuga > Pseudotsuga menziesii. Next base: position 248,199 of record LPNX010396185.1, read on the forward strand.
CCTAAATACGTTTAAATTTTTTATTCTTTAATAGACATGATCAATTTAATTAGAAATTACTTAAATTTTTTTTATTTAAAAAAAGAAACATCTAGAGAAACTTACCTAATTTCTTCCTTAAAAGGACGATCGACACTCTCATTCTCCACACACTCTTTACAGTTTGCAAGAGCGCTTCCTTAGCAAGCACTAATATTTTGGTTTGGAGCAATTTGGAGGGCGTGGGCAGCAAGCAGAAAAGGACATGGGCAGCAAGAAGAATAGAGCAGCAAGCAGAGAAAAGGACGTGGGCAGCGAGAAGAAGAGAGCAGCAAGTAGAAAAGGACGTGGGCAGCAAGAAGAAGAAGGGAAGCAAGCAGAAGGAGGGCAGTAAGAAGAAGGAGGGCGTGGGCATTCCATTACTTGGTGAGCATCCATGTTTGATATTCAGAGATTTTTTTGATTGTTTTTGGCAAGTGTGGGCAGATATTTTAACTGTTTTTGGCATTTGCAGGCAGCAACATCAATGGCTTCTCAAACTGGCATTTCCTCTGCTCCTACAGCTCCTCAACCAACAAGGCAGCAGGAATACTATCCTCTTTGGAGGCATGTTACCAAGCTCAAGCAAATGGGTGGCGGTGGGGGTTCATGGGAATGGAGGTGCAATTTATGTAAGAATGAGAAGACCTTCAAGGGCTCTTACACAAGAGTCAAGGCACATATTTTGCATGAAGGAGTAAAGGGTGTTGAAGGTTGTGCATTTACCAAAAATCTAGAGGTTAGGGCTTCATTCAAGAGAGAGCATGATGATGCTCAAAGGTTGAAGGAACATAGAGCAAAGATTGGGATGGGTGGCACTAACAAGCTACCACCAACAACCTTGGTTACTAGCAATGAGCCAAGGATTGCTCATGAAGCAAGGAAGAGGAGGGCAGTCCAGCTAGAAGAAGAGATATCTAAGCCTACAGGTGCAGGTCAAGATAGCAGATTGTTGAAAATGCTCAACAATCAAGGGAGAGAAGAAGCTGAAACAAGAGTGGCAAGGGCCATATATGCTTGTGGCATCCCATTTAATGTGGTTCGGTCCCCCTATTGGCAGGATTTGGTGAGGGCAATCAACACAGCCCCTCAAGGTTTCAAGGGGCCAAACTATGAAAAACTCAGAACAGTTTTGCTCAAGAAAAAGAGGCTACTGCTTGAGGATGTTCTAAAACCAATTCGTAGCTCATGGAGTAGCATAGGGGTTTTCATTATCTCAAATGGATGGACTGATACAAAGCGGAGGCCATTGATCAATATCATTGCATCATCACCACAAGGAGCAATGTTCTTGAAGGCAGAAGATTGTTCAGGCAAGGTAAAAGATAGTAATTTCATTGCTGAGATTTTAATTTCTACTATTGAACTAGTAGGGCCAACAAATGTGGTGCAAGTTATCACAGATAATGCACCTGTTTGCAAAGCTGCAGGCTTGATTGTTGACAGTAGATATAATCATATCTTCTGGACTCCTTGCGTTGTCCATAATCTAAATTTGATTTTAGAGGAGATTGAGGCAAAAACTCCATGGATTAAGGAGGTCACGGGGCAAGCCAGGGAGATCATAAAATTCATCACCAACCACCACCAGTCTCGAGCAATATATCGAAAATACTCCAAATTGGAGTTGCTTAAAGTTGCTAAGACAAGATATGCCTTGAACTTCATCATGTTTCGCCACCTTGTTGAGGTCAAACCTACATTAATGAGTATGGTGGTGGGTGCCACTTGGGCCAAGTGGAGACAGGCAGATTCAGAGAAGGGAAGCATTGTGTGGAGGATGTTGATTAATGAGGATTGGTGGAGCAAGATAGATTTCTTGCTCAAGTTCACCACACCTGCATTTGAGCTTCTTCGAGATGCAAACAAAGAGACAGACCTTTCTTGGGAGAGATTTATGATGGCATGGATACCATGGTTGAGAAAACCGTGGAAATTATTACACAAGAGGCCCCCACTCTTATTTTTGTTGATCTTGATTTTGCTGAGCATGTGAGATCCATCATTGTTACGAGGTGGAATGGCTTTAACACTCCATTGCACACTTTGGCACATGCTCTAAATCCAAGATTTTATGATGAATATTTGATTGCTCAAAGCAATGGCAAGAGGAGGGCCCCGCATAAGGACAAGGAGGTGGCCAATGGAGTGAAAAAAGCCTTCCAGAGGTTGTTTCCAACTTCTCAACAGACAGATGTGAGGGAGGAATTTGCTTGTTTTGCTGCTGGATTAGAGGAGTTTTCATATTTATCTTTTTTGGAGGAGAGGAGGACCATGAATCCGATTAAATGGTGGACTTGTCATGGGGCAAATGGTGTATATTTGCAAAGCCTTGCCTCTCATATTCTATCACAAGTGTCAAGCTCTTCATCCGCAGAAAGGAATTGGAGCACCTATGGTTTCATTCATTCCGTGAAGCGCAACAGGCTGGGATCCCAAAAGGATGAAGATCTTGTATATGTGCATTCAAACCTCCACCTTGTGTCTTGTAGGGGTGCAGAATATGTAAATGGGCCTCATAAAGATTGGGATGTGGATGCAGAATGCCCAGACTTGGATCTCTCTCTTGTTGCCCTTGATGTTGGTGATGATGCAATAGCTAGTGGAACTCAGTTACTCAGCCGATCATGAGCATGCGCAGAAAAGATGAAGAGAGGGATATGAAACGTTCGAAGAACCGAAAAGTCAGACGTTTGGGGGAACCCAAGCGGTCTACTGTTTTGTTTAAATATTTGAAAGTTAGAAGTTACAGGGGCTTTTTCCCTGGAAAAACTTGTAAACAGATGCTTGTAAGAGGAACTATTTCGTCTTGCAACCAAAGACTGCAATTTTTGCCTATTGGAGAAAGTGTTATGTGGAATGTATCAATGTGATTAAATGAGCAATGTTGAATGTGAACTATTTCGTTTTCAACTGTGTCTCAGTAACTGTAAGAGCGTTCTAACTTCCTGAACCAATGTTCTTGTCTAAATGTTCTTTAGTCTCTTTAAGATGTTTTTCCACTATGAGTAATGGGAGTTTAACTGTTGATGAGCTATCTTATCATGTATACTTTTATTCAGGTTTATATGTTTGGTTATAAGAACAGCTATCTGTGATTTGCCATAACACATGAACAGTATTGCATTACTCATGAATTAATCCAGCTCTAGAGATAGTTTAGTTAGTATTTATTTTCTTGCATATATGTGATTTGGATGCTTGTGAATTCTAAGACGAGAGGTAAGAACCTGCGCATCACATTGTGACTACTCTTTGCATCTTTATCACCCTGCATGGTTAATTAGGCACGTGCATATCATACTTAAGTCAAATATACAAAAATATACGGTGGACCGGGCCGCAACCGATAAACCCTTTTATTACTTGACCTACGGTAGCCGGACCGCAAACCAGACGGATTCCCTACACCAAACAGTCACGGGCTAGTTGGGAACGTCGACTGGGGAGAATCCCTTACTGTGGTTGCCTACGAATTTCCAGGCATCAACAGGATGATCGTTGAGTCAAGATTTCCTTCGAACAGATCAGATAACAACTTTCTGAGCCAAACTGCTTCCTTGCAGGCATCGCTTGCAGCAATATACTCTACCTCAACTGTACTCTGAGCTATGGAACCCTGCTTCCTGTTGGACCAAGAGATCATTGTTGATCCCATACTGAAGCAATAACCAAAGGTACTTTACCGGTCAACTGCACTGCCAGCCCAATTTGAATTTGAATATCCAGATAACAATACTCCACTGCTGGAAGTATACCTGAGCCCATAAGTAATAGTACCTCACACATACCTAAGTATATGTTTAGCAGCTATCAAGTGTATGTGCTTCGGATTTGACATGAAGTGACTTAGTGCATTCACTATGTAGCAGATGTTTGGTCTTGTATGCACGAGATACATCAGGGAACCAATGAGCTGTTCGTATAGAGTAGAGTCCACACTCTATGAACTAGAGGCTGAATCCCGCAAATTTGTCAAGTTGATAGTCATTGGTACGCTCATGGACTTGCAATCCTGCATCCCAAATCTCTGCAAGATATCTACTACATACTTTCCTTGTGCCAAGAAGATCTCACCTGGATTTTGCTAGACTTCTAAGCCAAGGAAGTAATGCATCAATTTGAGATCTTTCATCTCGAATTTAGAGGTAAGCTCCCTCTTACACTGGTCTATCAACTATTCATCACCTGTAAGAAACAAGTCATCTACATATAGAACAAGTATCAAGACATGATTATGAACAACTTTAAAGTACAAGTTACAATCAGTTGTACTTTTGGAAAACCCCAAACTATGGAGAAATCCATCCATCCTGGCATACCAGACTCTCGGAGCCTGTTTTAGCCCATATAAGGCTTTCTTCAGTTTACATACATGGGTTTTCTTCCCATGAGTAAAAAAGCCTGCAGGTTGTTCAATATAAACTTCTTCCTCAATCTTACCATTGAGAAAGGTTGTCTTTACATCCATCTGATGTAACTACCATCCGAAAACTGCAGCAAGTGAAATGATGGTTTTGATGGTAGTGTACCTGGCAACAGGAGCAAATGTCTCGTCATAGTCAATGCCTTCTTTCTAAGTGAAGCCACGAGCTACGAATCTAGCTTTATACTTCTCCACACTGCCATTTGCAGCATGCTTGATCTTATAAAGCCTTCTAGAAGTCACTACTGACTTTCCTGCAGGTCTGGGAACAACCTCCCAAACATCATTCTTCATGATTGACTTATACTCTTCAATCATGGCATCAACCCATACTCGTTTATTTGCTGCATCTTCGTATGATGAAGGTTCTGAACTGATAAGCTGACTCATAAGACCGGAGTATTTTTGTGGTCTTATGCTTTCTATGAAAGTCCCTGGAGGAGCTTTATGCTTCTCGGCTTCTTGTACCATCTCTCGGTACCAAGCAGGTCTCCTTTTGGAAGGAGGAACTTTAAGTAGTTCTTCTGGTGGACTTTCAATGTTCTCAGGAACATCTAGAATTTGATCATCGAATTCCTCTTCCTCCCTTTGAATTTCTGAATCCGGAAACTCAATTGGAGCAACTGTATCTTTTGATGAAAGCTCTAATGTTTTACGAAACACTGCTTCCTCATGGAAGATCACATCTCTGCTGACTTCAATGTGCCTCTGTCTAGGTATATATACTTGACAAGCCTTCGAGCAATCACTGTATCCAACAAAGATACCTTTCTTACTGGAGGGCTCTAGCTTAGCCCTCTTTTCTTTTAGCACATGAGCATACACAGGAGTACCGAATATCCTCATGTGATCAACTGCAGCTTTCTTGGTGAAGACTTCTTCAGGAGTCTTCTCACCCAAGATAGCATGTGGGCTTCTGTTCTGAATGTATACTGCAGTTCCGGTAGCTTCAGCCCATAAAGACAAATGAAGATCTAGATCAGTGATCATGGCTTTAGCAGCCTCACAGATTGTCCTATTCTTCCTTTTTGCAACCCCATTCTGTTGGGGGTTGTAAGGCACTATCAACTGTTTCTTGATTCTTGCTTCTCGACAAAATTCATCAAACTTATTAGATTCATACTCACCTCCGTTATCTGATCTCAAGATACGGATATCCCTGCCAGTCTGATTTTCAATCAATGTCTTGAATTCTTTGAACATGTCAAAGGTTTCACTCTTGGCCTTGAGGAAGTAAATCCAAGACTTCCGAGAGTAGTCATCAATACTCAAGACATAATATAAACACCCACTCAAGGAGGGTGAAGACATAGGGCAACAAATGTCAGAATGAATCAAATCCAAAATGCCTTTAGATCTATTCTTGCTTCTGGAAAATGATTTTTTAGTGTTCTTACCTAGAACACATCCTTTACAGATTCCTTCATGTTTTAGAGAAACTTCCGGCATACCTGTGACCATCTTCTGCAATCCTGGGAGAGCTGTGTAGTGAAGGTGTCCAAACCTTCTATGCCAAAGTTCACAAGGATCAACTGTGTGATGTACCAAAGCATGGGTGGAAACTTTGGAGGCCTTGTAGAGATCTCCCTCTCGAACCCCAATCTGAACTGTCGAGTCTAGATCTATTTCTTTTGCCCATAAAAAGACCTTCTTGTCCATAAAGAGGACTTTGTGGCCCTTGTCTTCTAAACCAGCAAGAGATAAAAGATTCTTCTTTAAACTAGGAACATAAAGAATATCATCAATATGAAGAACCGTACCTGAGTCAAGTTGAAGTGAAGTTGAGCCAACTTCTTCAATCTTGTAAGTGGAGTCATCTCCAAGTTCTACGTAAGTGGTGAACTCCTTCTTTCTATAGGTAAGGGTACCACGATTACTTGTCATGTGCCTGGAGGCACCATTGTCCACCAACCAAGAAGTGGAGCAAGCTGAGAAAGAACTAGTTAGAGCAAAAATCAAATAGTACTCTCTTTTAGGCTCATCATTTGTATTAGCCTTGGTTTTCTTCTTCTTCTTGGGTTCTTCATCTTCTTCTTCCTCTGCTTCTAGCATAATGTCCAAACTTGTGACAAGTATAGCATTCAATCTTGGACATGTCAGAAAACCTACCCTGAGGTTTCTTACCCTTCTTTTGCGGAGGGAAAGGCTTCTTGAACTTCTTGGTCTTTGTTGTAAGTGCAAGGTTATCCTTCTTGATTACCTTTTCAGTGTTCCTTGCTTCTTCTTGTATGCAGTCATGCCAAAGCCTTTCAAAGGTGGGTTGATTTTCTCATCCACAGACGGATGCCATGAAGGTTTCCCAAGAGCTTGGGAGACCATCAACCACTATTTGTACAAGATTATCATCATCAACAGTAACACCAATTGCAAGGAGTTGATCTCTTACCTGTTTGATCTTGGTGAAGAAGGAACCAACACTTTCATCTTTGTTCAGCTTCAAAGTTCGTAGCCTCTTCTTCAAGACTCTGTTTTGACTGGGAGCCTTCTTTTCATAGAGATTTATCAAAGTATCATAGCATTCTTTAGCAGTCTTCAAGGATGGGATGATAGGCATCAATTCTTCTCTGATAGAATCATAAATGACTCTTCTAGCCTTACCTTGCTTCCTCTTGTAGGCAAGCTACCAGCATTTGTAGTTAGCTCTTCTGTGACATTAAGAACAATGTCATCCAAGTCATTCTCATCAAGAATGGCTATCAACCTGGCCTTCCAAGAATTGAAGTTTGTTGAACCATATAGCTTCTCTTCCGGTTTGAAACCAACGGTAGCCATCTCTGTCACTTATCCAAATGTTAGATCTACAAATCTTATTCCAACATCTAGTGAAAGACAACAGCAGTGTCCCTTCACTGTGTTTTCACATGCTAAGCTCTGATACCATGTTGAATTTTTAGCATTAGCATAAACTTTAAAAATTTGTAGATCTACTTAAACAATCCAGCAGTATAGTAAAAACACATTCATCACATCCACACACATGGACACAAGATTTTTCACTAGGGAAACCTTCAAAGGACAAAAACCCCAAAAGCATTAATAGCTCATCTTGTAAATGATGACTCAAAAAATTCTTCAAAAGGTTCTTCAAATCTAGATCTAGATTTTACCCACAGTTTGCAGTAAAAATTATCAGTAAAAAAACCAGATTGATAATTTAGGCCATAGATCTACAAAATTCCAAATCTATAAAAAATGATCAATACTGCTAAAAAAAAGTAGTCTGTAAGAAATAATCAAATCTGCCTGAAGTACAAGACAGCCTGCCCAGAAAATGGTGACACGCTACCCAGAAGAATTTACAGACTGCCCAGAAATATTTTTACCTACCCGATTACCTTTCTTCTTTGCCTAGATTTGACGGTCCCTTGTGCCGCCCTTGCCTAGTGGTCTAATAGCTTCCCGGCAGCTTTTGGGCAGTCCCATTGTTGTCCGAAAGGGCAGGCAGAATAGGCCCGTGGCCTATGGGACTGTCCCGAGGGTCTGTGGAAGATTCGGCAGCCCTCACGGGCTTGCCCACGAGCAGCCTGAGGGTGCGAAGAAGGCCCTAGCCCTCACCGGTATGCTTGCTACAGGCTGCCCGAAGGTGCTAGTGGTTTCCCATGAAAAAGGAGGGACAGCCCGTTAGAGAGGAGAGGCCTCCTTGTCAAATAAAGCCAGTTGCCCGAAAAAAAAACTTGAAGACAGTCCTAGATCTGAAGATGGCTAGCTTGGTTTAGATTTGGAAATTGAGCTGCTAATAAAAAACCTAACTGAGGGTTCGCTGAAAGGATGCCCTAGTTGAGGCAAGAGAACAGTCTTCTACAGCAAAATAGTATCTTCATCTGTGAGAGTAAAACTTGTGTGTGTAATGAGAAGTCTTGATCTTCTTTTATAGCGTTCATTCACATGTAAGTGGACAAGATTAGGAAAGATGAAAATAATAATATTTTTAATCTTTTCTTAATTTCACTTTCACTTTTACCAAAAGGGTCCTTTTATTTTTTCCTTTGACTTTTATAAGAAGTCCTTATTTATTTTGACTTTCACTTGTGGTCATTTTCCTGTGGTCAAAAAGTCTTTATTTATTTTGACTTTTGACTTTGGCCTTTTTCCAAGTACCCCTGTGGCCATTACCTGTGGTTCTTTTTTATTTCAAAAGTACATCATCATAAACCAAGAGAGTTATTAATGCTTTTATCTTACACACTGTGTGACACCTAGATCTGGTACTAGGGTAACTTGACCAAGGGTAGTTAATCCTTGGAGAAGTACACCAAGCCCATAGATCAAGGGTCAAAGTGCCACACACATGCCCAGACCCAGTCTAGGGCTTACAGTGTCTTCATTCTCCAAGAGAATGGCTACTCAGAACTAACATCGTGGTCCCAGACCAGATGTCTACTCAACACAAGGTTGAGTCTACCCAGGGCAGCACTGGGTCTATATCATGGTCTCAGACCAGATATCTACCATTCAACAGAATGGTCACTCAACACTGGGTTGAGTCTTCACCGTGGTCCCAGACCAGGTGGTCCCATTCTCCTAAGAGAAGGGTTCTCGATGCTGCTCAGAGAAAACCAACATGTCGTAGTAGTTCCGCTGCGTAACAGTGCTCAACTCTATTCGGTAATTGCATTTACTTGGTTCACTCCTTTTTCATTGGGATTTTGCAGTGCCTGAGAATTTCTGCTCTATTTACCCTCTGGAAGATTTGTTGCAGGTCTGTTTTTGAGCATGAGGTCAGTTTGTCTGCTTTCTGTACCATGCGGTGGGATGAGGTACCTCACTGGTGGTTACCCAAGGGGCCTTGCTCATGAAAGAGGCCAAAGCCTTAAATGCAGTAGCTTATTCTGGTTTTATTTCTGCATTAGTAAGTTTTGAGGAAGAGGATAAAGTTCCATTGTATATACCCTTCAACTATTTTGTCTTGCTATTTAAATATTTTTAGATATATTCACGACATTTCCAAGCAAAAAAAATGGGTAGCTTACAAGCCCTACAACATTGTCTGATATAAATTTATAGTTTTGTGTCCCAAAAAAATAGATTTAATATAATATGAAAAATACTACAAATTAGAAATTAATTTTTGTAATGATATAGATAAAAAATGTTTTCATGGCAATTATTTGCCATTTGTACATAGTAAATACCACTATGCTTGTTTTGTCAGTACAAAGCTCAAATCCAAAAATTCCTAACTCGTAATTAAAACTTATGACTTGGTTTCTGAACTCTAGTTTAGATTTTCATGGGAACCATCATGTTCTCCTATATCTTGAATAGTTTCGGTATTTTTCTGCAGGTGAATTCTGGTGTCAAGGATGATAAGATGCAAAGCTTTTTTCTGGCAGAAACATTGAAATACTTATACCTTCTTTTCTCACCACCGAGTACCATTCCTCTTGATCAATGGGTTTTTAATACTGAGGCTCATCCACTAAAAATCGTGACTCGATTCGGGGACCGACAGGAGAAGGAAGCTTCCGAGAAGAAAGCCAGTGGCGATCATGTAAGCACAAAGCATGGTGAGAAGTTATTTGGTAGAAAGGAAGGTTGACAATAGACACCATTTTAATTTATTCAGGTCTCAAGTTTTAGAACAAAAGCATAAAATTATTTGAAGCCATATTTGGGACTGGCTCAAATTTTGGTTTTTGTAAATTATTTGGCCCAAATGATGGGTTTGTTTTTTAATTCTAAAAGTTAAAATTATTTATTGAGTATTTTGATTTTCACTTCAGCTTCTATGTTTTTCATCAATCATCAATCTGTAGAAATCATATTACAAAAAAATTGTGCATCAGATAGGCCACTACCACTATGCAAAACCAGGGGTGCATTCAAAATTTCGTAATGTACTTTTATTAATTTCCTAACGTAGTTTTACGATTTTATTGTTGGTAGGATGAAGCTTTATTATTCAAATTCGTAAATAAGGACTTCACTTACCTATTATGTCTATATGGCAGACTAGCAATCTTCTACAGTATTGTGCCCTTGGTCCATTGATTACTAAGATTTCTGCAAGAATTCATTGGTAGGAAGTAGTCTCTTTTGCTCATTAGAAGAGGTCCTCTCTATTTCTAGCTTTCTGTCTACCAAATTGATCATAATGCATAGCATGTAATTTGTTTTACCTAGAATACTCATCTATTGTCAGTTTCCTGTAGTAATGAAATTATGATAAAAGTTTCAACAAGCTGATCAATTGACTTCATATGCAAACATTTTCTGTTCCTCAATGGGGTTAGTTGCTCCCTCCTTTTTGGGACAAAGCACTGACAGGCAAGAGCACGTTACCAGTTTTTCCTCCTCTTTTGGTAATAATAATCAATGTTACAAATATCGTGTCGGCGAATATATCGCCGAGGGTCCAAAAAGATATTATCGGATTTATCGGCAAAAATGTCGGCAAACATCGGCAATGTAAAAAAATACAAAAATATTCATTTTTTTTCAATTTTCTAAACATCTAAAACAACAAGAGCATCAAATAAACACATTGCTACATGAATATGGAAATAAAACCGATATATAGGATGTATAAAAGGTCTAGTGATACATCACACATAAAAAATGAATCGTGTCTTGGATCTTGAGTCCCCGACTCATGAATCACCAAAAAAATACAATCAATGTTTTATGTAATATGTAATATGTATCTCATTAATTTTTAAATAAAATTTTAAAATTAAAAACATAAAATATACAATGACAATCATGTTGTAAATGTTAATTTTAATTTATATATAATAATTAAAATTTTAATTGATCGGTAAATTAGTAATTACTAAACTGTAAAATACTAAAATTTAAAGAGTAAACTGTAATAGTAAATACTAAATGTTTTAAATTTTAATCATGGTTCATTAATGTGCAAATTTCAATTGAAATTCAATTAATTTATTAACTATAATATATATAGTATAGTATACTGTAATTAATAATTATAATTTATTAATACTGTGTTATATATTATTATATATAATATTATATATTATATATTATATATAATATATATTATATTATATATCTTATATAGTATATATAGTATATACTATATAATAATATATAATTATTAATATATTTTGCAGTATAATATATACTATTACAGTCGCAGAGTCTAACATCTAATTGTCTGTGGGGGTTTTAAAGAGCCAAACCTTGCCCATAGTCCGTTGGGACTCGGCCAGTCCACCGGCGAAAACAAATACCAACGACGTAAAAATCTAAGTAAACAGTATATAATATATAATATATTATATATTATATATTATATTATATATCTTATATATAATATATATTATATTATATAGTATATAATAATATATAATTATTAATATATTTTGCAGTAGAATATATACTATTACAGTCGCAGAGTCTAACATCTAATTGTCTGTGGGGGTTTTAAAGAGCCAAACCTTGCCCATAGTCCGTCGAGACTCGGCCAGTCCGCCGGCGAAAACAAATACCAACGACGTAAAAATCTAAGTAAACAGTAACATACCTCCACGGGTAACAACGCAGATGATAGATCCTCCTTCCTCCACGCAACCTGAGAGCTCCACGGCGCACGTAGCTCTGATCTATCACTACCCGCAATCGGCACACTGTCACTACCAAGTTCCAATGATGAACGTGGAAGTCAAAAACGCCCGAAAAAAGGTAAAAATCAAAATAGGTTAAAAATGCCCCCAAATTCAGTTTTTAAACCCCGACGGACCCCCGCGATGTCCCACCTTTCGACTCGCGATTTTTGCTGAATAAATCACGATTTTATCGCCAAAAAATCGCGATTTCTTGAAAGGAAAAATCGTCGAGATATTCAACGGTTTTTGTCGATAATATCAGTGCGACGATCGCAAATATTGTCGATATTTGTAACACTGATAATTTAATAATACCTTGGATATTACGAGAGATTTGGTGAGCCGTCTAGTCTCCTTGCTAGGGCATATTAGCCCTGGCTAATTTTCATGTGACATTATCAAGGGTTTGATCAGAGCCTTTACAGTGGTAAATACATATGTTGGCTCCTTTCTTTCAACTTTGAGGGAGAATGGGTGAGAATGGGTGCTCAGTTCAGATCATCATCAATTACAATGTGTTATATTACAGTTGTTAAGCAAATTGTTCTTAAAAATTGGACTAAGGATTAGGGGAGAGGACTTGGAAGTTGAGAGGTGTCCAACAGTTGTGAGGGAAGTTGCGGAGGTGAACCTCAATATTGGATGAATTTAAAACTGTTTCTTAAGAACAAGGTATGATAAGTTGTTCATAAAAGTGTGTTTATAAGACCATCATTGTCGTTGTCATTGCCAAGGTCTTAATATTAAAATATTATTTACATATTTTTAATTATATTTATAAAAAAAACTACATTTTATTTTGAAATAATGTCAATATTTTCATATTTAAATCCCATTTTATGTCACATAACCCCCCATGACAAGTACAACAATCACTCTAGTGTATTTATTTTTCAACCATTTGTTTGGGGTTTAAAATGAGCTATTTTGAACAACTTGGAGGTTGTAACTTTATTGCTAACTTTACACCTCAAGACGAAATATCGAGGTAAGGAACATGTCAATTGGAAGTCTAAAGTGAGTCCATTTAAATGTGGCATACCCTTAAATCTAGGATTCATAAGTACTAGATCTTCTCCCCTTAGCTTCATTGAATAATGTATTTTCAACATCCACTTTTAATGCATATATCATTAGATTATCTTATTATTATTTTGTCCATTAATGGAGTGACATGGTAGGAACACTATTGTTAGCTTATGCTAACATTATTTGCTAAGAATGTTTTATGTTTTGAAATCAGGCTCTTTGTTTGGATGCATCGTTTACCTATTTTGCTAGCCATGCATTAATGTTACATATTATTTTTAGAATTAGTTCTCTCTTATATTGTTCCTAATTCTACATTTGCTTTATATATGATGGTGCATGTATTCTAAAATCCCGTATGAAATTTCAATTAACATGTTAATTCTGAAATTACTTTGTATTCCTTCTAATTTAAGGGTTCATATATATAGTATCTTTGGGGGGCTTGATATGTTTAATAGTTCAAATAGATTTTGGGTTTTTTTTATTCATTGCCCTACTTGTATTGTAGTTAAGTATTTAATTACATGTATGCATATTTCTCTAATATTTGTAGGAAATTTGAATAAATTATTTAAAATTTAAATTTAGGAGAATCTGAGAAGCACTAATTTTTTCATGGTGCAAGTAAAACTTATCGTTGAAGTACTCAGTAGTAAGCAAATCCAATATATAGCTAGCATGGAAATTGATTTCTCTAGGCATGAGATACAAAAAATAGACAATGTATTTATTGACTACCACACGTCTCCTTGTACAATTTTTTTAACTCTTTCACCTCTTATAACACAATTGTGCTTGTTCATAATAGAATTAATGTGTCTATCAACCTTGTCTAATAATCAACTAATCCAAAGCATGCATTTATTCAACATTTATGAGAAAGTTATGCAATAAATAACCTTGGTGAATCATGGTTGAGAGGTCAAATCTATATAAATAGAGAGTTTTTGAAAACCATCTAATCAAAAGCAAAACCAAAGGATGCATTGATTGTACATATAAAGTGATGAAACAATTATGTAGAAGATTATGCAATACATAACTTTAGTGAATCATAGTTGAGTGTTCAAATAAATAAACTAGGAGTTTAAGAAAAGTTGTAATAGATCAAAGGATTGTTGCATAGAGGCATCATAAATAGAACAAGAAAGTGCGTGCACACACACACACACATATATGCATTTTTTAATTCAATTAGAGAACAAAGAACACTCTCTTGACATGCTTAAAGCACTTTACAATTAATTGTCTTTTCTATTTGAAAGTTTGAGACTATTAGCTCTTTTCAACTGAACTTAAAAATTTGACAAAAGCTAACAAACAACTTCCAAAATTACATAGTATGCTATGATCATTACCCAGCCCCTGCATAGAAATGTTCAAAAATTGACATATTACAAGATAATATATTTCCAAAACTTTCTTTGGAGCCCAAAAATGTGTAGGAATTTCTTAATGGTCTCAAACCAATATCTTAAGTGTATGTTGGAGTAGTACCCTCTAAAAACTCCTCGAAAAAGAGAACAAAAAAGCAAGAAGAGTTAATCCAGTTCTTTAGACAGTGCATTAGCTTGGGTATTTAATTCCTTGTATAAGTGAGTAAATGTAATTCTATAGAATAGGGTGGATTTTTCTTTTTTTATTTATTTAGCAAGTGGAATAAGAGTAATATTATGGATTTGAAGTAAATTCAACATCCTATTTATCACAAGAAGAGAATCTACAAGTAATTGTATTTATAAATGACTTTTATTTAATGATATCTTCAAAGAAATTTGATAGCTATGAACTTCCCAACGAAAAATTGGAACCTTATCCCAAATTGCTTTGAAATTATTGAATGACTATTTGAGAAATGAAGAGTCACTCCAATACCATAGGTAGGATTTAGACCCTGGCTAGCACCATAAAAAATCCTAGGAAATGTTTATGTCAGTCATTTCTTGGGCCCACTTGTTTGATAGTCGTGAAATTCAAAGTTGGCTTGTGATGTTTTTAAATATAGCAAATTTGGCCACATGCCTGAAATGAATAGTTCCTCTCTCAAAAGAGTATAAAATTTTGTGCTATCCAAATTGCCTAGCACGTCAAATATGGAATAGGTCTAAATGTTTTAATCTCTTGACATTCATTCTATGCTTTCAAACACCCCTCAATTGATATCTCCCACCAAATATTGTTTTTGTCCTTTCACCTAGATAACTCCTTCCATATTTGTTGAGAAAACAAGCAATCCATAAATTAATGAAATGTAGTTGTGTGACCTTGTCTACAAAGCATACAGATAGTAGGACCTGCCTTATGCCTTTTTTGTAACACTTCCCTTGTTAAAACATTGTTTGTGACAATCAACAACATAAAATTATGTATTTCAAAGGCGCCTTGTTTTCTAATTCTAGTTCACCACTAATTGACTTGTTGTCCATTGACAATTTACAATGTTTTATATCCTATTTTTGTTGTATAATAATCTCCAACCTTGTTCTTGGACCAATCCGACACTTCTTTCAATGTGATGTGTGCTCTTCTCAGTTCATTGAAATAGTCATTCCATGCATGTGCTTGTATACCAGAAAGAACTAAATCTTGTGAAGAGATCCATCCTTGATTCCATATATCTATGGTAAGTGGATCCCTAATGAATTTAGTGTACATCTTCAACTCTCTTGAGTGTAACACACCTTGGCCTCTCTCATTTCCTCCTCTCGACCTTAGGCAAGTTGTGCTCTTATTCTCTCAACACAACTACCACCCTTAAGTTGGGTTTATGAACCCATATGGGCGAAGGAACCTAAGGTTGACTTTGATTTTCTTTCCACATCTCAAAACTATGATTGACAAGAAGGCCATACCAAAAAACAAACATGCATCGAATCACCAAATGAGATAATGGGTTTCTTTCCACTTTTGGAAAAAGGAATGAGTGCCCCACTTTTGAATGATACACTCTTCGCAAGGTTAACAATGTTAGGCATTTAAATAATAATAATAATAATATTCAAGGGCCAAAATTGTTGTTGTAAATGTAACTTTTGAAGATATTGTGTTGTATATTATTATTGTATTTTATTGTACCCCTCTCGGAGATGTTTTCCTATGTTCAGGATGTCATTATTATGTATGGTCATTGAGGTAAAACCTTCGTTGTAAGTCGAGGCAGTAGTCCCCGGGATAAATATAATAAAATATATTTTGGAGTCTCCCTAGGAGAAGTCGACCCTGCTAGGTCAAGAGGTTGACCCAGTTAGTTTTTAGGTCAGACACTTGATGTGTATAAATAGGGAGGCACCCTCCCTCATTTATACACACTCACTCACTCTCAAGATCGCATAAGGAGAGAGAGAGGACAAGTTCGCTAGAGGAGAAAAAGAGAGAGTTGCAGAAGATTTCTTATTCTTAGGTTTTTCGATATTGTGATATTGTATTAGTGATGTAACTATTTTGAAGAAGTTTGTGGGGTTTTCTCCTTTATAGTTTCCTCGAGGAAAATCTTTGTCTTGTGTATCTTGTTGTGTTTTTTATTCTTTCAGTTAAAGATCTTAATCAATTTGAATTAAAGTTGAAACTCTAACATGGTATCAGAGCTACTTTGAAAGAATGCATTGTGCAGCAATGAGAAACTAGGGATTCCTAGTTCAAGGTATTTTCTCCACATATCATTAAAAAAAGGGCTAGGATAACTTGCCCTAGGAGGGCCCATCTTTTGGAGGAAGCAAAATCAAATTTGAAGAAGTTTCATTTTTTTACCCAGACACTAGTGGCAAGAGAAACTAGGGCATTGGATCTTTGGAGCTTCCCTCCACTAAACTTGGCAAAGGACCTCACTGAGCAACTCGCCACAAGGAGGCACATCTTTTATCTAAACAGAATTCCAAGATTCCAAGTTTGGAAAATTAGGGTTTCTCTATGGAACCCTAGGTCGACCAACTCCAGAACCAAGTTGGGCATCTCAAATTGGTAAGATCTAAATCTATGTTATTTCCATATGAGGTTCTCATTTCAAAATGACTTGCCACACTTAGCTCGATGATAAGCTTGGGGGAGCTCACATCTTCTAAGCATGCAAGTATAGGATCTCCCTGATCCTTGAAGAAAATGATTTGGACAAGTATATTAGTGAGGAAGTTCCAGGTCCAGAGGGAGATGAAGCTAAGGCTATCCACATAAAGAAATTGTTCAAGGCCAAGAGAATCATTACAGATTCTATTAAGGATCATCTCATCCCTCATGTGTTATCCTTGAAGACGCCTAAGGAAGTGTTTGATGCTTTGACGAAGTTGTTCGAAGGAAAGAACATCAATCGAAAGATGACATTAAGAAACCAACTAAAGAATGTGAAGATACAAAATACAAAGACCATGCAATCCTACTTCACGAGGGTTACTCAATTCAAGGAACAACTAGAAGCAGTCGAAGAGAAGTTAGAATAAGGAGAGATTGTTATGACCACCTTGAATGGTCTCCCAAGATCATGGGATTCATTCATTCAAGGAATATGTGCCAGAAAGAAGTTGATAATTTTCAGCAGACTTTGAGAAGAATGCACACAAGAAGGAGCTCTACTCATAACAAGAGAAGAGAAGATGGGAGCAACATATGATCAAGCTCTCACGATTCACACCAGAATGAATCACAACAAGAGGGAGGACCGCCATCACAACAAAGGGGATGATCATCAATACAAAAGACAAAGAAAACCCAGAAGAGATTTATCCAGTGTTAGATGTTACACATGTGATGAGAAGGGATACTACTCTAGAGATTGTCCCAAAAACAAAGGCTCCAACAAGAAAAGACATCATGCTCACACCGATGTGTTAATTTTGTGAAGTTCAGTCCTTATGCCTGCATGAATTCAAATGATGAAGAAGATTGTAGAAGAGAGAGAGAGAGAGAGAGAGAGAGAGAGAAGCAATTCAGTAAACTCTTATCAAATATTCATGGCAAATTAAACCCACATGAGACCAAAATTGAAAGAATAATAGTTCATCCATTAATCAACAAATAATATGTAATATAATGGTGTTACAAATAGGATAACTCGAATAGTAAGATAGGATTCGTATCTACCAACCTGGATTGAATTTGGAGCTAACTCAGTGTGGGGAAATCACCACTATAGCTCACTAATGCAACTCTGGATCATTGAATCAGCTCACAACCAGTTAATTGATATAGGTAGGTGAAAAAATGCGCTATACCTCCCTTAAATCATGCAAATTGAGGCGAGGATGACTAAGAGTGATCTAACTTATGGGAATCAGAGTATAACTGGACATAACTGAACACCTACTAGAGTCAAATGTTGGAGACTATTGCTGGCACTCAGAGTGGATTCCTAAATTATGGGGATTAGTCCCTAGAGCTCCTAAACTCACGCAGTCTGGCACATTGAGTGTTGTGTGGCCCTCAAGTGAGTCCCCCATGCATTAGTGAAGTGATAATAATCTCCTAAGCTAGGAAATATGAATTTAGACTATGGTGGTAAAGGGAGGATTAATTAATAATCCTAACACCCCCGCCCCCCCCTTAATCCTAAGTTGGACAACATGGGCCCTGGAAAATAAGACCAAAGGTCACCCATAAAATATAAATGCAAAAAACGGTTGCTTAACAAACCGAGGAAATGGGGAAAACATCACAGGAACCCCCCTCCACCCCGCCTCCCCCACCCTTCAAAATAAGCAGGAAAAACCAAGATCAAAAGTTTCATACTAAGAGACAAAAATGATTCTTGAGTAGAAATTTGTGAAAATATTTCTGCAATCTGCATCTTTGTGGAGCAATAATGTAGTGTGATGGTCTTTGTGTGCACTAGTTTCTTGGTATTGTGCATGTGAACCTCTCCACCTTCTTCCAATCCGATGACAAATATGAGAAGAAATGTTTCCTTTGTCTCTTATGTTTGGAGGAAGAGTGATATGATCCAATTTGTTCTTCAATGAGCAAAATTGTTGATCGGACCTTACCATCATCTAGCATCTCTCTAGGAGTTTGTATCACCTCCCCTAGAGAAGTGAATTTTCTTGAGATAGCACAAGGCTTTCATTTTGAAACTGAGATATTGTTCTTCTCTTGCCAGATGACTCTCCAATCATGTTCCCAACAACATCAATAACCTGTTTAGCCCATTTAGGCCTAGGATTGGGTGTAGGATTTGGATTTGGATCCAATTGAACTTTATCATCAATTCCATAAACTGATTCAACTTGGTCCTCTTCTTCGGATTCTGAATCTTAAACTTTAATGGAAACGTTATCATATGAAAATGTTTAGGTAGGATGAATTTACCTTCCCCTTCAAATGGCAGTTGAGATTGCACTTGATTTGAGTATGGCAGAAAGTGTGACTCATTCATATGCCTTAGAGGCATGGTTTACAACACCTTTCACTATAAGATTCCCAGTTGAGATATTTGTGATCTCCACCGAGTCAGGACCAAATACAACTCACTTTGGTGAGCCTGTATGAGTCATATGGTATACATGCAACAAATTTGTTGCTAAGGAGGGAACATAGAGTACATTCTTGAACACTCCATACTCTAACTTGATTGAACCCTTTCCTTCATCTTGGATTTGAGTGTCATCTCTCATGTGAATACTTGGGCCATCAGTAAGTTGTAATGAAGAGAATGATTCTTTGGATGCAACCATATGATTGGAGGCTCTTGAATCAATGAGGAAGGCATGCAAATTTGAAAACCCAGCCTTTAGTTGATGGCATCTCTCATCATGATCTACAGTCTTTTCTCCATAGTTGGCCTTCCTTGTGCCATCAAGGAAGGCAATATTGTGTTGCTCAAGGAGTTTTGACATATTATCTATGGTCTTCTTCATACAATATTTCTCTGTATGATTTCCTTTCTTATAGTAGGAGCACTTGCGCTTGTCAAACCTCTAATGTTTGTCCTTCTTAGATCCTGAGGCTTTATCTGTTGGATCAAACTCTTCCTTAGGTTTGAATCTAGTGTTCATGTTTTCTTTGCCTTTCTGCTTCCTCCTTGCTTGCACATTCTTTGTCTCACCGGCCAAGAGAGCTTGATTTGGAGAGGCTCTAAGGGCTCCCATCTGTATTAGCTTGTCTTGTTCCTGTATTAGAGACTATGTGAAGGAATCAAGGGATGGCATTCGCCAATTAGGAGTATTTAGTGTCCTAGAGTGAAAGGTAGATACGAACACTAAGAATTACGAGCCAAGTTTTCTTAGAATAGAGAGCACCAATTGCTCATCCTTCTTGTTAATATCGCATTGCTTGCATTTCATGACCAGTGATTTGAATTTTGAGAAAATTTGTTGTATAGTTTCGAAGTTGTTGGGTTTTAGTGCTACCAACTCATTATCCAGAATATGGCCCCTCAACTCGTCCTATTTTCCAAACAAGGAATCGATCTTATCCCATACTTCTTTTGGTGTTCTCAATCCCTCAAGGTGAAAGAGTAACTCTCTGGAGATGTGGATGCACATGAATCCAAATGCTTCGTCAAGCGTGTTCAAATACTTCAATTTTTCAAGATGTTGTTGGGGTTCGACCATTTTTCCCATGGTGACCCTGTACATACCCTTGTTGTGCAAGACAATTTTCATGTCATCGCCCCAATAAAGATCATTGAAGGGTGTGGTGATTCTCGGAGTCAAATTTGTTGAATTCTCCATCTTACAGCTTCAAGAACAACTAATTCTTCATAAAATCTTTGAATGTACCTGCAAAAACATTGCAAAACACTTCAATTCGCAATCAAACCAATTCAAACACTCTCCACTTCGACATGTGCATATTCTCTGGGTTCATCACACCTGACTAGACTTCTTTGGCCAGAATCCAGAGGGAGCAAGGCTAGAACACTAGGAATTATGTGGAACCCAATTGCTTCTGGTGCATCAATGGAAGTTTCTGAGGTTTGAAACTGGCTAGAAAACCTGCTATGATACCATGTTAATTTTGTGAAGTTGGATCCTCATGCCTGCATGAATTCAAATGATGAAGAAGATTGTAGAAGAGAGAGAAGCAATTCAATAAACTTTGATCAATTATTCATGGCAAATTAAACATACATGAGACCAAAATTGGAAGAATAAAGTTCATCCATTAATCAATGAATAATATGTAATACAATGGTGTTGAAAAAAGGAGGATTCGAATACCTAATATAGGATTCGAATCTACCAACCTGGAGTGACTTTGGAGCTAACTCAATGTGGGAAAATCACCACTAGAGCTCACTAATGCAACTCTGGATCACTGAATCAATTCACAACCAGTTAATTGATGTAGGTAGGTGAGAAAATGTGCCATACCTCCCTTAAATCATGACGGGTGCTAGGATGTCTGAAAATGATGTAACTAATGGGAATCGAAGCATAATTGAACAAAGTTTAACACTTACTAGAGTCAATTGTTGGAGATTGTTGCATTCAGAGTGGGTTCCTAGATTATAGGGATTGGTCCCTATAGCTCCTAAGCTCATGCACACTAGCACATTGAGTGTTAGGTGGCCCTCATGTGGGTCCCCCATGCATTAGTTTAGTGACAATAATCTCCTAAGCTAGGAAATATGAATCTAAACTATGGTGGTCAAGGGAGGATTAATTAATAATCTTAACACGCTAAATACAATGAATCAACAAGGAAAAGAATCAGAGAAGAAAGAGTTGATTCTTCAAGTGATGAAGAATATGTCCTAATCTTAGCAGTCACATGCACTATCACACAAGGAAGTGATGATTGGCTTGTAGATAGTGGGGCATCCAAACATATGACGAGATACAAAGAATCATTCGTCAATCTATATGAGCATGAGTCACCTCACAAGGTCAAACTTGGGGATGATTATCAATACCCCATAAAAGTAAGTGGGAAAGCTTCCTACAAACTAGACTTCGAAAAATCCCTGAAGATGAAATATGTTCTATATGTTTCGGGATTGAAGAAGAATATTCTCTCCATCTCTGCACTAGATGCAAAAGGAATACGGGTTGTATTTGTAGATGACCAAGTCCTAATTTGGCCAAAAGGAAATACAATAGATAATGCAATAGTAATTGGAGAGAAAGAGGGAGGCTTGTACAAATTGAAGGGCCAACCTGAACAAGCATTGGTTCATGACTCCATAGAACCAAGTGAACTATGGCATACAAGGATTGCACATGTGCACTATAGAGCACTACCTATTGCAAGCAAAGTAGTTTCAGGACTTCCATAAATATAGACAAAACATGAAGGAGTTTGCAACGGATGTGCACAAGGAAAGAATGTAAAGAAGAAATTTCCTAGCAGTGAAAGCAAAGCAAAAGGAATATGGGAGATAGTCCACTCAAATGCATGCGGGCCCATGTCATCCAGCTCACTAAGGGGGTATGTATATTATGTTTCCTTTATAGATGACTTCTAGAAGGGGTGCATAGAGAAAGCAAGAGACCTAGACCATACACCAACTATGTGGCCTTGCTATGTGACATCATTGATAAGGAACCTTCCAAGTACAAAGAAGCAGCAGGAAATAAAGAATGGAAGAAAGCCATGATTGAGGAGTACCAATCGATCATAAAGAATGACGTCTGAGAGATATTTTTGAGACCAGGAGGGAAGTCTGTTGTGACTTTGAAGTGGATCTACAAGATCAAGCATGCTACGGATGTTATCATTGAAAAACACAAGGCAATATTTGTAGCACGTGGATTCCCAAAAAGAAGGCATAGACTACGAGGAGACATTTGCACCCGTAGCAAGATACACTTCCATCTGATCTATACTTGCATTGGCTGCAGTAATGAAATGGAAGGTACACCAGATGTACGTCAAGAAAACATTCTTGAATGGTGTAGTTGAAGAGGAATTGTACGTGGAGTAGCCACTAGGATTTGAGACACATGACAAACAAACTCATGTGTGCAAGTTAAAGAAAGCCTTGTACAGATTGAAACATGCACCTAGGACATGGTACAACAAGATGGATAGCTTCCTGATGAGCTTAGGATTTACCAAGAATAAAGAATATTCCAACCCCTACTTCAAGGTTGAATTTGGAAGACCAATGATACTCCTGCTATATGTAGATGACTTGTTCCAAACAATTAAGGATGAGCTCATTGCAGATGAAAAGAGGAGGCTTTCCACGGAGTTCGAGATGAAATACCTAGAGATGATGCATTACTTTTTAGGCATGGAGGTGTGGCAGACTGTGGATAGGATCTTCCTTGGTCAGTATGTCGTAGAGATTCGAAATGCTAGACTGCAAGGAGATGGCCACCCCTATGGCACCAAACTTGAAGCAATTATGTGATGCTTCATCAGAGTCAGTTGATGCCATGATGTATCAGCAAATGATTGGTTCGTTGATGTACCTAACGAACACGGGGCCAAGCATATACTTTTTTGTGAACACCCTAGAAAATTCCTAATGGATTCGAGACATGTTCACCTAATTGCTGTAAAGCATGTATTGAGGTACTTGAAGGGTATTGTTGAGTATGGGCTCAAGTATGACATGAATCAAAAGATCAACTTGCATAGTTATGTTGATTCGGATTGGGAAGGAAGCGCCACTGTTAGAAAGAGTAATTCATGATGTTGTTTTAGTTTGGGATCTGGTATGATCTCCTAGTTTAGAAGGAAGGAGTCATGTGTGCTGCTGAGTACAAACAAAGTAGAGTATGTTGCATCCCATTCGATTATTTGTGAGGAAGTATGGATTCGGAAGCTACTATCTGATTTATTTGATCTCAAGTTAGAGGAAACTTGTATCTTTTTTGACAACTAGAGCTGCATGAAGTTGTTGGAAAACTCGATGTTCCATGAAAATTCCAAGCACATTGAGATCAAGTATCACTATATCTGGGATATGGTGCAAAGAGGAGCAGCGAAGCTCTAGTATGTCGCGATAGACGAGCGGATAGTTGATGTATTGACCAAGCCATGAGCCAGAGTGAAGTTCGAATACTTAAGAGAGAGACTTGGTGTCATCCAGATCAAGGTCCCTAGAAAGAGGGAGTGAGGAATTCTCGCATTGTGGTAGACGCAGGTGGTCCTTGGGACGTAATGCACTTGGGCTGCTCCTAGCGTGCTCCTATGATGGAGATGATGAGAGATTGGAAGACGTAGATGCACTAGAGAGAGATCTCGCATGGTGGTAGACACAGGTGGTCCTTGGGATGTAATGCACCTGGGTTGCTCCTATGTTCGAGATGAGAAGTCCACCAGTCACAAAGAAACTTGGTGTAGGCCTAGGTGATTCTCGCATGGTGGTAGACGTAGGTGGTCCTTGGACATAATGCACTTGGGGTGCTCCTGGCGTGCTCCCATGTTAGTAGAAAGCGGGTTGACTGTTGAGAGACATAATGCACTTGGGGTGCTCCTGGGGTGCTCCTGGCGCACTCCCATGCTGGTAGAACGTGGGTTCACTGTTGAGAGATGTAATGCACCTGGGGTTCTCCTAGTCGATTCTCGCATAGTGGAAGATGCAGGTAATGCTCCTAGGGTGATCTTGGTGATTCTCCCATGCTGGTAGAATGTAGGTGGTCTATTGGACATGAGGCTTGCATATAGGCTACTCTCCATGTGTGATGATGAGATGATATGGATACGATGAGATGACGGTAGGTAACGCAGGTGATTGCTATGGAAATGTAATGTATGGTCTTGGGTTGCACCTACGTGATGAATTGCTCAT
Organism: Pseudotsuga menziesii; assembly: GCA_001517045.1. NCBI lineage: Eukaryota > Viridiplantae > Streptophyta > Pinopsida > Pinales > Pinaceae > Pseudotsuga > Pseudotsuga menziesii. The sequence goes on from LPNX010396185.1 coordinate 272,914, forward strand.
GGATGTTAACACCATTGTGTAGCAGGGGGATGAAAAATCAAGATGAAGAAGAAATAATAGGTTGCTTGTCGAACTTTGGTTAAAAGATATATTGTAAGAGTGTGATGATACCCCAAAAAATTGATCCCGTTATCAAGGATCTGATGGTGCGAATTGAAAGGATAGAAATTAGTGACCATGATTGTCTCCGCACTCTCAAAAAGGAGGGGAGATAAAGTCATATCACATCCATGGTCAGGATTGATTCTGGAGCCAAGACCTGCACGACAGATAAATCCAGAGTGCCCAGCGGAATTTGGTACGTGGCGATTGATCTGACGGTTGACGACTAAAGGTGAAGTGGATCAACGGCGGGTGATGATTCCGAAAGATAAAATTGCGCGGTGGTTAAAGTGACGGAGCCCAGCGGAATTTGGTAGGTGTCACACGATCCAACGGCTCACAAATAAAGGTTGATCGCATCTACGGCTGTGGGCAATTCTGGAGCATGAAGTTGCACGAAGGATAAGGTCGGGAAACTCAGCAGAATCGAATATCTCTTTCCCGATCTAACAATGGAGTGATGAGAAGCGATTGCATCGACGGTTGGAGATGTTTCTGGGGTGGAGACTTGTACGTTGTTTATTACCAAGACGCCCGACGGAAAGAGGTACGTGGCACGTGATCCGAGGGTTAGAAATTAAAGAAGAATCAGATCAACAGTTTTGAATGAATCCGGAGAATGGAAGTGCGCGACAGATAGGAATAGATGGTAGTTGCGGAAAATAAACTATTGTTCACGCGGTGAACTGTGGTAGGCTCCGGACACAAAGTGGTTTAAGGAAAGCCAGACTAGGGGCCTATAAAAGCAAGGTTGACTTCTATCATTGTTATTTTATTTGCTCGGGAAGGGTGAAAAGGACTGGCCAATTCAGGAGCTTCCATTTGTCAGTTTCGGGCACGCTCCAAGCACGCGCCTCTATAGTCGACCAAGTAAGGCTTAAACCCTGTAGTTCGTCTGTCCAAATTACCATTGTAAACTAAGTAATGGACCAGGGTAAAGACATTCAAGTGTCTGGTCAGGTCGTAGACGACAGAGAGGAGTTTTTAGTAGACAGAGATAGGGGCGTGTGCGACCCCTTCCTATCTATAGGGAGTGTGTCTGTTAGTAAGGAGAAATTGTGGTATTTTAACTCACAAGGGAACGATGTATTAAATGTGTGTAAGTATTTCCTATATTACTTCTCCCTCGAGCAAACCCTCCATTTCCCGGAGTTTGCAGAGTGGTGTGCTATCAACTATTCTCCTTCTCAGAGGATTATTGTGAGTCGGTCCGCGTCCAAAATACTTTGTAAGGTCGATGCCACAGTCATTAGAGAAAACCTTAATCTGCCTGAAAATTACCCTGTTAATCATGAGTCGGTAAATGAGTCTGCCCTTGCTGAATTTTTCAAGAATTGTGAAACTGAAAGTCGCTGTCAATTCCTGTCTACCATTCTGAAAGAAGGTCAGTCCCTTAATGGTCTTTTCCTGCCTTATCTTGTACACATTTTTAAGAATGAAGTCCAATTGGTAATTTCCCTGGTCTATCAAGTGTTAGGTCAGGATGATGATTGTCATGTGGGCGATGTCATCCTTGGTTTTTTGTTAAGAATAAATTCCTTAAGCCCAGATTCCCAGTCAGTCCCTGTGTTTAATTTAGACGAGTATCTCGCTGAAGCAATCCATCTTCAGCTTGCTAAGTTTCCAAAAGTTCGGTTCTTTAGGTTTCAGACCTACTTGCTCAATATGTTGTTATGCTCCAATGTCACCGAGTTGAAATTTTTAAGTACTCTATGCACTTCTGATTTGCCCAAGCAAAATCAACATGTTCGAATTTGCTAATTCGATCATGTCGAAAATGTACAAAATGCTATTTGATGAGGAAATTCCCCCGTGTCCTGGACGAGATGAGGTGTTTAATGCAGTCTTCACCCGAAGATCGGGTGGGGGACTGGTTCCTGTACAGAGATTACATAGTGTTAAGAATATATGGCTTTACTGGTCAGCCTTATAGGATACCCTCCTTTTTGACCCCAAGGATTTTTGCACTAGAGTTCATGAGGCAGAGATTGCTGTCTGAGGAAGAGCATTTCGGTGCTTTCAAAAAATCTTCAAACATTAAATTTCCACTTAAAGTCGGCTCTTTCATTTTTTAAGGTAAAGGCGCCCTAGTATTCATAGAGATATTGCTGGAGAATATGGATTTCTGAAAGGAGTCAAAAGTGAATTACGATCCCTATCATGTGATCTCATTAAGGAAGCAGGCCAACAAAAATAAACCAATTGAGCACCAGCCTGTTGAGGGGTTGGCTGAAACAGCCAATTTGCTGCAGTTTACTGAGAGATCAAAGCCTAATGAAGATGCAGATACTGTACCTGTCACAGCAACCCAAATAACAGAAGGTGTTAGTATTGCGGTTAAGAGGAGTTTGTCTGAAACTGAGAGTAGGAAAGTGGATGAAGATGGGTCTCATAAAAAGGCAAAGCTGGTTGAAGGTGGTGAAATTGTAAATGAGGAAGTTTCTGATGTTTTCAAAAAGGTTGCCCTAGTTCCCATGAAAACTGTGCAAGTAAATCAATTCTCTTTTAAAAATTTAGAGGGTGATATAGACAATTCAGAATCTAGCCCGGTATTTAAGTCGAAGGAAGAGCTCAAAGCCAGCTATATGGAGAAGAGGAAACAATCCCTAGAGGAAATGAGAAATTTGCTCCCGAGAGTGAGAAATTTATACAGTTCAAAAACCTCTCTAGTTTCTGCTAGAGATGCTGAGAGAAATACATTTAAGATGGCTATAGTAAACGACAAGAAGATGTCTGAAATGGAGATCCGGCTGGACAAAATCAGTACTCCGGATAAGATTCAACTGCACAAACAAACCAGTGACATCATTTACTCAGACTTATTGCAAGCCATGGTAAGGATTAATAAATTGCAAGTTTTGATAGACAAATTAGAAGTTCAGTTGAAGCATGAGAAAGTTGAGAATAAAGCAAATGTCATTCAGATTAGAAAACTGCAAACAGACATTGTTAGTTCAGACAACACCGAGGCAGTCAAGAGGATGCTAGAGGAGAAAGACAATGCACTTTAGGTCTTAAAGAAAAAGCTGAAGATCCCAGGTTCAGAGCACGTCCAATCAGCTGAATTAATGGCTTTGCAAGAGGAAAAGGATAAAGTCCATCAAGAGATGATGGAGTATAAAGGAAAAGCTGCCGAGTTACATGAGGAAAAGGACAAGTGGGAGGCCGAGCGGAATGAACTATTATCTCAATTTTTCTTAATGAAAAAATACCAAAGTGATGAGAAGGAAATTACGGAGGAATTAATGAGCCAAACCCCCACTGGTGAAGATTTGTCCATTGTTAATATTGACAAGCCATTAGCTAATTTTTCTGCAGACGATCTATTGGTGCCTATGTCCCAGGTGAGCTTGAAGGAGGAAGCAATTAAAGAATTGAAGGCCGAGAATGAAAAGGTAAAAGCTGAATTGGCCAAAGTAAATGAAAGCAAAAAACAAATATTGCAGGACAGGAATCAATTACAGAAAAAATTCAATGAGCTAAAAGAAAAAAACATTGGGAAAGGCCCTCTTCAGGGGACAAAACATATCATTTGGGATACCTTGTCTATAGAGATTACCAAGTTCCAGCACTATCTAAATTTTATTGATGATTTGAATATACTGATAAATTTGGCTCACCAGAGATTAAAACTGGTAAATGAACATATGGAGAAAAGACCTCTTACTACAGCTCAGAACACACTGAATTTTCTGAATTCACTGACATATCAGAAGTTGCACGATATGGGCATAAAAGACAGAATATCAATAGTGCTGTGGGCAAAGAAATTCATCCACAAACATCACTTGATGAAGATGGTCCAAGATAAATCAGAAGAATTACTTTTGCAGGTTAATAATTTTAAACAGGATTTTAAGGAGCTGTTCGAGGACGGATTGCCTTCCTTCTGGGACGAGGAGGGTCGGATGTTCTCACAGGAACATTATCATAACCTGCTTGTTCAGTGCTGCATGGACCACTCAAAATTTAATGATTTGGAGAAAAGCCTAACAGGGAAAACCATTGTGGATATGTTAACAGAAGACTTCGAAATTCTACAGAAGTTTGCAATTATCATAGCCAAATTGCCCAAGAAGTCCTATGAAGCATATATGGAGCTCGAAGTAGCAATTCGGGAAATGATAGAGTGTGACACCCCAAGTTCGGAGCAGTGGAAAGCTGTGGAGCGGTTTGGAAAGACAAAGTATATTCTTCATTCCTAGAAACAGGCGTTATGCACTGAGGATGCTGATGGGGCAAAGACGTGGATGCTGATGGGGCAAAGACGTGGAGCTGATGAGGCAAAGACGTGGAGCTGGCTGGGCGAAAGTTTGTTATCAAGTTGATTTGTACTTTATGATCTGTTAGGAGTGGAGTTGTAACAAACTTCCTAGGAGTTAGGGATTCAGTTACAAACTCCAAATTAAACCGATCATGTTGTTATTGATCTTCTTGGAGGACCTATTTTTTTATGTATAAATTTGTATCTTTTTTAAGAGATGGGGGTTGGAACCCATTGGGGGGAGAATTTTGGAGAACATATCTATTTTTTAATAACAAAGTGAATGCATGAGAGTTTTGTCAGAGATTCCTGTATCATTGATATTGCAGTCTGTGCTTCTTTCTTTATGTGATTGTATTTCCCTTGTGTAACATTCCATTTTGTTTCTTCCTCGTATCTGGAATATAGTGTTAGATGATTAGAATTCATATGTTTATGCTCTATTCATCATTTCAGATATTATATGATTTTTTCTGCTAAAGTTGATATAGAATTCGTCTTTGACGCTCTATATTGATGGGCTGTTTCCTCGTCTTTTCTGTTTCACCCTGATCAATTGAATGACTGTAATGATGTGATTACCTTGCCTTTGATAAATCTTGTGTATACTTCTTTGTGATCTTTTTATATTCATATGACTCCATGCCCAATGGTTGTGTGATTGTTTCAGCCAAACATACAAATCTTTAAATATTGTTTATTATCTGGTCTTGTAAAATTTATATCGAGAAATCCCTCTCTGGAAGAAAATACCAGTTTCTTCCTAAAGTGGTTTTGCTGTTACCTTGGAGTTTACCTTTTACAACCTGGGTATATTCTGAGTGCTAACAAACTGGCGCCGTTGTCGGGGACGAAAGTGCATATCTGCCCCGGGAGAACGACAAAGATTAAGAAAGATTTCTGTGGGAAAACAGGAATTTTGAAAAGAAAAGAAGGTTGTATATTTGCCCTGGCGACTTCATTGTGAAATTATTTCAAAAATCAAGAACAACACTCTGGCTTCGAGAAGACAAACACGAGGTAACTCTGATACCGAAATTTTGAAAAGTTTTGAAGATCCAGAAAAGTTGTTTAAGAGAAAAAATAAAGAAAAGTTAGATTCTCCTTTGTTCGGCCCATCATCATCACAAGATTCTCATATTAATCCAGAATGGGAAGTTAATACTGCAAAGAACCTGTTGAGAACCAAGTCTGAATCTGACCTTAAAAATACTAAGTTCAATCCTCATAGGTTAGAGTCCTATCTGTTAGATTCCCTCTGGAGGGACTTGCAACAAACCTCTAAAGCTAAAACATCTACCTCTGAGCATACTCAAAGTACTTCAGTTCCTGTGAACCCACCCAGACCAATGGCCACTAGATTTGCTCCCTTGCGTTTGCCTGCTGTATTACATGATCTCCCCCAAAATTATTCTCAGAGAATTTCTTTATTTGATGGGGAAGGTGATATAACCGCAAAACAGCATGTTGCCAAGTTTGAAGATTTCATTGACTTGGAAGAAGTGGACTATCCTGATGTTAAAATGCGGTTATTTGCCCAAAGTTTGTCTGGGGAGGCAAAAAAGTGGTTTAAGGACCTTCCAAATGGGTCTATTGTGAATTTTCAGGCTTTTCAGAATGCATTTTTGGATAGATGGGATGATAAACAGAATCCTCTGCAACTTTTATCTCAATATAATGGTCTTAAGAAAGGGGGTTTTGAGTCTGTTCATGAATTCTCAAGTAGATTCATGAGGGCTTATAACTCTATTCCGGAAGATATAAAGCCTTCTCCTGCAGCTGCTAAACTGCATTATGCTGGAGCTTTTGATAATGATTTTTCATTCTCATTGCGGGAGAGGAAATCGGCAACTCTTGCTGCCATGTTTACTGATGCCCTAGAAGTGGAAGCTAACATGATGGCAAGTGGAAAGATGAAACATAGAGATATGGATAGGAGGAGAAGAGAAGAAAATGTGCCTTCTACTTCATCTTCTTCCGTTGATGTTAAATTTGAGATGATGTTGAAGACTATGGAGAAGTTGATGGATAGGTTAACCATGGACACTAGGCCTTTCAATAGGGAGCAAGGGGATCCCCAAATCAGGAATCCAAATTTCAGAAGACCAAATCCCCCTGTTCCCCCCCAAAATAGACAGAGAGACCAGAGAAATCCAAGAAACCAAGAAGAACAACCCATCCGTCCACCTTTCCCTGAAAATTATGTTGGTGATGAAGAAGATCCCCCTGAAAATGAGATTCATCTGTTTGGAGAACAGGATTCAGAAATATATCTTACTGAAGAGGAACATAATATGTTTGCGCAGGAAGATGCAAATGAAGAATTTGAAAATGAGCTATATCAAAGGGGTTATTTACATGCAATGGATGATGTGCAAAGGAAAATCAGACTGAGAAATAGGGATATCCCCATAAATAAAGGGAAGGCAAACCCAAATCAGCCTTCCTCTAGTTCTTTGAGTGGAGAAAAAGGAAAAGAACTACAAAAAGAACCTTCTGTAAATAAGGAGGTTGAAAATGATGTACAAAGGGATAAAATAATAAAGAAGGTGACTCCGATTGATGTGGAAAAGATTGGTGCTGGTTTTAATCTACAAAACGAGCTTTCAAAGATAAAGATCTCTGTTCCATTTAATGAGTTATTGAGAAACACGGAATACAGAGATACTATCACAAAAATGGTCAAAAACCAAGGAGAATGGCAATCTGACATTTTAAATTTGAATGATGATAATCCTGCTATTTCATTTGGATCAAAAGTGGAAAATTTAGAAGGTGAAGAGGTTCCTCCTTTCTATTTAAGTCTAAATGTGCATGACAAAGTGGTCCATAATGCTATGTTGGATTCTGGGGTGTTATCATTCAGAATGTACCCAGGTTGTAGGAGGCACACCCCAAGGTAACAGCAAAACCACTTTAGGAAGATATTGGTATTTCTCTCCCAGAGATGGATCTCTCAACACAAATCTTACAAAATCAAATGATAAACAATATTTAAGCATTCATTCATTTGGCTGAACCAATCACATATCCATTGGGCATGGAGTCATA
>LPNX010396188.1:0-56200 GCA_001517045.1 Pseudotsuga menziesii
TGACCACTCCTCTGCAGACAAAGGGCAGAAACCCCTCCCATTCCCATTCTAAATCTCACAGATAGCACTTCTCTGCTGCACCCAGAGCTTCTCATGATGGGGAACGAGAGACAGCACTGGTTTTCAGTTCATTTTGGGATTTTACTGTGAAATTTGCACCACTGGAAGAGCTTTTAAATGAATGGTCTTCACCTATAACAGATGATGGTTCAACCTGTGGAATTGTTTCAGGGTTTCTCAATTTGGAATCTGTCTTTGCAATAGTAGATGCAGCACTGCTCTTTCCAGAAAACGAAAATGGAACTGAATTCATACCATTTGTCTCGGAGATAGAACCACCAAATAATGGGAAGCCCACAGAAGTTGCAGCAGCATTGGTTGATGTAGAGAAACCCTTGACTTGCCTCTTTTCGACAGGGTTGCATGAATGATAGGAGAAACCCTCGACTTGCCTCTTTTCCACAACAAAAATCCCAAATCGATTTTCTATTTTTGGTTAAAAACATAAACTCATGCCGTAATCGATTTCCACCATATATTTGGATCCAAGGTATGACAACGCTTGGTGGGTAGAGTGCTTTTAAGCGATGATAAACTATATTAAGCATATTAATAGCTACAATCACTCTAGTGAAGCTAAGAAAAATTGCAATGGGTTAGAATATGCATTTTAGTGATGGTTGTGTTTGATTCATGAAGTATCTAAAAGTCTTGGGTGTGGGATTTAGGAGCTCTCTAGAGTTAAGTATATCAAGTATTGTGTGTGCTAACCTCATTCAATAATTCATTGTAGGATTATACGCTCATCTAAAGGAAGATATATTCCACTGCTAAACTAACCTTTAACCTATGCTTCAAGTGAAAATCAATAAATATTTGAAGATTTAAATAATCCTTAAAGATCTTATAATATTCTTTGAACTCATTTGAATTCTCACCTTGATCCACTAATTTCAACTCCATCTCAAACATTATCTTGCATTATCCTACTTTGTCATTTTTACATGTAGAAGCTATTATGATAGTTGCTAGTAAAATTAGGCTTAATAAGCAAGAATTTGAGAAAATTAAGTGTAAATATGAGGTTGAACCCTCAAATAAAAACAAGAATAAAGAAAATTGGGAGGATAATATAGAATAAATTACTAAAATACTAATACGTTTGCCAAATAAACTAGAAAGAATTGAGAGTGAGGGAAATAATTAGAATAGAAATACTCAAGCTATTGTACAAATAAATCCAAATCAATTAGAAGGAAATTTAAACCTTGGATTTTAAACTTAGATAGAATAAATGAATATACTACCATACAACCTCCTATTAGGACAAATCAATTGATTATAGAAGTTCCAAATGAATACTTAGGAGTAATTTATTGACATACAAGGCCATATTATTTGAATAATTCCTATTAGATAGTTAGTTTATAGTTAATGGAAAAGGTCCTCTTTATAAATAGGACACGTTAGGTAATCGAGACCCTCTTTAACAGTGGGACCACGATTAGTTAGGGGATTTTCTATTCATACACTATATTTAAAGTAGAACATTGTGTAATGTGACTAATGATTTTTATCATATTTGGAGTTATACTCATAGTAGATTGGCCCTTAAAGATGCAAGTTAACATTTCTCTCTCTTTTGGATATCACTAATAAAAGGATTATTTTATACGTTCTATATATTTATCTCTTGTATTTTTTTTGCCAAGCGTTGGTATTTTATCACATTCTATTATTGTTCTTTGTAATCCTGGAGTTAAGTACATTACATAAGGCCTCCACAACAATAATAAAATTTGGAACCTTATTATGATAAATTGACAAGAATGAATTGATTATAGATTCGTCGCTTAAGCGACACTTAGGAGAATAGACGTCGCTTAAGTGACACTTAGGATGATAGAAATTTTAGCGCCGTCGCTTAAGCGACACGTATGCCCACCATTTCAAAAAAAAATTAATCTTTCTGATTTTTGGCACGGTTAAAAGAAAAAATCCGCGCGCCGTTGGAAAAAACCGTCGGATTTTGGATCGAAATGTACTAGTGTCTGCTGTGAGGTTTAAAATCTCCTTTTTGTAATGCTCTTCCTGCTCTGAATCCAAATCAATAAAATTTTTGAGAGGAAGAAGTACTGATTCTTGTGGGATAGTGTCCTCTCCCTGGTCAATCTGCATTTCTGAATTTAATTCTTGTGTTGTTGGTTCTTGTGTGGCAGCAACATCCCCTGGATTATCTTCCACAGCTGTATTCAAGGCTTGTTGAGACACTGGTTCTTGTGTAACAGTGTCTTCTACCTGGTCATCCTGCATTTCTAAATCTGATTCTTGTGTTGCTGGTTCTTGTGTGACAGCAACACCTTTTAAACTCTCCTCAACATCCACCTCCATTGCTTTTAGGGACACTGGTTCTTGTGTGACAGTTTCTTCTCCCTGGTCATCCTGCATTTCTGGATTCAATTCTTGTGTTCCTGGTTCTTGTGTAACAGCAACATCCCCTGGGTTCTCTTCAGCAGTTACATTCATCGCTTTTGGAGACACTAGTTCTTGTGTAACAGTGTCTTCTTTGTTCTCCTGCCTCTGAGACTGGATATCTTCCCCATCGTACAACTCTTCCTCAAGGAGCTCAGTGTCACTTGAGGCTATTGTCTGTTCATCCTCACTCCACTATGTATCGGTTATGATATCCACCCTCGGGTCATATTCTAATTGAAATTCAGGACTCCCTGCTGCAATTCCCAAGGATGTTGGTTCTTGTGTTACAACATCCTGGATTACCTCTTCATCCTGGATTAGTTCTGTATCATGGGAACATTCTGGAGTCACGATGCAAAGCTCTTCATTAGGTTCCAGAGTGTCCTCCATCCCAGATTCTTCTCTCCCTTCCTCGGCCGACTGGACAAGTAACTCCTGGTTTGTTGGTTCCTGTGTTACAGTCCCCTGTTCAGGTTCATCAATGTCTTGCCCTTGTGGCTCAGCTTCTATCATCTCTATATCATGGGAGCATTCTGAGTTCACAGTGCAATTCTTATCTCCATCATCATTCCTGATTTCATCCCTTTTTTCCTCTGTCACAGGATTGGTAGCAGCTCCAGCAAGGATGGTCAAAGATGTTGGTTCTTGTGTGACAGCATCTTCTTTTTCTGCAGGTTCTTCCATTGTGGACGCGGGCTGTGGTGCTGTGCTAAATATGATCTCGTGGCCTTTCTTTTTGAAAATTTCCCCACAGGTGGGGCAGATCACTTGCTCGTCCTCCTTATCAGGCTCGGTAGAGTTTGATTCCTCCAACTGTTCTGCAGCTTCCACCAGTGTATACATTTTCTTCTCACCTTGTTTCCTGCAGGTTTCCTTCCATGTCTCCACTTCCTTTCAAAGTACTTGGACTTCCTCCTTTAACAATGTGTTATCTTCCAAAAGTCCTTCAATGTTGGGTTCTTCCTCAAATGACCTTTGTGGAGCATCCATTGGCCTTGGTACAAGGATTGGGAACTCAACATGTGCCTCCAGGGTTTCCCACCTCTTTCTAGCTGCCTCTGCTGCTGCATTTGATTTAGTTATTTTTCTTCTTATTGGTGGGGTTATGCTAGGTTCATTAATTGGTCTCTTTCTTTTCTTTTGTGATGTTTTCTTTGTAGAAGCTGGCATATCAGGATTCACTGCTGAGATCAAAGGAATGTTTCCTTGCTCCTCAGGCCATTCCTCCTCAATTAGGGTTCCTCCTCCCCACTTAGGTGAGGATTCAATAGTGACTGGTTCAATATGTTCCTCAATTGCTTTGGCTCTGCCATCTTCAGGTTCAATTGTCGCAGCATTCAATGCTGCTCCAATTTCTCCTTCTGATGGCAGAGCTACCCTTTTGTCTGTTTTTTTCCCAAGGTTTTTATCAACACCCTCCCTCGATGGTCCTACTTGTGTCCCCTGTTGCTCTTCTTCTAGTGCAATGTAATCCCCCCCCCAACTATATGGGAGGGACTCCGATCCGCCTGATGTGGTTGAAGATGTGCCTGCTCTACTGGGACACCTAACAAAGGAGCAGGTTCCTGAGTGCGAGCTGTGTGCGCAGCAATGAATTGATCCCAGGTTATATTGTACTGGGCGAGGGTTCTTGAAATGATTAATTTTATAATACCATGGTGGGTTAGGGAAACATGTTGATGTTTAGCACCTTGGACATATGCCGCCATATGACGCAGGGCATGAAGCAGATAGTACAGAATGTTCAATAAAATGCCATGGTGGAGATGAGAAAGCAATGGTAGATCAGAATTATAAACAGTTTGGTATCTACCTTCACAGGTGATGTACTTCTTAAGAAAGACAGCAACCTGATCCCATGGCCACGGCAGCGAGTGCAGTGCAATTCCTCTTCTTGATGATTGAACTTGCTCCCCTTCTCGCAAAAATTCTTCTCGTGCAATCGTCGTGGAAACTCGTCGTCCAAACCATGCCTTTCCCTCCCATGGGATAGCAGTAAACTTAGATATAACGATCTCAGAGACTTCTATCCGCAACCCCCATACCTCGGAGTGAGTGTCTCGAAGGTTCAAAGAAAATTGCAAAGCTGCTTCCCGGTTAAATCCGTCCAGTCGCTCAAAATATTAAATCCAGCCAGTAGCTTGAAAAATGGCAAAAACCTCAGGATTGGTCCTGAGTTCCTGTGTATTCAAAGGTTCATGATGAGCTGGAAACCCCATAGCTCAGGCTGCAGAGTTACAGAGTCCGAAAATGGAGATTGTAGAGCAGAGGATGCACAGAGCGCTGAGCAGAGATGTTGAGAAAAAGATGGTGAATTTGGAAAGTTCAGTACTGAGGGAGGTTCGAAATTGTTATGCCAAATTGGGGAAGGTGGCGGTGATGAGTTTTTACGTCGCACGAGGGAATGGATTAATTAATCCATAATGATAATATGTATAAAGGCACGACTGATATTATTAAATCGAATCAACACTTAATCACGTGAAAATCAAATCCATACCTCGTGTGACTGTGCGTCAGATAGCCAACGGAAAATAATGGAACGTGTGATTGTTGACGCTGCAAAGCCGAGCTCATGCGCAGGCATTAAGTTGATCATAATGATGCCGATAACGCCATAATGCCTTCTGCCAATGAAACAAAAACCATCGCGTCGCCGGGGTCAGAATGATGCTAAGTTGGCCGGCACGAGTAGGATAAATCAGGGCCATAGCTAGTAGTGGAAGCAATTTTCTTTCGTTAATTCAGGAGTTACCACTGCAGATTGCAAGAAAATAGTCTCTACTGCTGGAAATGTCCGCCAAATAGAGCGGAATTGCAGTTGCCGAGAATGAGATTGCGGCCAACTAAAAAGATGTTGCAGCCGCCCAAGGTGGTTCACGGTGTCGGGAAAAGATTGGCGGAAACAGGAACAATCACGACTACGAAAGAAAAAGTTTGACGGTCCTTGAAAAATATGTCAAATCTGTTGGCAAATATGTTGTAGCCATTGGCAAATGTGGTTCACGGCTGCCGAAAAAAGGATTTGCTGGTCATCAGGAAAGGGTCACGGCTGCCGAAAAATATGTTGCAGCCGCCGGCAAATGTGGTTCACGGCTACCGGAAAAAGGATTTGCTGGTCATCGAGAAAGGGTCACGGCTGTCGGAAAATATGTTGCAGCCGCCGGAAAATGTGATTCACGGCTGCAGGGAAATTATGTTGAGCCGCTGGGAAATTATGTTCAGCCGCCGGGAAATTTTATTTTGGGGAAAAAAAGAAAAATGCGACGCAGGGAAGCAGAGGAAGACGACATCGGTTCGACAGGCCCAATCTGGTTATTCGCCTGGTACTTCCCTGCAAAACTTTTATTGAAAAATAACAACAACCGAAACTATCAAATGTAAAAGGAAAATAAAGAATTATACGCTACAGTAGGAAAAAAAATTATTTATGTACAGCGATTCAAAGTGTGATTTACAATTCAAGGGTTGGCAGAGGCAGAGAGAAGCTCCTGCCCTGGTGTTAGCTGATACTCTGGATCGGCAGCGATTTGCGAAATGAATGCGCCTTTCGAAATAGGCTTGCGATATAGTCGCAGTCTGTGGCCATTAGCAAGTAATGGTAGGCGATTGTCATCAATGGTCACCAGACAGACAGTGCCGTTGTCAAAGACCCTGTCAACCAAATATGGATCACCTAGCCACCTTGTACGCAATTTGCCTTTAAAATCCTTTTTGAATCTGGATTCATAGAGTAACGCTCAGTCTCCTTCCCTGAAGACTTTCTTTTTAATAAATCGGTCATGCCAATTATATCTTTGTTGCTGAAGTAACAAAGTCTGGTCCACTGCAACCAACCGCTTCTCGTCTAATTCATTTAATTGATTCAATCTTCACTTCTGGGCTTCTGTTACATCCAGATTCATTTCGGTGGATGTCCTCAGGGTTTTAATCTCAAACTAAATTGGAAAGATGGCACTCTTTCCATACACTAAATCATATGGGGAGAAGCCTGTGGTGTCGCGCCAAGTTGTGCGATATGCCCATAGTGCTTCTGGAAGCCTGTCATCCCAATCCTTTCGATGGCTATTAACTGTTTTAGTAAGGATGTTTTCAATAACCTTATTGGTACTTTCCACCTGACCATTGGCTTGGGGGTAGTAAGGTGAAGACACCTTGTGCTGCACATGATATTTCCGGAGCAGGGATTCAAATTGGTGTGACATGAATTTTGGCCCCCCATCAGTAACTACTTCTTTTGGTACCCCGAAGTGGGTAAAGATCTCACTGTACAGAAAATCAATCACTGCCTGGTCATTAGCCTTGGCCAAAGCTACAGCCTCCACCCACTTGGTCATATAATCAGTACAAACCAGGATGTAGACCTTCTATCTGGAAGGAGGATTGATAGGGCCAATGAAATCCAGTGCCCATCTATCAAATGGTTCAGCTACAAGTTGAGACTGTAGGGGCATTTGATCTATTTTATTTAGTTGGCCCATCCTTTGACAACTGTCACAGGACTGGACATACCTTTTAGCATCCTTAAACAGAGTCAGCCAGTAGTAGCCCATCCGCAGTGCTTTATGCCCTGTTCTTTTATCTGCAAAGTGCCCTCCGCAAAGCCCCTCATGACAGGCTTTTAATATAGGAAAGATCTCATCTTCTCTTACACATCTCCTGATCTCAAGATCAGGCCCTGTGTAAAAGAGATGACCATTTAGCCAACAAAACCTGGCACTTCACTGGATAATTTTTCTTTTTTCTCGTTTTGACATATATGGCGGGAGATTTCCTGCAACCAAATAGTTAGCGACGTCTGCATACCATGGATAATGAGCTGAAAGTGCGAATAGATGTTCATCTGGGAAAGAATCCTCAACAGGCAAACTGTCATCATTGTTAGTAAATCGGGATAAAAAGTCACCAACAACATTTTCTTTCCCAGGTTTATCTATAATGGTGATATCAAATTCTTGCAACAACAAAAGCCATCTGGTTACTCTGGCATTGGTAACAGGTTTATTCATTAAATATTTAATGGCAGAGTGGTCAGTGTGCACAAATGTAGGATACCCGGTGATATAATGTCGGAATTTATTGATAGAGTAAACAATAGCTAGGAACTCTTTTTCAGCAACAGTATAATTAAGCTCAACAGGGGCTAGGTTTTTACTAACATAGTAGATGGCATAAGGCACTTGGCCATCTTGCTGTCCTAATACTGCTCCAATGGCAGTGTCAGAGGCGTCTGAAGAAATATGGAAGGGCAGGGTCCAATTAAGTCCCCTTAGGATGGGGGTTGTGGACAGCTTCTCTTTAAGCACATCAAATGCTGTCTGGCATGCTGTATTCCACACAAATTGTGCATCCTTCATTAACAGAGAGAACAAGGGGGAGGCCATTTTGGAGAAATTTTCTATAAACCTTCGATAATATCCAGCATGTCCCAGAAAGCTTCTTACCTCTTTCTGAGTTGAATGGGTAGGTATATTCTTTATCACTTTGATTTTTGAAGGGTCTACCTGAATGACATTGGCAGAGATAAAATGCTCTAATACCACCCCCTCACTCATCATCATATGGCACTTTTTAGTGCTTAATGAGAGTTGAGTCTGTTCACAGCGAATTAAAACCTTCTTTAAATTCTCCAGTGCTTCGTCAAAGTCCCTGCCATAGGGAGTAAAATCATCCATGAAGATTTCCATACTATCATTGACTAATTCAGAGAATATGCCAATCACGGCTCTTTGGAACGTTGCTGGTGCATTACATAATCCAAAGGGAAGCACTCTGTAGGCAAACGTTCCCCAGGGGCAGGTGAAGGTGGTTTTATCTTGATCCTC
This sequence comes from Pseudotsuga menziesii, assembly GCA_001517045.1. NCBI lineage: Eukaryota > Viridiplantae > Streptophyta > Pinopsida > Pinales > Pinaceae > Pseudotsuga > Pseudotsuga menziesii. The sequence goes on from LPNX010396188.1 coordinate 8,301, forward strand.
AAGAGCAATCTGGATTTGGTTGTACCCACTAAAGCCATCTAGGAAGGAGAAGAACTTCTTCCCTGACAAGGTATCAAGTACTTGGTAAATGAAGGGCAAAGGGAAATGATCCTTTTGAGTTGCTTTGTTCAATTCCCTGTAATCAACACAGACCCTCCATTTCCCATTTTTCTTAGGTACAATTACGAGTGGAGAGACCCACTCACTATCTGAAATAGGATATATAAATCTTGCTTCCAAAAGTTTCTAGATTTCCTCCTTCACTATATCCCTCAGCTTAGGGTTCATGCGTCATTGGGGTTGACACAAAGGCCGGGAGTCACTTTTAATATAAATGTGATGAGTACACAGACTAGAGGGAATACCCCTCATCTCTGTATATTCCCAAGCAAACGCCCCCTTGTGTTCTTTCAAGAGGTTGATCAGGCGTTTCTGTTCCTCTAAGGAGAGACTAGGATTGATATTCAAAGTTCTTCCAGGCTCTACCTCAATAGGAATACTCTCTGAATTTTTCACAACCGGGATTATGTTTGTGTCACCAACTAAGGCTTCTTCCATAAGATTTTCTTGTTCTTCCTTGCCCAGGGTGGTGTTCAGAATTTGATAGACCTCTCTATTCACTGAAGCGGGTTCACTAATGAAATTGCTAATAGCGTCATCTTCTGTTTCATTTTTAAAACTTAAGGCCTTCCCTATAGTTAATAGTGGCTGAACATCCTCCTCCTCCTCCTGATCTATCCAAAGGGATGTTTCAGCCTCTAGACTTGGCCGAGCTGGAGGATAAAGGGTGATATTTTTAGTATCCATACCATTAGATATAGTCATGGACCCCGATCGACAGCTGATGCAAGCATCAGCTGTGGCCAACCAAGGTCTCCCCAGGATCAATGGGTGTCCCCCCAGCTGTGATTTTGGTTGTAATACCAAAAAGTCAGCTGGGTACTCCCATGAATCTACTGAGATGACAAGGTCGTCCAGAATCCTTTCAGGTCTGATGGTGGATCTGTCTGCTAATTCCAAAATAGTAGGGGTCGGTCTAAGGTTAGTGAGCCCAAGCTTATTTACAGTCTCTATTGTGATAACGTTGATTGCTGCTCCTAGATCCACTAGAACGTTGGGTATCTGTGTCTGTCCTATCTGTACAGTAACGGTAGGATTGCCAGGGTCATCATATTTAGTCACAGGGGCTTTTCCTGTCATCGAGGCAGATAAGTTCCCTATGACGTGGACCGTGGGAGGATCCCTGGGTTTCCTTCCTGCTCTCTTAGTGCATAGGTCCCGAATTGTTCTAGCGTAAATAGGCACATCTTGAAGAGCTTGAAGAAGGGGAATTTTGACATAAAGGTTCCTTAACTCTCCAAGGAGGTTAAACTGAGATTTACCCCCCGTTCTTGGTAGCATTAGTCTTTTGGGGTATGGTGGTTGCTTTATCAACTGGGAAGGCTGTGTATTGTCAAATTTATCATTGGATGTTTCAGCCATCCCTTTATTGTCAAATGTTTCAACCGTCCCTTCTAAGGGATGCTCAGCATCTTCAATGATAGGAACTGTGTCAAATGGATGCTGTGAATTCCTTGTTTCTTGATGCACAGAGGGTGAAACATCCTCTGTGATTATGGGTTCTACAATTTTCCCAGATTGTAAATGAATTTCGTTGCAGGGTACAGGGGAAATAGAGTAGGCTAGCATATTGACAGTCTCCAATTGATGGACTACTTTATTATTCGGGTTGGGGTTAGGTTGGGTAGGCAGCTGAGGTCGGATTGGTATATTCGAGACAGAATTATTCTGCAGCTGCAGCTGCGACTGCTGAGGTGGGTATTGAGGATATGGAGGAAATTGAGGGAATTGGGGAAACTAAGGAGAATATGGTGACTGTTGAGGTGGAGGTGGTTGAGAAAACTGGTTCCCAGGATGGAAATTCCTCCATCCAGGAGACCATGGCGTGGGTTGATGTGGCGGTTGTGTCCAAGGACTCCATGAGTTATAGTTTTGCATTGCAGGTTGGGAAGAGTTCCACTGAGTATAATTTGAATTGAATTGTGTATTCACATTTTGCATGTTATTATTCCAATTTCCCATATTATTCAAAAATGGAAATGAGTCTGAAGGCATACCTTGATTTCGAGGCTGCCACGGTTTCTTCTGTGCAATAAAGTAGGCTACTTCCACATCCGGGTTTGATGCCTGTAGAACGGCCTTTACTTGAGGAAGTGAGGGACATTCTTTCATATCATGGTTCAGCTCACACAGCTGACATACATTTACTTTGTCAAGCAGGAATTCTCTCACCAGATGATTCTTTCTACATCGGGGGAAGAACACACCTAACGTGAGATCCTCCACTGCTTGTTTTTGTTTTTCCTTCAGGACATCGATCTCCGAGGAGATAGAGCTCATCATTTCTGTTTTAAAATTTTCAAGGAGATTGCCTATCTCTACATGGGTGGCGCCTCCATTAGATGATTTCTGATTTCTGTCGAAGACGTCACGTTCTAGCTTATCTCGTTTGTCCCGCTTATTGTTCCTGGAAGACCCCTTGGAGTATCTCTTGCATAGTTCCACAATTTTTTCAAAAGGTTCTTTGGAGATATCTCCCTTACCAAGAAGATTTAACATATCTAAACAATCATCCCTGATCCCACAGAGCAAGATTATCTTGAGTACATCCAGCCCCATGTTCGTCTGCCCAGCTCTCTGCACATTATACAACAGTCTTTCCACAAAATCCTCCAAACTTTCGTCCTCCTTCTGCACCATTTTAAATAATTCCTCTCTCTTGTCCTTGGTATTACAATATTCCTGATATTTCTCCAGGAACACTTGTTTCATTGAATCCCAATTAGCAACGGTTCCTCCCCCAAGGCTCATGAACCAGTGTAATGCATTGTCCTTCAGGGTAGCAGGAAAAAGTTTTAACTTTTGGGCATCGGTGATATAATTGTAGCTGCGACAAAGAATATCGAATTCAAAAAGGAATTCGTCTGGGTCTTCTGCCGCCTTTCCATGGAAACGAGGTAACACCGATGGTGAGATATTCTTCATAGGAGCTGCCCCATCTGGTTGTTGAATCAAAAATTGCAATGTAGCCACTATTCCTTCTAGCAGGGAGCGATTCTCATGATGATAGTTTTCTCCCATCACTTCTTCCTCGTCGGCCCCGTGTCTGTTACTCATCTCCTCTTCTGTTTTCTCCTCTTCGTCTCTTCCTGCGTTTTTTTCTTCGTCCTTCTCTTGTTCCTCGTTCTTTTCTTCGTTTTTCCACTGACCCGGGAGCTTCTGGTGGTACTGATCCCACTCTTCCTTAGTTACAATCCTCCCGTTGATGTGATAATTTGGACTTCTACCCGCAGGTCCAGTTGTTACAGCTGTGTCTTTGTCTACAGGGATGGCTGAGGAAGTCGCAGCTGCTTGTATGTTCTCCACCGTGGATCCCGACGCTGGCGCCCCGGGATCGACAGGGTTTCTTCTGATAGGATTTTCCTGAAGACGAGCCCCAGTGGATGAATCAGTTCTGTCAACAAGATCGTCGATGAACGTGCTTCTACCCAATGGTACTCCTCGATCGCGACCCGAGCCACCTGTACTGTTAGTATCTTGTGGGGTTTGGGGAGTTGGGAATTGATCGCGTTTTACCCTTCTCGTATTCATGCAACCCAAATCATTTCATCAAAGAGAATAAAAAGAAACTAACTAGAAACAATTACCAAATGCAATTAATGATAGTGTTTAATTTTTATCCTTCCCCGGCAACGGTGCCAAAATGTCGAGCACCCTAAATGCAGATAAATTATTATCAACACATAGAGCATACAAGATTTATTGTCAACCCGAGAAAGTCTTTTATTTCAAAGGATAGATGCACAATTTATGCTTAAACACCAGATCATTGTAATTAAACACTTTACCCTTTAACAACCATGTTCATCCCTCAGAACCTGTGTAATCCCACCAATCTTCTAAACACTACAAATTCAATTACTTCCTACCATGTATCAACAGGAAATGAAATCAGATTCAAATGACAATTGCAAACAGAAAGGAAATCCTATTCATATCCCAGAATAAATGCTTTGCCTACTCAATCCACTCTTGAAATCCATAAACATAAACTGAATGTAATCTAGAAATTCAATTGCAGCAAATCAAGTTCAGCTACTCTAAAGAATTGAATTGCAGGAATGAAAGTCAACAATTATAACAGTAAAATAATTACAGGGATTCGTGGGATGACAATCTGAAACCGTGAGATGAACAAAGCTGTGTACAGCTATTGGATGAATTGCATAAAGGAAACTTCCTACTCAGTTGACTGTTAATCTATAGCAATCATCAATCTCAGGAAAATGTAATACTGCAAATTCACACATGCCACTACTGCATACACAAGCAATATAATCAACAGAACATCACACGATAATAAATTCAGAGATCCTACTTTAACTCAGCAATCTCTGTGGAAGGCGGGCCCAGCCTTCACACAGAGACGCTGGATGAACAATGTACAGCTCCCTTAAATCAGTGGTAACTCTTTGTATTAAAAGAAAGAATGAATACAGATTACTTCCACTGTCAATACAAGAATGAATTATCTCTTTTCCAACCCCCTGGGTTGAGGCAGCCTCTCATTTTTATACATACAGACCATAACAGCCGATCCTATTACAAAGGGCAGCCATGAATATCTCTGATCTTCAGGCGCCCTGAATAACACGGGTTGTTACAAAACGTGGCGTGGTGCAAATATAGAAAATGAGAAAGAGTTGTAAGTTGGCCCAGAAGTGGCGATATTCCCAGATCGCCATGATATTCGAACAGCTATACTAAAGATCCCCCAATCGTAGCACATTCTGTTACAGCTACTTTGTACGGATCTGTCTGGAGGGTTGCATAGGAACCACGTGCCTTAATTGATGATTGAAGGATTGAGGGTCTTCTTGAATCACAAACGCCCCTTGCTTCAAGACTTGTTCAGCTCCACTTTCCTGCAGTCAACTCATCTTGCGCTATCTTCATAAATCACAACGTATTAGCACAATTTCGAGAGATAAACAGCCTTAATTGTCACAATCATAAGCATTAATAGGATAAAACAATAATCAGTCTTACCTTGGCAATTTAGGGCATAGAGTGAGGAAAACAGGTCTGATTAGCATGTTGAATAGTGTAAAACAAGGGAAGAAAAGGTGATTAAGGATGGTTAAAAAGGGACCAATTGTGGACTCAACACATGTACACCAAACCTCTTCTCGAACAGCCTTTCCTTTCTTCATGTCGTGAAGCTCCAGAGCCATCATTGCCAACTGCGCTTGTATTTGGGCTATACCAGAATTATCTTCGACAGGAGCGGTTTCAAGCTTCATCGCAATTTCCAGAGCCTCTTGCTAGTCAGAAACCTTCTGTTGCATGAGTGGAGTCCTAATATGCAGTAGCAATGCTGCAATGAACCATTCCTTATGCTGCACTGGTCCAATAGTGAAATTGACTTGATCTAGCAGAACTTTGAACCTCTGATCAAAGTCCCACACTGATTCTCCTCACCTCTGCTGGATTTCCTTTAGTTCAATGATACACTACGACTCTGATTTCGGCTTCTTAAATTCCTTTATCATTGCTACTTTTATATCTTCCAAGACATGGTTCTGAGTGCTGGAAAACTTCATGAACCAGGTCAAAGTGCGGTCTCTGAAGGAAGTAACCAGCTACGCTCTTCTTGTATCTTGATCCGTGATGTTCTTAGTAGTCCACACTGCTTCACATAAAAACCAGAACTATTCTCGATCCTCTGATCCAGTTCCTTTGAAAACAGGGAGTTTAATATCATCATTCATGTGGGCCATCGTAGATCTAGGGGGGGTTGGAGGGGGACTGGTAGCAGGCGGGGAAGAACTTACTAGGGTAGACTGACCTGCAACAGGAATACTTGGGCTAGGGTTACTTTCATACTGCGACGGGTTCTCAGGGATAACAGGTCTGCGCTGTAGGGTTACCGGAGGGTTTCCAACAGAAGGGGTTTCTTTGGGCTCTGAGGCTTCTAGAATTACAGGGTTAGACTCAGTATTCTGACCTAGGGTATAGGACTCAAAATTTCTCTTGTACCTTTTGCCACTTCACAGCAAACCACTTTGCTCGTCGAAGGTACTTTCACTTGCAAACATAGGTTATTAATACTAAATCTAACAGTCTGATTCAATGAGCAATATACCTTTTTCAACCAATAGCATTTTAATTCTCAAATTAAATGAATTCAAATACTTACCCCTTGGTCCTTGGAAAAATTGTCGTTCAGCTTCGCTGAAGGACATACTTGTGTCAATGGCGAACTCCGTCACAAATGCTTCAAGGGTTCGCGTTTTCCAGAAATCAATAGCTCGGGATATCTCGTTGTTCACCCTTTTCAATATATTAATTCTTGTGGGGGTCCAATCAGGAAACTGACCTTCTTGGAAGTTCGTCCTTCTCTCTGTCAACCTGGATAACCACTAATGCAACTCTATGTGGATACTACCAAAGAAAATTTCATAGACATCAGAAAAAACATACCTTTGTAAAAAGTCGTCCGAACTGCGATGCGGATCTTTGGTCTCTTGCTCAGCAAATTTCAGATAAGTCTTTTCAATCCAATAGTCGATTTCTTGCATTAAGGGCCTCCAGAACATAGCCCTCTAGGCACGACGTAAACCCCTCTTGAGCAGATACTGAGTTCAACCGGAAACGAAACCAATTTGTTGGGCTATAGGGCAGAATCGGGTTTTATACCATTAACTTCACACCAACAAAAGACCCACAGTGTTGGCCCTTTCGACAACAACCTGCGAATAGGTTGCAGTCTCACCCGAAACAGCTATGGGGTGTTGCAGAATTAGGTTTCTGCAAGCAGAAGAGGGATATTACTGTACCGTTAGCCTTTAAAAAATTATAATCATACAATACAGAGCTTCGACTATACTTATATAACTTCGCAATCAGATAAACAAACAGTTACTTGCTTAACCCTTAACTGGGAATTCACAGCGAAGTTATTATTTAGCAGTGATCTTACTTATCAGTTATTTACTTATCAATGCATAAAGAACATAACAGAAACAACACAAAAGAACCACAACACAAGATATAATGTGGTTCACCCCCAGTGTAGGGGTTACGTCCACAGAACTGTTTTTTATTCAATTCTTTACAAAAACCACAGTTCTGATCTGCGTACCCAGCTGCAGATCCCTTCAAGTCCTCAAAGCCACGCACACAGCTGTAGGCCTCTGCACACACAGCTGTAGATCTTCTTAATCTCCCAAAAACCCTCTGCGCACACAGCTACAGAGGTCATCCACGCACACAGCTGGGACTTAACCTTTCTTACAATCAAGCCTTAGCTTCGCATCAATTCATCTTACATCAAAAGCCTCAACTGAATTCTTTACAAGAGTGCTTATTTATACAGCGCACTTATTACAAAATCATGGGCTTAAACCATGGGTTGATTACAAAAAGAGGGCTTTGACTTAACCCCGACACCCCTAAGACTATTTTGAGTCGTAACTCCACTTACAAGCTTCCACAAAAACTGCGGAGTTACCAAAACTCAGGACCGTTAAGGTGCACGCCCCAACAAAATATGCAGTGGGATCTAGATTCATACCTAGAGCACGAGGTTTACATGGGGTTTCCACATTTTCACTTGATTCCTATAGGAATTTTTAACTTTTGGTAGAGAAGGGAAATCCTTAGTGTTGTGATCCAAATCACATAGACTACATACCTCTACTTTTTTAAGTAGGCACTCCCTTAATGGGTGTTTGTCTCTACATTTAGCGCAAAATATGTCTAATGCCAAGCCTTCCTCAGCATTCTACTTTTCCTTCAAAACATCCAATTGTGAGGAAATATAACTCATCATATCAGTCTTAATATTTTCAAGGAGATTAATTATTTTTTCTCGTGTAGCCCCACTGTTGGCTGAATTTTGTGCCCTTTTGAAGACATGTCAGACTCTTGTATTGGTTCTAGAAGATCCTCTAGAGTGTCTTCAACACAGATCCACAATATGATTAAAATATTCCTTTGAGATGTCTCCCCTTCCCAGTAGATTAAGCATATAAATAAAATATTCTTTGATCCCTCGCAATAAAATGATTTTAAGAGAATCTCTCCCAATATTAGTGTGACCAGATCTCTCTAATTTATATAGAAGTATTTCTACAAAATCCTCCAAACTTTCATCCTCATTTTGAACCATTTTAAGAAATTCATCTCTCTTATCCTTGGTTATGCAATAATCTTGATACTTCGCAAGGAATAATCAATTCATTTGATCCCATGTTGTAAGAGTTTCATCACCCAAACTCATAAAGCAACGTAATTCATTTCCTTTCAAAGTAGTAGGAAATAATTTTAACTTTTGTTCACTAGAAGTATAATCATACCTTCTACAAAGAATATCAAACTCAAAGAGGAATTCACATGGAATTCATGTGGACTTACCATAGAATTTTGGTAATACCAAAGGTGAGATAATTTTCACGGGAACCACCCTAGGCATCTGTCGACTGTGGAACTCATGTGTAGAAATTGTTTCTTCATGATGATTATTATCATTGTCCCCAATTTATTCTTCATGATCATCAGGGTGATGGTCATTGTTCATACTTTCCTCTTTATATTACTCTTACCTTCTTTTTTGTTCTTTCGATTCCCGTCAAAACTTCAACCACTCTTCTTTAGTCACTTCCTGTCCATTAATTGTATAAATATCTAGTTTGTTTGCACCCACATAAATTCCCCTATCTCCAAGAGGTTTTTTATCAGAATTTACAGGTAGATTTGAGGCTCTCGTTGGTCTCTCCATGGTCGATACTGGTGGTTCAATTATGGGGAGGCTGGAGATTCCCCTTATTGAAGATGATCATTGAAATAAATATCAAGTAGAGGAATCATCCCAAGTGATCAACTCATCAATGAATGTTTCTCTTCCTAGACCTGGTTTACCACCACAACCACTTCCACCCACAGGCTTAGTAGGTTTGGGGAGTGCACATTCTTTTCATTTTTTACTCATGAAAAATTACATAATCATACCTTCCTTATAGTGAGGACTCATTTTGGTCTGTTGAAGGATGCACAACTCTTCACTGCATCTTATCACCCTGCAACCACAAAACAAAATCTCTAAAGGAAGAAAACCTAATTAACACGGCCTATGTTCACCAATTTCCTTCCTTGACAGTTATAGATTATTTTAACACACTTGGTATATAATGTTTTTATGGCCTATACATGTCCCTATGCAAACTCTTTGGATCCCCTTTGCTCAATATTACTTGGATGCTCCAAAAAAAACCATTAAAAATTCCTATTTATTGGTATACGCGAGTCACCAGCTTATAGACCACGTGTACGTGCATCTTGCTCCACTATGACCTATGTACATCAAGAAATGTTCTAAAAAATAAAATATTTGGAGTTTTCCTCATCAATTAACGAATAAATTGACTATTGGCCTTCCATATGTCTGAAAATGCTCTGACTCAACCCTTAACTTCCCATTGAAGGTCTATATATTGAGCTACTTGGATGCACTAGAGAAGGAGAACTAATTAGATCAAGGAGACTATAGAGACCCAGGTGGAGGACTCTGTTTCTTGATTTCAATGAGGTGTCAACAGAGTTTGTCACTCATATCTCTTTTTACAATTAATAGAAATATCCATTTCTCATCAATTATATGTGTAACTATGAATATTTTTATCCATGGATGTAACTTCTTTGATTATATATATTGGATTTGTATATGCTAGAATAGGTTCTAACACTTAATATCTATCATGCTTGTGTATTTCATTGTTGTTGCGAATGGAATGTAGGTACATGTGTGATTTAAGATCAACAAGGATCTTCTATGAACGTCTGAAATAAGGTACACTTCTCATCCCTTATTGTTAGCCTTGTTTATATATTTTCATATTATAAATTGATCGATTTATGGTGTCATACTGTCTGTTGTGGTCCACCCCAATCCATAGGAAGTTTTCTGCGTTACATAATTGGTGACTCCACTAGGGAATTTCCTTTTTGTTTGGGTTTGGGTGCATGATGTGCTTGATTTTCTCTCTGCTTCTCTATGTTTGTGTTTTTCATTCATGAGTATGTTAGCTTATTGGTATTCCTATGAATTAATCTGAGTCTTAGCCTGCCTTTTAACCCCCCTCCTCTTGTTGTACATGGGTCATAGAGGTAACTGTCACGTATACACGCAGAATTTAGTACTTACAATCGCATATAAATGCGAGTTTTCTGTGAACAATCATGTATGTCCATCTTTAAGAGTGAGACCTTGATGTTTGAGAGATGCTGGGTGGGTTGTGAGTGTTGCTGAGTCTTCTTGGGTTCCTATGGTGCTTGTTTACTGCTTATGTTTGGTCTAGAGACTTATTTTTCTTTAATTTTATTTAAAAGTTGTTCTTGTCATTTATCTCCTTTTTGTTTTATTATTAATGCATTAGACCTCTTAGTCTCAGTGTCTTGCTTGGCTTGTGTCTGATACTTGTAGTAGGGTCTGGGAGTTTATAAAGTCTTCTTGTTGCATTTTCATATAATTTATAATTAAAATACATAAATATTTTTATTTTTGGCATATTTTTGCATTATGCATTTGCATGGAAATGGTACTTATAATAGGTTTTCTTAGATGGAATAGTGTTCAGGATTTCATATAGGAATGATCGCATTGGAATTTGAAGAGTGTTTGGGTGTGTTCTACTATCTTAAATACAACTAATATTTAATTATCGACCGGGGTTGGTAGGCTTAGAGTTGTTACAAAATATATGCGAAGGTAGAGGGATTCCTAGGGCGTTGTAGAAATACTTTAATAAACAAAAGATTGAAAAGTCTTTCAAAATGAAAAACCGAGTCAAACTCCTAAAAAAATTAATTATTAATGTGATTAAATGAAAACATCATACTAGGATAATATCAAACTACTCATTAATTAACTCTTCTTCTTCTTAATCTAAGAATGGGAAAACTTTCATAAACAACTTCAAAAACTGAGAAAGGTCTAATTTATGAATAAGTAGAAAATAAAAATAAAGAAGCAAGTATAAAACTTAATAAAGAAAACTTAATTAATAAGACTTCTCTAATTCTCTAACCTATAAGCATTTTCAGTGAACATACAATTCAATAAATAAATCCTATGCTAGTATCAATCTACAAAGTATTGGTGTATTTTCTAGAAATTAACATGTCTAACCCTAAGTTCAATATAAACAACAGTGAATTAAACTAAACTAGAGATACAATTATCAGATATTACAGGGATAATAAATGAGGAAATCAAAGACAAGAGAAGCAAATCAAATCATAATTCAAAAACATACTTTGATTGATAAGAAATAAAAAAGGGCTTTTAATAAGTACTTTAAAATATTCTAACCTAAGGTCTTAGAGGCTGATGTAACTATTACCTAATTACCTAAACATAACAGAATTCAAAAAGCCAAAGAAATAAAAATGAAAACAGTTTAAAAATAAACTAAGAACACTAAAGGTCATATGGAAGGCTAGACGATAGTCTGGAAGGAAGGTCCGAATGACAGTCCAAACACACATTCCGAATGAGAGGTTGTATACAAAAAATAATAAAAATAGACCTAAATGATTTAATTATCAGTTGATTTTGTGCATATGAAAATAAAATGCATAAAAGACAGAATTTAAACCTAATTAATAATTAAAATAATCAAAAGGGATTACTAATATATGGGTATGAAAATATTGTTTCTATTATAAAATAAAACAAACTGAAACATAGCTGAACTAATTTACAGTTTAGACAAAAAGCAGCAAAACTAATCTCTAACTATAAATTATACCTAAGACTTACATAATATTAAGCATTAACTTGAAAGGAAATCTAAAAGGAAACTAGAAATAAGCTGTACGTGGCTGGTCACTTGAATTCTATAAACGAGAACTACATTAACAACACAATGTAAATTATATTAACTATGGTAGATACATGTTACAGAGAATAGAGATACAAATGTAAACAAATTAAAAATAAAACTACTTATCTATGATGAAGAGATAACAAAAACTCATATGGAAATAGAAACCATGAATTGTCGAGGGGCCCTCTTAGCAATCACAGGTAATGCCTGGCGAATTGATTTCAGACACAGTCATAAACAACAAGGTGTGGAGATTCTATTAAAAGGAAGGAACATAGTTACAATCTTCTTCTCTAAAAAATAGACTAACTATCTACCTAATGGATTGATCAATCACATATCTCTCTGCATGGAGGTGTTTATATACACATTGTTTTCAAGAGATTGAGCAAGTCGATTCTTTAGTGGTCGAATGCTCTTCTAAATTTAGTCAATCATAAAAGGAAATAATTGTTAATAGGCCATTGCATGAGCATCTACCTCCTTCAACGTGATTGTGGCATATTTAGCATGAGCAGGGTGTCGTGGTGGTGTATCTACTCCTCCTTTCATGTGGTTGGTGGAGTGGTGTTGGGCACAGGAAATGTACACGATGGGTCTTCCAGAACATAGGTCCTTCATCAACGTGAACGGACTTCAAATGTGGTGCACGAACTGGTGACGTGGTGGTGAACAAGAGTAGCATGAGGGCGATCTTCTAGAACATAGGTTTTTCATCGTTTTAAATGCGTAGACTGGTGGCGAGTTTGGAAGAGGCCACAAATGATTCTAGAACAAGAGTGCACCTTCTTTAAAAGCGTGGGCAGTGAGCATCTTGGTGTTGGGAGAAATCAACGCACTGATGATCCTTCTATATTGCTGATTATGCTATCACCTGGGCATGTGGTCAACAAAACGGTTTGCAGACTTACTCAACGTTTAATTCCTGATATTGGATGTTAACAGCGTGCAGCCTGATTAGCAAGCTGGACGGGAAGCTGGACAGCGAGCTGCATAATGAGCTGGACACCGATTGCATAGATTGGGTTGAATGGTAAGATGAATGTGTTTTGTTTATAAATTCTCCCAAACATACTTCATAACCTGCAGACAAACACACATATTAATTAATATATCGAATATGCTTTAAATAATATAGATTTGAGTTAATATAATCATAAAAATGATATTAATAACCAAAGTTGGGTTAACATTAAATTTGTTCTTACCTTGTGTTGAATAACGATCCGCAGGACATAAAATACACGAAAGACAATAAAATATGCATTTAAATGTGTTATTTTAATGCCAAAAATGATAACAAAATGAGGCTCAACATTCCCCCAAACCAGAGAAATGCTAGGTCCCACTGAGAAAATAAAAAGATAAGAGATCATACTATCAAAGCAAACTTTAAAATGTGATCCAGCAACAGGAATATTTATGAATGAGCGAGTTCATAAAGTTTATAGTTAGATCAACCATATCCAAAGTAAAAATTTGGACATGTTGAACATATGACACAAAAGGTATAATTTGCATTTATGATAATATTGATCAACAAGAAAATTAGTCATTTGATATTTTACATACATGATTGAGTAAAAAGATGGGGTTACTAACAGTGAAATGATAACTAAAAAAACTTTAAGGTCAAAGCATTCTCGTGGAGGTAAAAACAAAAACAAAATTTGGTTAGCAAATTTTAATCATAAGTGCCATAATATTTGGTATTTCATTTGGATTACCCTTTGATCCTTCATATAGTCCTCCGTATTAATCTTCTGTAAAAATATACTTCATGCTATAACCAATTTCCATTGCTAATTTATCCTGAAAAACACTTATCATTTTGTCAAAGAAAATAGATATGTCATAAATAATGAAAATAAAAACAGTCTAATTTTTTTAAAAATAGTCTAATTTTTCCTAATCCTCCCCCCCAAACCAAAGGTATGGTGTGCCCTCAAGCCATGAGAAAGAAGATTCGATTGTTCCATATAAAAAGAGTGCTATGATGTTGTTTTATTATTTTGTAAAAAGAAAAACTAACTAGTAACTGGAAATGATTCAGATATGTATATTCATGAAATATATAACAGTGCTTAGAAATACCACTTAAATGTCGATAAGATAATTGAAAACATGACAGAGGAAAAGCTAGTCATCCATGCCTTATTTTAAAGACATCTCGTCATCATGAGATATTTTGAGTTTACCTTAGAGTGTGTGAGATTTTATAGCTATGGGTCCCATTTCTAGGATAATGACATCCTAGGTATTTGTTGAATTAGTTGGCTAGGTCCAATCCCAACTTACAATGATTCTCAAATGACATTAAAAACAATAAGCCTTAAAATAAAATTTGAAAACTTTTCTTCATATTTATCATTATTCTCCGAATCATGTGCATAGTAGTGCATTAACCAGATCTCTTTTACCTGATAATGCCCCGCTGCCAACAGGCCTGTTCAGTACCCCGGCGGATTTACTTTCATTTATAGAGATTCCTTGTTTTAAGTTTTTACTTAACATTGACCCGCTGCCAGCAGGCCTGTTCAGTACCCCGACGGGTTTTCCTTGTATAATGATATTAAGTATATGGAAGCTGATTGGTACTAGAGCGTGCTAAGCCTTGTTAAAACACATAATTCAATTTTGCAAAAATAAACTTACAAATACTTTTCATACTGGCCTTAATCATAAATCATGTCAAAAGAGAATAACTTAAAGTTGTTCTTTGAAATCACAATATTTCTTCTTTGTAAAAGATAAATAATGTTCCCCAAAGGAAAAAATTCCACCTACTATTGAGTTATCACACAAAAATACTTTAAGAGATAAGTTTTGATAACAAGTATAGGATAAACTAGTAATCCATATGTATAAGGTGAGATTCAAAAAATATAATAACGACAGTAAGTCTTATCATGCAACTGTTTAAAATAGAAAATCAAAGATATGTGTGTCTGAATCAAAATACCAAAAACTATCTCAATCATAAAAGGAACGGTTAAGAATGATGTACACAGAATTGTTTTTAATTATCACTATAAGCTGCGATTTTTTAAGAAAGGTTTAAGATATATTACAATCATAAATTGTCTTTCAAATAATACTCCATGAGCTACTTATAGATAAAATTCTTATAATCAAACTGCAAAACCACTTGTTAGATGATTCATATTTATTTATAAAAACATATATAACATTATGAAAAGAAAAAGAGTCACCTGTAGTAACTCTTAATTATTTAATAAAACAAAAATATATTTACATAATATCCTATTCTAGTAAAAAGAAAGAAAACAATTCAAGTATATGAATTCTTCCAATGTAACCATGTGCGAAGCAAAATAAGAAATATATCTTTATCCACATAGAAGAAAAATATTACAATGATTACCGGGATATGAAGAATCAATCGAGATGTTTGATTTAGTAGCAATAAACATTCAAGAAGAGGATGATATCGTGGCTTGGTTCCCTCTTGGAACCATATTTCAATGTGGCTTATGTATTCTATGTTTTCTTCTTCATTTTTTATGTCACGAGATCTTTCATTGAACTCTAGGATGTATAAAGAATCTAAGTTTGGTGATGGGGAATATTCGGGTTCTAATCTCCCTTCCTCATCGAATGAGAGGCATTCCAGGTTGATCTTGTCATCTTGTGGAAAAGGCCAAGTAGAAACTTCACTTTCTTCCATAGTTTCTACAATCCCTTGATCTATAACCTCTCCAAATCTCGTATGAATTTATTGCAATAATGTTTGTGAGGTAGGTAAATGTTGCAATTCAACATTGTAAGCATATTGTACTACTTTATTGTTGTTAGAATGTGGTCTGGATTGAACAAGAATGTGCATAGGGCATAGAGTAGGTTTATGAGAAGGTGGTTGCGGCAGGTGTAATTGACTAGCTTGTGTGGTTGATCCTACCGAGAAAATGGGATATTGTTGAAAATCTTGTAGAACAGGAAGTGTTGCATCATAAGAGAGAGTATCCCTATGATCATCAGATGGGACAGAAAGGATTTGTGAACAAGTTTGATAGGGGTTGAGATGAGGCTGAGAAGAGGGTATGTTCTTACTAATATTGAATTTTCCTCTTGAATACCTTCTACATAATTCACAAACATTATCATATGGTAACTGAAATACATCACATGTTCCCATCAAACTTAAAATTTCTAAATATTCACTTTTAATTCCTTAAAGTAAAAGTATTTTCAAGGTATCCTTCCCTGACTGTCTTAGTTTTCATCTTTGAAGGTTGTATTGAAAGCGTTCGACATAATTTTCCAAAGTTTCTTGTTCTCCTTGTGTTATTTCAAAGATGTCCTCATTGACCCTGTAATAATCTTGGTATCTTTTCAAGAACATATGTTTCATGTCTTCCCAATTTTGAATGAAATTCCCACCTAGGCTCATGAACCATCGGAGGGCTACTCCTTTCAAAGTAAGAGAGAAAAAATTCAGATTTTGATTATTATATGCTCTACAGAGTATTTCCAATTGAAATAAAAATTCATTAGGGTCTTCATTCTCTAGTCCGTGAAAATTTGGAAAAATGGATGGGGGAACGTACTGTATTTGTGCCACTCCTCCTGGATATCTAATAGGGAATTCAAAGGTAACAAATTCTTCATCCTTCTTTCCTACCATATCTTCCCATGACATAAGTAACTATTCATATATTATATTGGGGTTCCTCGTTCAAATGTTCCTGTCAGTTTTGTTCGCAGGATGGGTGGCGCTTACAACACCAATAAGTGATTTCATTGTGAAATAAGTCCTACACTCGCATATGAGTAAATTGTACGAAATTAAATTACCTAAAGGAATACGCACATCAAATTGAACTTATGAAAAAGTAAACTATCTATGCCTACGAAAAGAAAAATACGCTTAAGGGAAATAAATAAAACTTTGCGTAAAGTAAACACACTTGTGCGAAAAAGGAACAACAAGGCTTTGGGGAGACCCACTAAAGTGGATGCGTCAGGCTGTCACACTATGGAAATTCCGTAGTGAAGTCGTCTTTGCGTCTTACTGTTTCCCCTTCCCCTTGCTGTGTAATGTAAAGGCAACATATCTATCCTTATCTATCTAGACTTTGTTCACAAAAAACTAAACTAAAGGAGAACCTAGACTACTGCTACTACTGGGTGTTAGTTTTTCAACATTTAAGCTAGCATTATGTTAGGATCTTTTCACTGAGAGAATAACAAGCACAGCAATAACATAAGCACACAACAAGAGATAAGAGACATAAAGAGTTTTGATCGGGGAAACCATAAATGGAGAAAACCCCGCAAGTTCCTCAAAGATAGAATCACCACAAGATGTAAGACCCCAAAACAGTAAGATGCACTCCTGACAGCAGTAGTCTTCTAGTCCCAGTATATTTCCTTCTCCACTAGTGCGCCACACTTAAGAGAGCAAGTGATGTGTTATGCAAGTGATAAATAGAGAGACTCTCACTCTCTATTTATATTCTTCCGTTCACTTGAAGTGCATTTTCACACGTAGGCTCAACCAACAATTACTTACTCGAGCCTACACCTTAATTAGTGTATAATAACTCAAGTGCCCCGAAACTGTGGGGACTTACATAATAACTTGACAAGACTTGTTTACATTATTAATCCTCCCGATCGGAACATCGGGGCATGACAACGTGACTCAAATACATAATAGAAACATCCCGGAATAAACATCGGGTTACAATACATAAGATACATAGAAGAATACATTCCAAAGTTATATGTACATCAACACTCCCTCTTAACTAGGAAGGTATTCTTTTGACACGATTTTCAGCACTGGTCTTCTTCTCTGTATCAACTGGATTATCTTTGTCTTCAAGTCATCTTCGTCTTCAAGTCATCTTCATCTTCAAGTCATTTTCATCTAGATCATCTCTCAATCTGGATCGTCATAGAACTGGATCTGGATCATCACTCGATCTGGATCTAGATCTAGATCATCTCTCGATCTGGATCATCATAGAATATCATCACTGGATCTGGATCATCACTCGATCTGGATCATCATCACTGGACTGGATCTGGATCATCACTCGATCTGGATCTGGATCTGGATCATCTCTCGATCTGGATCATCACTACTGGATCTGGATCATCACTCGATCTGGATCTCTCGGAGTCATCATAACTGGATCTGGATCATAGCTCGATCTGTATCATCTCTGGTCATCATCATGTGTGTACTATCTTGTCATGGGAAGTTCTACAGAGCCAGCCCTTTTTCATGCTGGTTGTAGGCCTAGCCACCAGGTAGGTCTTCGCCCAGCACTTACATCTGACCTGCTCATCAGAAAGGCACGCCGAGCACTTACATCTAACCTACTCATCAGAAAGGCATGCCCAACACTCACATCTGATCATGTAGTAAACTACAATCACATCAGAAATGCCCAGCACTCACATTCACCAGCATGATAGGACATCACATCACTAACATCTGTGAAATGGCTCTGCACTTATATCTGACCTACTTGTCAGAATGGCACATCCATCCAAGTGGGAACACATCCTACCACAGTGATGAATGACTTTCACCCAGGCCAGAGCCCCTCCTACCACAGTGATGAAATATTTTCACACATTCACCCAGGCCGGAACACATCCTACCACAATGATGAACGACTCTCACCCAGGCCGGAGCCCCTCCTACCACAGTGATGAGAGATTTGTGCACTCACATCTGACCTGGTAGGAACTGAATCCTACACCCTCATCAGAATGGCCCCCAGTCCCTGACTGAGCTACCTGTTAATGGACCAGGCGCCTCCACTCTCCCTGAGAGTGGCAGTTGCCCTTACATCTATCCTACTCGACAGAATGGCCAGCACTCACATCTGCCATGGAAGGAACTTAATCCTTTGGCCATGAACAGAATGGCTTAGCCCTTACATCTGACCTCCTCGTCAGAATGGCGGTATCCCTTACATATGTCCTACTCGACATAATGGCCAGCACTCACATCTGACATGGAAGGAACTAAATCCTTTAGCCATGAACAGAATGGCTCTGCCCTTACATCTGACCTGCTCGTCAAAATGGCGGTAGCGCTTACATATGTCCTACTCGACATAATGGCCAGCACTCACATCTGACATGGAAGGAACTAAATCCTTTAGCCATGAATAGAATGGCTCAGCCCTTATATCTGACCTACTCTTCAGAATGGCTCTCTCAGTCCCTGACTGAGTGTTCCTGGTAACTGACCAGGTGCCTCCATTCCCAGAATGGCAGTCAGCACTCATATCTGACATGGAAGGAACCAAATCCTCTCACCATGATAGAATGGCTCAGCCCTTACATCTGACCATGGAAGGAACCAATCCTCTCACCATGTCAGAATGGCTATGGGTCTCATCACTTTCTCTTGGAAGGAACCTCGATCTGGAGAACACCAAGTCTCTCTCTGAAGTACTCCAAATTCATCCTAGACAATGGCTTCATCAATACATTAGCTATCTGTTCCTCTATCGCAACATACTAGAGCTTCGCTGCCCCTCTCTGCACCATATCCCTGATATAGTGATACTTGATCTCGATATGCTTTGACTTGTCATGGAACACTAGATTCTCTGTCAACTTCACACAACTGTAGTTGTCACAATGTATACAAGTAGCATCCAACTGGAGATCAAATATATCAGACAGTAGCTTCTGCAGCCATACTGCCTCACAACTAGCTGAACAAGTTGCGAAATTCTCTGCTTCAGCTGTACTCAGTGCCACACAAGATTCTTCTTGCTAAACCAAGAGATCACACCTGATCCCATATTGAAGCAACATCCTGAAGTACTCTTCCTGTCGATGGCACTGCCTGCCCAATCTGAATCAACATAACCCTCCAGGTTAATCTTTTGATTCACATCGTACTTGAGCCCATAATCAATTGTACCCCTGCATGCTTTGCAACCATCAGGTGAACATGTCTCGATGTGTTCACAGCAAAGCAAATATCTGGTCTCAGGTACATCAAGGACCCAATCATCTGAGGATACATCGTAGTATCAACTGTCTCTGATGAAGCATCACTCAATAGCTTCAGGTTCGATGCCATAGGTGTGGTCATGTAGTCCATCATCCTTAACCTTGTCCAAGGAAGATTCCATCTACACTCTGCCACACCTCCATACCTAGAACAATATTGCATCGACACATAACAGGAACATTATTGGTCTTCTGCCTTCAACCTTGAAGCAAAGGTTGGAATCCACTTTACTCTCAATAAATCCTAGAGTCATCAATAATTTTCCCATCCTATCATACCATGTTGAACATTAGATATTCTGTAGTCACTCCCTCTGAAGCGGAGCATCATACTCCCTCTGTCTTCTGTGCTCTATGCACTGAAAACATTCTATACCAGAGTGACAAGTAGCTTCCTATGCTACTAATATTCTATGTGACCATCTAGTGTATAGACTTGCATCTTCAACCTTGTAGCAAATGTTAAGATCTTCATCAGGATCATCATGTATGTGTTTAAACTCATACTGGCTGCAAATGTCTCTTCGTAGTCTAGGCCTTCTTTTCGTGAGAAGCCTCATGCTACGAATCTTTCTTTGTATCCCATGATGTTTCCATCTACTACAGATGGAACTATGAACTTTTCTTTAGGTCTTGATACTGCGCTCTGACATCATTCTTGTTGAACTGGTCTTCCCTTTCTTCTTGGTAGCTGGAAGGTTCTGCATCAATGATGTCACTGCACTCGTCATATTATTCTTCATTTTGAAATGTCGTCACTTGCTCTTCAGAACAAGTCTTCATTCTTCTTTGCTTGTAGGCAATTATATATGCGGTCTTTCCTATAGGTCAAATGCATTTGTATGGTTAGAACATTTCATAAGGAATATTCATACTAGCAAATACTTATGCATAAATATATGATCATGCAACTACTTTAGCCAATACAACATTCATCCATATCTCACTGAAACTTTCTAGATGCCTTCCATCTCTACCAGGACAACATTGAGATTGTGCACTAATCCAATATGTCAGCAAACAGGTTTCATTCTAGATAAGTAGCAATGGAGAATTTGTATACCACCATGAGCTACTTACCCATCACATGCATATTAGTAGTATACTGTCGTTAATGCAAACATCCTATCATGCATGATACATCAACTGAATATAAACAAATGCATAACAAAACAATATCATGAAATGACAATTGAATACTTATCTTTATTTGTTTCGTGGGTATACTCCTTCTTGAGCCTTCGCCTTCATCGTCTTCTTCATTCATGATAGCATCGTTTCTTATCCAAAAGCTGAGGTGGATAAGAAGTTCTTCAAGAGTTGAGTTCTTCATATTCCTCATTGCTTGAGGGGTCTTCTTTGGATAATAAGAGCTTGATCTTCAATTGCTTCCATATTCTCTTCTTTTCTTATGAGTCGAACTTCTTCTTCTTCCCAGAGTCTGCTGAAAGTAATCACTTCCTTCTGGAACACATTCCTTGAATGAATGAATTCCACGATCCTGGGAGGCCATTCAAGGTGGCCATCACCACTTCTGCATTCTTCACTTTTTCTTTTACCGCTTCAAGTTGTTCTTGATTTGAGAGACTCTTATGACTGCATGGTCTCTGCATTCTGGATCTTCACATTCTTCAACTGGTTTCTTAAGGTCATATTCTAATTTCTATTCTTTCCTTCAAATAGCTTGGTCAAGGAATCAAAACATCTTTGGTGTCTTTGGGGAGACACTTGTAATACAAGTTGATTCATGACTGAATCAGCAATGATATTCTTGGCCTTGACCAAGTTCTTCTTGTGTAAGGCTTCTAGCCTTATCTCCCTCTGGAACTGGAACTTCTATACTCATGTAGGTGTCCAATCCATTTTCTTCAGAGAGATCAAATACTTCTATGCTTGGAGGTTGTGAAATTCACCAATCTTATCATCAAGCTGATGTGATAGATCACTTTGAAATGAGAACCTCAAATGAAAATAGCAAAGGATTAGATCTTACTGATTTGAGGTGACCGTCCTGGTTCCGGAGCTGGCTGATCTAGGGCTTGTCACAGAAACCCTAATTTTCAAAACTTAGAATATTTCAGATCTGATTGGACAAACAGATAGATCTCTTCAAATGGAGCTGTCCAATGTACTCCTTTTCTGAAAATAGTGGAGGTAAGCTCCCGGAACAGGAAGCCCTAATTTTAAATTTCTTCTGCAGAAATGCATGTTACTGTTTCTATGATATCTCCTAAATTACTACTCCTCTGTGTCTAAAATTTTTTACTAAGGTAACCTTGCATGTCCCTGATCCCACACCATAGGTTTCATTAGAATTGGTTTCAACATTTGGGATTTATGATCCTTTTCCCAAGGTGACCTGTTACAGGACTGCTCAGAACAGCGAAGTTGTACGGAATTCCACATGTCACTGGTTCATCTTCTGAGTCTGATATTTGGAACACTAAAATTATAGTCTGTGCCCTTTTTGGAACATCTTCAGGAATTCCATTTGGACCTTTGTAGCCCAAGATATTGCATATCTCCCCGGGTGTCCGGTATATGGATGATTTATGGAAGAGACTGAAACCCTAACTTAGAGAGATCATATCTCCTGGAATATAGCGAATCTGAGACTGAATTTTGTACACAGTGTTCTTCAGTATTTTATATCTGACCCCTAAAATTTTCAGCTTCTGAGACTTCACCAACCTCAAAATATAGCGACTGTACCAAAAATTATCAGTTTTTAGTATTTAGGGTTTTTCAAGCTCGGGGTCAAACTAGGGTTTGACTTTCTTGGAGTTTCACCCAACCAAATTTCTTGATCCAGGTCTCTAAACTTCGGTTTTGATGAGGAGAAAAATCTTATGCAGGTCTCACTCAAAAATTCCTCTTCTGTAGAAAGCCCTAATTTCCGCATCAAAGACTGAAAATGCTCGGAATCAAATTTCACTTCGACAGAAAGATCCACCCTTCAATGGAGAGTCATCCTAGCATACTTTTGCTGAAAATATGTGGAGGAAGATCCAAAAACTAGGAATCCCTAGTTCCCGCAGCTGCACAGTGTCTTCTTCTCAGGTTAGCTCTGATACCATGTTAGTTTTTCAACATTTAAGCTAGCATTATGTTAGGATCTTTTCACTGAGAGAATAACAAGCACATCAATAACATAAGCACACCACAAGAGACAAGAGACACAAAGAGTTTTGATCGGGGAAACCATAAATGGAGAAAACCCTGCAACTTCCTCAAAGATAGAATCACGACAAGATGTAAGACCCCAAAACAGTAAGATGCACTCCCGACAGTAGTAGTCTTCTAGTCCCAGGATATTTCCTTCTCCACTAGTGCGCCACACTTAAGAGAGCAAGTGATGTGTTATGCAAGTAATAAATAGAGAGACTCTCACTCTCTATTTATATTCTTCCGTTCACTTGAAGTGCATTTTCACATGTAGGCTCAACCAATAATTACTTACTCGAGCCTACACCTTAATTAGTGTATAATAACTCAAGTGCCCCAAAACTATGGGGACTTACACAATGACTTGACAAGACTTGTTTACATTATTAATCCTCCTGATCGAAACATCGGGGCATGACAAAATGACTCAAATACATAATAGAAACATCCCGGAATAAACATCAGGTTACAATACATAAGATACATAGAAGAATACATTCTGAAGTTATATGTACATCAACACTGGGTTTGGGGGCGCTTGTTATAATAGATGCGTAGGTTCTTACCTCCCGTCTTACCGCTCCCCCGCCACCAACCTATCACTAAAATTTATAAGCAAATTCTATTTTTTTACCTTACAGAATAACTCCCTGGAAACGATGCCAAAATGTTTGGGTGTGTTCTACCATCTTAAATACACCTAATATTTAATTATCGACCGGGGTTGGTAAGCTTAGAGTTGTTACAAAATATTTGCGAAGCTAGAGGGATTCCTAGGGCATTGTAGAAATACTTTAATAAACAAAAGATTGAAAAATCTTTCAAAATGAAAAATCGAGTCAAACTCCTAAAACCTTTAATTATGAATGTGATTAATGAAAAACATCATACTATGATAATATCATACTACTCATTATTTAACTCTTCTTCTTCTTAATCTAAGAATGGGAAAACTTTCATAAACAACTTCAAAAACTAAGAAAGCTCTAATTTATGAATAAGTAGAAAAAATAAATAAAGAAGAAAGTAGAAAACTTAATCAAGAAAACTTAATCAAGAAGACTTCTCTAATTCTCTAACCTATAAGCATTTTTAGTAAACATACAATTCAACAAATAAGCCCTATGCTAGTATCAATCTACAAAGTATTGGTGTATTTTCTAGAAATTAACATGTCTAACCCTAAGTTCAATATAAACAACAGTGAATTAAACTAAACCAAATATACAATTATCAGATATTACAGCGATGATAAATGAGGAAATCAAAGACAAGAGAAGCAAATCAAATTATAATTCAAAAACATACTTTGATTGAAAAGAAATACAAAAAGGGATTTTAATAAGTACTTTAAAATAATCTAACCTAAGGTCTTAGAGGCTGATGTAACTATTACCTAATTACCAAAACATAACAGAATTCAAAAAGCTGAAGAAATAAAACTGAAAACAGGTTAAAAATAAATTAAGAACACTAAAGGTCGGATGGAAGGAAGGTCCAAATGACAATCCAAACACACAGTCCAAATGAGAGGATGTATACAGAAAATAATAAAAACTGACCTAGGTGATTTAATTATTAGCTGATTTTGTGCATATGAAATCAAAATGCATAAAAGACAGAATTTAAACCTGATTAATAATTAAAATAATCAAAAGGGATTACTAATCTATGGGTATGAAAAGATTGTTTCTATTATATAATAAAACAAATTGAAACATAACTGAACTAATTTATAGTTTAGACAAAAAGCAGCAAAACTAATCTCTAACTATAAATTATACCTAAGACTGACATAATATTAAGCATTAACTTGAAAGGAAAGCTAAAAGGAAACTAGAAATATGTTGTACGTGGCTAGTCACTTTAATTCTATAAATGAGAACTACATTAACAACAAAGTGTAAATTATATTAACTACAACAGATACATGTTATAGAGAACAGAGAAACAAATGTAAACAAATTAAAAATAAAATGACTTATCAGTGATGAAGAGATAATAAAAACTCATATGGAAATGGAAACCATGAATTGTCGACCTCTCAACAATCACGGGTAATGCCTGGAGAAATGCTTTCACACACAGTCATAAACAGCAAGGCGTAGAGCTTCTATTAAAAATAAGGAACATAGTTACAATCTTCTCTCAAAAACAAACTAACTATCTACCTAATGGATTGATCAATCCCTTATCTCTCTGCATGGAGGTGTTTATATACACACTATTTTCAAGAGATTGAGAAAGTCGACCATTTAGTGGTCGACTGCTCTTCTAAATTTAGTCAATCATAAAAGGCAATAATTGTTCATAGGCCAGCACATGAGCATCTACCTCCTTCAACGTGATCATGGCATCTTCAACATGAGCAGGGCATCGTGGTGGTGTATCTACTCCTCCTTTCGCATGGCTGGTGGAGTGGTGTTGGGCACAGGTAATGTACACAATGGGTCTTCCAGAACATAGGTCCTTCATCAGCGTGTATAGACTTCAAATGTGGCACATGGACTGGTGACGTGGTGGCGAACAAGAGTAGCATGAGGGCGATCTTCCAAAACATAGGTCATTCATCGGTTTAAATGTGTAGACTAGTGGTGAGTTTGGAAGATGCCACGAATGATTCTAGAACAAGAGTGCACCTTATTTAAACGTGTGGGTAGTGAGCAACTTGGTGTTGGGTGAAATCAATGCACCAGTGATCCTTCTAGATTTCTTATTATGCTATCACCTGGGCACGTGGTCAACAAAATGGTTTGCAGACTTCCTCAATGTTTAATGGCTGATATTGGATGTTAACAGCATGCAACCTAGTTAGCAAGTTGGACGGGAAGTTGGACAGTGAGCTGCATGATGAGTTGGACACCGATTGGGCAGATCAGGCTGAATGGTAAGCTGAGTGCATTTTGTTTATAAATTCGCCCAAACATACTTCATAACCTGCAGACAAATACACATATTAATTAATATATCGAATATGCTTTAAATAATATAGATTTGAGTTAATAAAATCATAAAAAACGATATTAATAACCAAAGTTGGATAAACATTAAATTTGTTCTTACCTTGTGCTGAATAACGATTTGCATGACATAAAATACATGAAAGATAATAAAATATGCATTTAAATGTGTTATTTTAATGCCAAAAATGATAATAAAATGAGGCTCAACAAAGAGTAATTTATGCATCTCATGTAGTGGTGTACCCCTTTTTCATATTTAAAGACAAATTGCACTTGGAATTGTTTTTTAGGTGTGCATATTTATTTCACTGCTAAGTCATAAGACCGCTATTTGTACGTTCATTACCCTTCAGTAATCACATGCCTTAAAATTAATGCTTAACTTAAAATGGATTACACTTTCTATTTGATAGAGGTGCACCAACACGCTTAGGTTGTAGAGTATTGGAATAGGGTGTCGTGACTAGTTTTTTTCCAAGACTACAAAACAAAACAATTAGGTGTATGTCTAGGTGAGAAGAGAAATCCTTGGTATAATTACTGTTCTCAGGAGGCTCCTCTTACATAGGAGTTAAGCAAGATGCAACATACATGTTTGTGGTGGGGATAGCCCCTTTCCACTCTCGGTGTAGTGCCAGATATATGTCCAGGATCTTATTCATGTCTAGGGGATTTTGAGGTACCTTTGGAGCTTTCAAGCTTCAAGCTTTGTTACCTTGCCTATACGATAGATCCCACCTGCGACTGTCTGCCTGAGCATTAATTATATTGGGGTGAACTTAGTTTCCTTACCTAGGTATCAAATGGGGTACTTGAAGAGGTTATTTTCTTAGTGTCATGGCCAAGTAGGGGTCAAAAATCACAATCTCTATACACGTTGAAGTTGTGGGCCACTATAATTGGTTACATGCCTCTTCTTGTAGTGTATGGGAGTTTCAAGACTCTCCTAGGTGAGACATACCTACTACATTCAGGAGCTCACTTATCCTCCCTCTTAGCTTGTTTACATATGACTTAGATCTACTTAGGGGTGTGCTCTTTGTGCGCTAGATTTCTCTAGGGATCGTAATTTAGTTGAGTCTTGTTATTTTTGTGGATTCATCGTGGATTGATTTTCAATGCTTTGCCAATATCGGTGTTTGGTAGGGTTTTCTCCTTTTGAATATCCTCCTCCACCTCCTCATAAGAAGACTAGGCATTATAGGCGAACTTATACACATTGTGATTCACACACCATTCTCATCATAAGTACTACATCTGAGAACCTGAAGATCCTTCCTTCTCCATCCTCTGGAATGGGGAATGTTCTCGTTTCTATACTTGGGACTCTGGTTGATATTGACCCTCATGGGGAAATTACTTCCTACAATGCATGACCCTAGCTTTTAGACTTTACAGCTACTTACCGAAGGCATTCCTCAAGAAGGCCAAGTAGTGAGACTCATCACATCCCCTCTAGCATAGGTCCCTTTATATTTGGCATGCCACATCTTACTGATACTTTTTCATCATATTTAATCGATCCTGGTATGGATCCCAGTGTTGGGACTAGGGGAAATACTGTCCCTTTCAACCCTGATAGATTTGGTAGTGGTCATATTGATCCTTTTGCTCCATTTGTGGGAGGATTTTTTGACCCTTCATCCGGGTGTAAAACTGGTGTTCACTCTCAAGGAGGTGACCCTAGACATGTGAACGTTGGAGGAACAACTTACATTCCATATTATGCCCCATCATCCACTACACATGTTCCTTCAAATGCCTTTATCATGTCTTACCCTCCTCATATCCCGCAAGGTCCTTCAAGACATGGTGCTCCATCTAGCCATGTGGCTCCCTCTTTAGCTAGTGTTGTTGCATCAGGAGGTTAATTACCTCCTTACTTGTCTGGGAACCAACCTAGTTATCAATCCTATAATTATGGTTATATGGGAACTAATCCTCAATGTACATCAAACTATCACATCCCTTGCAACCTTTTATGGGACATACAGGAGGGGGTTATTATCCTACAAGCCAAGGGCATGGCCTTTACTATGATCATACTTATATGAACCAACCTTTTCAGGGAGCATAGAACTAGGTGGCACAACCTAGTATCCATTTCTTGGTTACATTGAATTTTCCTGACCTTTTGAAGTTGACCAATGATCTGGTATCTCATGATCCGATGTGGCCGGTTTTCCCCGTCAATATTCCTTTGGACATTCTGAAGTTTGAAGGTAAGAGTGGTGATGACCCTGGAGAGCACGTTACTACTTTCCACCTATGGTTATCTTGGAACTCATTGAACCATGACTTTGTTCACCTACGACTATTATAATGCACCCTCACGGGGCCTACCACAAATTGGTATATAGAGTTTCCTAGGGGCACATATCAGATGTTTAACGATTTATCCATGACCTTTCTTAACCAATTTCATCTCTCGATATGCTATGATGATGGTACCAATATCGTGTCGACATTTCACCATGATAAATCCATGCAAATCTATGACCATATTCAATACGGTCGAAGACGAAAGAGGTTGATTAAGGCCAACATTACACCTGAATTTTTGTTAGAATGGTTCCTCAAATATTTATTGCCTTATATTGCGAAGGATGTTTCAACATCCAGAGCGATGAATGAGGAGAAGGATATCTTTCGAGATCAGTAATTAGACTTGATTTATGCTCAGTCTAGCTCCTTTATGAGATTATTCTGACGTGCCATGGTCAAAGTTTGAACCTACATTTAAGCCTAGACCACATGTCGATGGTATTATTGGCTCTACAAGTACCAAGGTCGTAGACCAGGTTGTGAAACAAATGTGAAATTCGTCTATTACTCAGTCTGCAACTGGAAAAGATACAACTTCGTTAAATCCCACCCAATTGACAGTTGTGCTTTCAGTACATTCATAAAACAAGAAGGGTAAGCAACAACCCAGATGAAATAAAAATAAGGGTAGAAAAAATAGAACAGGTGGGAATAGGAAGGAGAAACATAATGATGAAAAGAATGGAGAAAATTCTAAGGGGGATAAGAAGAGTAAGCAGAAGGTTAAATTCCACTACAATATTTGCGGGGGAGACCATCTCACATCATTTTTCCCCCATATTGATGAGGCCTCAAATTTCATTGCACAGAATCTAGTTGTGTTAACTGACCCTTTACCTCATAATAAAAATGTCTTCGAGGAACATGGACACCAGAAGCACTTCTGGTGGGCATCAAATCCCATCGAATGGAGAAGGTGGCCATGGGTGTATCAACATAATGTATTCCACTAATGTTGTGACACATGCAAAATATTATGGTCTATCACAACCCAACTTGGGTAAAGAGCCAACACCTCCCGAGGTTCCTTTGCATATCGACAAGCCTGAAGTTATACCTTGTGTTGCAGTTGATTTTACCACACATGGTTGATTGCACTTTTATGGAATTCCCTGTCCCTCTGCAAACTCTTTGGACCCCATGGACCAATATTGTACCTTTGATGTTTCCAATATCATCCCTAAAAACACCTATCATTTGTTGTATGCGACTTTTAATCCCTTTCTCGCGTATATACGCAGATATTACCCTTAAACTCGTGTACATCGGGATGTGTGCATAAGTCCAAATACTTTTGGAGTTTTCCTTGATGTGGATCCAAATCACTTGTCTCTTAGCCTTCCATATGCCTCGATATCACTCATATTTGACCTTCCATTACCCCATTAAAGCACTATATAAGGAACCCCTTGGATACATTGAGAGGAGGAATTGAAGAGCAAGAAAACTATAGCCCATTGTTGCCATAGCTTTCTTGTACTTGATTCTGCTCCCTTTGTCCCTTGGATAACTTTGTGTTCTTCCCAATCTTTCCTTTGCTTGTGAGATTGCTATCGAGAGATGGAGGATTGAGGTGGTGAAGGCCCAAGTGGAGGACTCGGTTTCTCCGGTTTGCAGATGTGCCGACATAGGTTGTCACTTATGTAATCTCTGTTTTTTTGATAGAAATATCTTTTCATGTCCAATGATGTGCGTTTAAATGAATATTGAATCCATGGATGCATTTAATTGCTTATGCATTATTGATTATATGTGCTAGAGTAGGCCTAACACTATATTATATAGCATGCTTGCCTTGCTTACTATTGTTGAGAGTGAATTGCTAACGCAAGCCGGATTGGAAAAAGTTCAATGAGGATCTACTTCAATCATCCAAAATAAGGTATGATTCGAGATCCTTTAGTGTTAGATGTTTTATTTCTCTTGCATATTGGGAAGGGATTGATTTTTGCGGTTTCTTTGTCTGTTGTGGTACACCCCAAGCTATAGGAAGTTTTCTCCATAAAAAATTGGTGACCATACTAGGGAGTTCCTAGTTGTTTTTCTTTAGGGGTTTTTTGGCATTCAATGTGCTTGAATTGCTATGATTTCTCTGTATCTATGTCGGGTCTGGGGGCATGTTTTCCCAGTAGTGTCCTGTAGGATTAAATTTTGTCTTAGCTTGTCCATTTACCTTATTATTCTATCTTTTTCTTCATGTATGTGGGTTTTTCTTTCATAGTTGCGTATACACGCGGGTTTTCCTGGAATAGTCACGTATGTATGCAGGTTTACTGAGAATAGTTGTGTATGCCATGATTTTTTTCTTTTTTGGCAATATTAAGTGTTGTTTGGTGAGTTTGGATGATTGTTGAGTCTTCTTTGATGCTTCTGGAGTCTGTATACACCCTTGTTTCTGACCAGAGACCTCTTTTAATTTGAATTTTGAAAATGTTCTTGTCATTTCATTTTCTACTTTTTGTTTTGAGATTAGTGCATTAGGTCTCTTTTACATTGGTTCTTTGCTTGGATGTTGTTTGTGAGTGGTTGCAGAGTCTGAGGGTTGTAGAGTCATATTTTTTCTTTTTATCTCATTAAATTCAAAAATACAAAAACATTTTTCTTTTTTGCATAGTTATGTATTTTTTTCATTTTACATTAGCATGGTACTTGCATTAGGTTTTCTTGGTGAATCTTAGTCATATTTTCATATAGGAATGATTGCATATACATTTGAATGAAAATTATGCACTTCACGTAGTAGCATACCCTATTTTTCATTCGACACAGTGCATTGGCATTGATTTTTAGGTGTGCATTTTACTTCTTGTTGTGTCATAACATCATTAGTTGCATGTCCATTTACCCTTTGAGTAATAAAGCCAATTAAAATCAATGCATAATAAAATGAATTACACTCTTTTCTTTTATCGGGTGCACCAACAAGACTAGGTTTTAGGGTCTTGGAATAGTGCATTATGAGTTAATTCTCCAAGACCACTAAACAAAACAATTAGGTGTCTGCCCAGGTGAGAGTGTGAAACCCTTTATATAATTAGTGTTTATTATGATCCTCCTCTTACAAGGGAGTTAATCATGAGGCAGTGTGAGAAATTATGATTGGGATGACCCTTTATTTTTATTTATTAGCACCAGAGATATTTCCAGGATTGTATTCGTATCTGGGGGCCTTTGAGGTATTGGCTAGTGCATCCCTGGGTACTAGTTGTGCCTTCAGGATTCAAGATTTGTTACCCTGGCCATACGGTCAATCCCACCTACGACTTTCCACCTAATAATTGATTATATTGAGGTAACCTTAGTTTCCTTACCTAGTTTATCAAGGGGGTATTTGCAGAGGTTATTCTGCAGATGTCCTAGCCATGTAGGGGTCGGAAAACACAGTCACAATATGCGTTGAAGCTGAGGGCCACTATAATTGGTTACGAACCTCTGCTTGTTGTGTATGGAAGTCTCAAGCCTCTCCTAGGGAGACATACCTAATTCGGGATCTCACATATCCTACCCTTGGTTTTCTTGTGATTTGGATTTACATTTTTAGGTGTATGCTTTGTGCACGCTGGTTTTCCTAGGGTTTACGTAATTAGATCGAGTCTTTTTATTTTTTGAGTAATTGTGGATTCAGGTGCAACACTATGTTTTTCTTGTCATTTAGCAAGACTTATGCCTTCTACATCTCCTCCTCCTTTGGGAGAGGAAACCAGACAGCCCGAGCAGACTATTTCTCACTTTGATTCACACACCATGGGAGATCATGAGGATGGGGAGGAAGATACTACTAGCACATATGATCCATCACATGAACAACCTTCATGATCTAGTTATGATCCCTCATTCACAGGTCACAGGTATTGGTTTCCGGGAGACGAGACTCACTATGAACCCACAAGCACTAGTAATGTTAGATATGACATACTTGATATCCCTGAGCCTGATCTGGCATATCATGCCGAGTTGGAATTTTACCCTAGCACTACGCCTGGGGGTAATCCCATTCTTTTCCATGATGAGAGGTTTGGGGGCACTAGTCACATTTCACCTTCCATCTTTGTGGTGGAGGCGTCTTCACATGCTCCTCCTAGGCCTATTGTTAGTAATATTATTCAGATACCAGGATCAAGACGAGTGGACATTAGGAGCACCACTTACATTCCTTCACATGTCCCTTCATCTTCAAACCCCGCTCCTTTGAATGTGTTTTTAACGAACCATCCTCCCCCTAACTCACGTGGGCCTTCAGGCCGGAATGTTGCTACTGGCCATGTTTGTTTTGCGACTGCTAAAACGGTAGTATCTCAGAGATTAATACCTTATGTTGTGTCATCAGGTCATGTACCTATTTTTGGATCATCTCATGTTCCACCTCATGGAGCTCCCCATATACCAAACTATGGACCTTCTCATGATACATCCCATGGAACACCTTATGGAGCTTCTCATGGACATTCTTATGGACAGCAGTATGGACAAAACTACCAACCGTATGGGTAGGGGTATCAACAACCTGCTTACTCTTCTAATTATGGCTTTGTAGCGCCTCATAATCAAGGTACCCCCCATCATAATGCTTCCATGCATCCCTTCATGGGTCAAATGGGAAGAGGTTATTATGGCCAAGGCCATGGTATTTATAGAAATAAACCTTACACGAATCAAAACTACCAGGGAGCATGGAATCGACTGGCTCAACCTAGGCTCCCTTTCCTTGTGACATTGAACTTACCTGCCTTTTTGAGATTGATGAACAATCCTGTGTGTCATAATTCGGCATGGCCGGTAGTCCCTACCAAGATTCCTTCGGACATTCCCAAGTTCGAAGGTAATGCTGGTGAATATCCTGGTGAGCATGTCACCACTTTCCGCCTTTTGTGCTCTTCCAATTCCTTACACGATGATTCCATCTGTTTGAGTCTATTTCAATGCACCCTCATAGGTCCTGCAATGAAATGGTATATAGAGTTACCAGGGGGGTTTATGCTACGTTTGATGATCTTTCTATGACTTTCCTTAATCATTTCCAGCTACCCATACATTACGACATCGGTACTGAACTCTTGTCAACCTTTCGGCAAGACAAAGCCATACACATTTTCGATCATATTCAAGAGTGGTGTAGATGAAAATGGTTAATCGAAGCATTTATACCACCAGAGTTTATTATTGAATGGTTCCTCAAATTGTTGTTACCTTACATCGC
Organism: Pseudotsuga menziesii; assembly: GCA_001517045.1. Lineage (NCBI taxonomy): Eukaryota > Viridiplantae > Streptophyta > Pinopsida > Pinales > Pinaceae > Pseudotsuga > Pseudotsuga menziesii. The sequence continues at coordinate 41,909 of LPNX010396188.1, forward strand.
AAAGGATGTTTCTACATCTGGAGTTCAAAACGAGGAACAAGCTATCTTTAGGGAACAAGAGTTGGATTTGATCTATGCTCAATCCAGACTTTTGTATGGGATTATACCAAATGCTCCAAGATCCAATTTCAACCCCAAGATCAAGCTTGGGCCACATGCCGATGGTATTGTTGGCTCTAATAGTACCAAACCTGCAGACTCGATTATGAAACAAGTGAGCCAGTTATCGATTAACCAATCTGTGTCAGTGCAAGCTATGACTTCATGTCAACATACCTAATCGGCGAGTGTACTCTTCGTGTAATCGTCGAACCCAAAAGGAAACCAACAGTCTGGAAGGAATAAGAGAAAAGGAAAAAATAATCGTAAGAACCCTTAGAAGGTACTCTCCAATGTTTTCATCTTCTTTCATTTTTAGGGTCTCAAACTGCCCTCTATATGTATGAAGCTTGGATTCCTTGACCTTAGATGCTCCTTCATAGATAATGTTTAACTTATCCGAGGCTTCTTTGGAATTCTTGCATCTCATAACTTTTGTAAATACAGAATTTGTCAACCCACTCAGGATTGCATTTAGGGATTTGGTATTACCTTAATATTAGGCTATTTTTATATTATTTGTGGGTGCTTGGTCACCTATTTTATAATCCTTTACAGTTTCATCCCAAACCTTCCATCCAAGAGACATCAGATGACACTTCATTCTCACATTCGAGTAAGCATAATTTTCTCCTGTGAACAATAGAGGTTTGTTGTTCGCTAAACCTTCTTGTTGATCCATAGTGGTTTTAAATAGGATCTTACCTTCCATTGTTTAAAGTGTGATGAAGGAACCTGCTCGAATACCAATTATTGAAATACTGGACAATACTGAGAGTGGGGGGGGTGAATCAATATTGTAACTTTTTACAATTTAAAACCACATTTATTATTTAGTTATTAAAACACACAATCAACAAGAACACACATAACACAAATTTATCATGGAATCCCAATTGGGTAAACCACCAATACTTCCTATTACTGCAAAATTTTTATTTACAAATAGTTTTTCCTGCTACTACAGACAAGGATGGTATCACACTCTATTTACCAGCATCTACTGGAAGGAGGCTACGAACCCCCGATTTATCAGCTACTACTGAAAGGAGTCTACGACCCCCTGGTTTATCATCTACTATTGAAAGGATGCTACGACACCGTATTTACCAGCTACCACTGAAAGGAGGATACGACCCCCTGCAGGCTTGTTGGATACCCTAGCACCACCCTGCCACCCTAGACTAATCTTTATCAGTCAATTATCCACTACTTGGACTCTGTTATTCATAAACATAGAGACAATTGATTTCTTCAACACTCTATCAATAAATACCCTCATGTTTTCTGCAGATGCCTCTCTTCGTAATTTCTAGATGCACCTCTTCACAGTTGCGGATGTACCGCTTCACCATTGCGAACATACCTCTTCACAATTGTGAATCCACACAACAGGAATTCTGATCTAGTTAGCACAAACCTACATTTTGAACCAACAAAATAGCTTGCAATCGTTGATCTTTGTCTCAGACTGTTTATGACCGTTGATCTTCCAGACTATGGATTTTCTTGACTATGACATTTCTCAGAGTGTCTTTCCGCACTTAGATTTTCTCCTCAACCGTTCTGCACCGTTGATCTCCTTTGGGTTTCTTCATGGCCGTTGATCTTCTGGAATGCATGATGCAGAGTAAAAGCTCAAACTTTTCTTTTGCACTTCTCCACCTTTTGTTTTCTGCACTAACCTTTTCGCACCATCGATCTCTCACAAAAGTATTTATGATCGTCAATATTCCGAATCGCGGGATGCAGATGTTGGAAACTCATCATTTCAAAAACAAGCTTATGCTCTTCCAATTTATGGACTTTCCTTTCCGCACTTTCTTTTCCATACTGTGGAATGCAGAATTCGGAAACTCAATGTTTCCACAGACGATCTTATGCTTCTTCCGCTTTTTGTTTTCCACACTAACCTTTCCGTGCTACGGAAGGAAAAAATTGGAAAACGCAACTTTTCATGACTACGAATTTTTGTTTTCCGCGGTTCCGCACCCGTACTAACCTTTCTGCACTGGTCTTTCCACACTGCACAATGCGGAAGTCGAAAACTCAATGTTTCCAAAAACGAGCTTATGCTTCTTCTGCTTTCCAGACATTCCTTTCCGCATTGTGAAATGCAAAAATCAGAAACACAACTTTCCAGTTTTTTAAGCCTTTTTCCTTTCCTCCTTTCTACTTCTGCAACGGTCCTTCCGTTGTTATCCTTCTGCACTTTCCTTTTCCACTGGGTGGAATGCGGAAGTCGGCAACTCAATTTTTCCACGACTTCGAATTTTTTATTTTCGCGGTTCCGCACTCACACTTCCGTTCCCGCAACAGTCCTTCTGCCATTATATTTCCACACTGCAGAATCCAGAATCCGGAAACTCAACTTTTCACGACTTTGCATGTTTGCACTTCACACTTCTGCACCCTCACTTATTTTCTAAACAGTCAATCTACTTTCGGAACAATTCTCAGTTGTTCGATCTTGATTAACTACAGAACTTCACCTCATCCTTGTGTCATTTGCGGATCTTATCCCCAATCGTTGGATCTCGTGCAGGAAGATTCCTGACCATTGGATCTAGTCTCCTCCTTACATATTCTGCAGATCTAATGTGGATCTCACCATGACTTTGCTGATCTGCCTGATTTCTTTGCGGGATCCTCTACGACCGTTTCTAATAGTTATGAAGATGCACACAGAGAATTTCATGTTGTTGATTATAAATATTTTATAAACACTCTCGTATATATAGTTTTTATGTTCTTCGATTGTCTAAACAGCTTTTTCATTCATACTGCGTCTCCACTTCCTACTCTTTCTTCGAGCTCTGCACTTCTTCAAATATTTATATCAAGCATGCAGACAATTAGCTCTTCTTGGTCTCTATGTTGCTTTAGAACTTCATATAAAAGCCTAGCATCCTGTTGGATTTGTCTTCCTATGTTATTTGTTTCTTCTTCAGATATTCATATAAAGACCTAACATATATTGATGGATTCTATCTGACTTTATATCTATATTATCAACTGTCCATCGAACCATAACTTCATATCCACATCACAGAGACTACTTCAATTCATTACATAGTTTCTCTGGTCTTACTATCTCAGCCACAAAGAGTCATAACCTCTACCTTCTCCTTTGTCATTGTTGAAATTATCCTACTACCATATCTACTGGTTATTCCATTCTCATTCATGAACACCTTTGATATCAATGACAACTACATTCTCAACACCTCAGAAGGTGATTATCAAAATTTGGAATCAGTGGTATGGCATATCAGAGCGATGACCTACGCCAATGGTTGTAATGATATCTGCCAAACAAACAAAGAAGCTTATCAACCATGCTTAGAAATTCGCATTGATCATGATAAAGCCTTAGCATTCCATGAAGACTACAGCAATGAGTCAACTCACCAACCAATGCATCTACCGACAACAATATATTGACAACATTCTTGAGGAATACCAGAACATATTTCAAGAGCCAAACAAAGTACCTATACATTTCCAGGTAAAACACTCCATTGAACTTCTTCCTGGTTCTTCATTACCTAAAGCATCTTCTTATAGAATATCCATTATGGAGAATGAAGAGATTCATAGACAAATACAGGATTTGATCAATAAAGGTCACATCTGACCCATCTCCTCTCCTTGTGGAAGTCCAGTCATCCTCGTACCAAATAAATATGGGACTTAGCACATGTGCATCGACTATCGGGCTCTCAACAAGATTTAAGTAAAGAATACCCTCCTCCAATAATAGACGAACTCATTTACTGTCTGAAAGGTGCTAATGTCTTTACTAAGCTCGACCTCGAGTCAAGATACCATCGAATTCCAAACGAGCCCATCGATTTATGGAAAACGTTTTCAGAACCAAGGTAGAATTGTTTGAATGGTTAGTCGTTCCTTTCGACTTAACCAATGCACCTACGACCTTCATGCGCTATATGGATGACCTTCTACAACTTTTCATTGGAAAGTGTGCCATTGTCTATCTCAACGATATCTTTATTTTCAATGGATCATGGGAGGAACATGTCAGATATATTTGACAAGTCTTCGTCACTCTCCAACAACATCGACTCTATCTGAACATGGACAAATGATCATTTGCGATGAACAACATCAAATATTTGGGGTATGTAATTGAATCTGTAGGAATCCACGTCGACCCAGAAAACATTCATAAAAATATTCATGAACTAAGAATTTTTCTTGGTTTGGAAAATTTTTATCAATGGTTCATACTCAGCTTCAGTCACATAGCCTGGCCTTTGAATCAGTTGACTAAGGGAAATGGGAAAATTGTCTTCAATTGGACATCAACAAAACAACAAGCTTTTGAGCAGCTCAAACACAAGATTCGTACTACACTAGTACTTGTGTTACTTGATTTGCATGACCCTTTTGATATTGAGACGGGCGCATCGGACTATGCTTTAGGTGCAGTGATCACTCAATCTGGTCACCTAGTCTATTTTCATTCTGAAACTTTCAACAACAATGTTCGAAGGTATTCGACGTATGAAAAGGAAATGTATGCCATTGTGCAAGCCCTTAGGCAATGGAGAAATTACATCCTTGAGAAGGAAACGGTCATTCTTACTGACCACAAGCCCTTACAATTCACCTTGTCCCAATCGAAGTTACAAACAACTAGACAAATCAAGTGAATTAATTACCTACAACAATTTCAGTTGGTAATTAAGTATTGGAAAGGTAAAGCCAATGCTGCAGTCGATTGTCTCATTCGACCACCCATTACTCTACTTTCTACAGTGATGAGTATGGAGGGTTACAACACCACTACTTGGCTGCAATTGTATTTGGTATACCATGACTTCTCTACAATTTATTGACAACTTCAGACTGAAATGTTGTCTACTACCGACTACTTTCTGAAGGATACCTTGCTATGCAAGCTTAGATAGCTTTGTGTACCAACCAATGAGCATCGATAGTAGCTCATTTGGGATGTGCACTATAGCAAGACTGTAGGAAAATTTAGAGTAGGAAAAACTCTTGTTATCCTCCAAAATTATTTTTATTGGCCTTCACTTAAATGCGGAGTCAACATGTACATTCAATCATGCATGGTTTGTGCCATTGCTAAACCACTGAATGACAAGGACTGTACATGCCTTTGTTGGTTCCTAGTCGACCATGGGAATCTCTTTCTATGGACTACCTGACGAGATATCCTACTACCAAACATCAGTATGACACGATCTTAGTAGTAGTCGACAAATTTTCCAAGATGGCAATTCTCATTCCATGCAAGAAGACTACGACAACACATCAGACTGCTCAACTCTTCTTCGAACATGTTTGGAAACACTATGGCCTTTTGACGACCATCATTTCCAATAGAGATTCCATATTTGTCAGCATATTTTGGAAGACTCTCTGGAAAAAACTCGAAACAAGACTTTCTTTGTCAATAGCTTTCCATCCTCAGACAGATGGACATACAGAAATTGTGAATCGCTTGGTAGTACAACTACTTCGTGTGTACAACCATAAGCATCATCGGACATGGGATGAAAGTCTCCCATACATATAGCACAGTTAGAATCGTGCTCAGCACAACTCTACAAGAAAGAGTCCATTTGAGATCTGTTAAGGACTTCAACCCTCAACGCCCATCAACTTGATCAGTTCATCGACACAATTGAATGATGCCAACTCTGACCAACAAGAAGTTGAAAAAGAATTGAAGTTTTGAGACCAAATACACAACATCCAGAAGCAAGCATGGGAAATGTTGCGACGAGCTGATGCAAAATCTAAGGCTCGACATGATAAGATTCATTCCAAATTGGGGATCAGGTTTGGTTACATATTAAGAAGGAACGCTTCATTGGTCCATATAGAAATATGAAGCCTTTGCGATATGGTATGTATAATGTCCTTAAGCATATTGGAGAAAATGATTTCCAGCTCGAGATTCCTTCATGCTTGGGTCTGCATCTAGTGTATAATGTGGATCTACTTCGACCATATCATGCACCATTGTTGGAACATAATGAATTACAAACAACAAAACCTGAAGACATCAATCCAGATGTTCAGGATCCTCTTCCTTGCGACACCATCATGGGATGATGCATGCGCCATACAAGGTCAAATGCAATTCCCTTGTTTCAAGTGGCTAAAGCTAGCTAGCTCCCAACATAAGAAAGTGGTACTCTGCTACTGAACTTACCAACAAGTTTCCCCATCTGAATGAGCAAACAATTGAGACCATTGTTTTTTAAGGAAGGAGGAATGATCCACCCAGTAGTTGGCATGTTTGTTGACTTCGGCGGGTTCAACATCGACTTCAACAAGTCCAAACCTCAACACAACCTCAACAGGTTTAGCATATCGACATGCATTGTCGACCCCAACATCTCGCCACGACTACGACAAATTGTCTCTCTGTCTTCTAGTCGTTGGTAACAGTTGAACTTTCGAACCATTCTAACTTCTTTGTAACTGAACGTAATGGATAGTCACCCAAGTGTATCATCACTCTATATAAGCATGTACACTATTGTAATATACAAACAAGTGATAGAGCAGTAGTAGAACAACAAAGATTGGCTCGAACTCTTGCCTTTTTTATGTGTGTATATTTTATGTATGTGTAATGTATTTCCTGCTTTACTTATTTTAATATGATTCCATCATAACAGTGCTCGATTCATTCAGTCAAACTGTTGTCCTCCAACGTACACCTAAATACTCGGATAAAAACATTATTATTATTATTATATAAATTATGAAACAACTTAACACATCCATAAAGCACAATGATTAGTTAATTAACCCTCTCTCTACAAAATACCGTAAACCAACAACACATGAAAACTATGAAACGACTTAACACACCCAAAAAGAACACTGATTAGTTAATTTTATTTTTTATATAAAAATAAAATGAAAAAACTACAAAAGTTAGCAGGAATTTGATGTCATAGTCATGGAAAAGCATGCAACTTTATTTGGTTGAATCCAAAAAGTTATTTGATTGAGTGGTTAAAAATGTTACAAAAGATGTTAGTGGGAAACAACTCAGTGAAGCTCTCCGATCAAAATATATATATATATATATATACTTTCCAACCACGAATATATCATAATTTAAAATATCATAAAGTTTTCCAACCACAAAAATATCACGGTTTAAATAATCATAAAGTATTTGTTTTCCATTGGTAGGAAGGTGATATCTAAATTCGTATGATTAATTTATGCATAATAAGTCATGTCGCACTGGACATACATACATATAGCATATTGGTAAGTCATAGCCATATATCGCGAATGTTCTTAGGAGGGAATAACTTTGGGAAAGTTGAATTTATATGAAATTAAATTAAAAATTAGAATAACTTTTTTGGTAAGTAGAATTTATATGTACTTTATAAATAAAGTTAAAATTTTAATATTTATCACATTTATCATCATATTAAAAATATTTAAAAGGTTAGATTACTATAATTAGTATGGATTACATAATTATAGTATGGATTATATTTATTATGTTATATGAATAAGTTTTATTTTATATAATCTATTGATTTGTTTAACTTTGGATTTACGAGATATTAAATCTTTCAGGGTGCAAATATTTCTTTAATTTTTGCACTTAAGTTTACATTTTTAGGGATATGATCTTTTTTAGCATTTTATAGATTCAGAGTTAAAATGAATTTATAATGGTTTAATATGTAAATCTTTATTATGTGTTCAAATCCTTCATATGTAAATCATGGTTTAATGATGGTTCAACTCTCATATCACATAGCAAAAAGTATCCAAGTTTCATAACTTTCCTTAGTTTTAATTAATTGGCAAATAAATATTTTGTTGTTTAGGTTAAGTCGACATTGTACAAATTTTATTTACTTAATATTTGATTATTTAATTAAAGTGCCATGCATCAATTTCACTTTTGGGTTTATATTGACATTGCAAAAAAATCACTTATTTAATATTTTATTAAAGTGTCACGTGTTAACTCTACTTTAAGCAAAAAAAAATTACACTTATCCTCATACCAAGATGTAAAAAGTGCCTCTCACCACAAATATAGTATAGTTAAATTTAAAGAATAAACACTGTGTATTAAATTTTGATTTTCTCAATACAAACCCATCATCCCATAATAGAAGTGGGAGAAAGGGATAATTTTTAATGGGGAAAATGAAGAACTTATATACAAACATGCTTGAAAGAATAATGAGAAATATATGGGATTATATAAATATCGTTAAACCATTTGAGAAGGTATGCAAGAAAGGTATGGATTCCAACTTGGGTGGTTATAGTTTTGTATGTGAAACTTTAATTGATATAGATAACTTTTATAAGAAAAATATGAGATTGGATAAATATTGTTAAATAATTTGGAAATGTATGTAAAAAAGGTATGGATTCCAACTTGAGTGGTTATAGTTTTGTAGGTGATACTTTGATTGATATTGATAATTTTTATTAAAGAAAATAAATATATATATAAGATTGGATAAATATTATTAAATAATTTTAAAAAGATATGCATAAAGGTATAGATTCCATCTTGGGTGGTTATAGTTTTGTTGGTGAGACTTTGATTGGTATAGATAACTCGCATATGGATATATAGGTCTTTGACCACACATGCGTGTTAAAAAGTAGTAATGTGGCAATTACATTCAATAGTATAACAACTTATTAATAGCAAAGCAAGTTGATAAAACTATGATCACCTATTCCACAATCATTATCCTGGCCAATTTTGTATTGTCAATATCAAATATGACATATCAAATAAATCTCATTCTTGTATACCAAAGGCATTCCTATTTCGAGGCTTATGTTTGAAGACTTTGTTCAACGTTATTGGCTTTTCTAGAAATTTTGTATACATATCTTTCAAGAGCTCAATGCACAACTCAATACCAATAAAGTTAAAGTGGACCTATGTACAACTCTATAGTGATGTAAAATATTCTCAATGTAGTAAACTAGCAATTGCCCCGAAAAGGTGCAATGATACGCCGATAGGTTGATGTTGGAGGGTGAAATGGCTAGAAAGGGGAAACTAATACCGAATTAATGTTTTGTAAAGGGAAAAGAATTAGGCAGAGTTGTGAAAAGATGTGGCAAATCTAACAACAACTATATTTATATTTAATTTCATGTCTAAAAATAAGACAAAGAAAGCTAAAGCTAAACTATTGATGGCAAAGGAAGAAGTGGGAGGAGAGAGTTGTATAGATGGACAATCTCTAGGATTTGCTTAAATATGTGCAACCATTCTACTTTATCCACGGCCTTGTCAAGTGTGTTTATCCATTCTCTCAACCTAATATCCTCTGCTTCTAAATCATCTGAAATGTGGTGCAAAGTGGATTGAGCTCGAAAAGAAACTTATTGATTCTCTTCTTCCACCTAACTACAGACAGTGTTGGAGACATCCTTTGAGGTACTCCAAAAACCACTAGGATACAACCCCTCATTATTGATGCTAGACTCCCAAGATATAAACTCCTTTTGACTTGTTTCCTCCCAATTCAACTCTTAGGAATAGTTCATTTCAACTTTCAATATCTCCATCCAATGGGTTATGATAGGCCATGTGTGTAATCCAGGTTGGTGTTACACCCACTAGTGAATAGCTTGTAACCTCTACTAGTCTTTGATTCCTTGAAACAATTCTCGGATTTACAACACCAAATCCACATCACAATTTCTAGTGAAAACAACATTCTGCATCTTATGCCTACCAGATAAATTATAAAAATGCCTCCAAGTTTCCCCATTGATTGTTCTACTTCCATTGCCCCGACATTAAAAATGTTTGAGCATTTCATAAAACCATTGATTGTTCTACTTCCGTTGCCCCGACATTAAAAATGTTTGAGCATTTCATAAAACCATTGATTGTTCTACTTCCCTTGCCCCGACATTAAAAATGTTTGAGAATTTCATAAAACCCCTTCAAGTTCCTTAACTGCCTTTCTTTTTGTTGCAAGGCCAACCACAAAACTCAAAAAAAAAACCATTCCATGCAATTCCAGTGTGTTCCCCTAGGCTTTTCCATTTAGCTCAAAGAGAAACCAAAATTTAGATGCAAATATTTCTCAAATCCATTTACAACCATACAATACCAACATTTTTTTAGAGAAAACACACTTCCAATTTGAACTCCCAAATTATATGTAAACTATCATACAACCTTCAACAATTTTCGAAAGCAAAATTTCTCAAGCCCATTTATAATGATCTCTAGAGACAACACAAATTTTATTTATATTTTTTACACCAAATCTTACATTCTAAGTAACTGCTACTACCATTTTCCAAACATACATTTAACTCATTTTTAATTAGTTCTAATCATTATTATCCCCAATATAAAATATATTTATTGAATTCTAGACCTATACACTACAATAGTACATATCAATTTCTTTACACCATACTATGGCATTGCTCATTGTGACATCATACTAATCCTAATTGTAACCACAATAAGGAAACATTTTAGACATAATCCTTAACATTATTCACCCATCCTTTCCTAATATGTATAAAAAAAATCAATTATATGTTCTTGTTTCTCCTATATATATATATATATATCTATATATAGTAACCATTTCTATCAAATATTAAAACAAAATTTATTTTAACCTTTATTTCACTAATTCAAATTTTGACACAAATAATCAACTATGTTCATTCCAAATTCTTATTTATTATAAACAATTGAATTTAAACTCATTTACCAATAATTATTATTTTCACATAACATCATATAATTCAACATAGATTGAACTTGTATAAGTTTTACAAAACCATTATTTTATAATAATTTATAAAATAGTTGAACATGTATTGAACTTTATTCATTTTGCAAAACCATTAAAATAAAGTATTTTAAAATTTATCCTATTCTAATTTAATTTACAATTAGTTATACAATTGGTTAAAACTATGCAAATAAGCAAATTCCACAATTTTTTTTTGTCAAATGTGTGCCATTTAGTTATAGCTTATATATAACTTGGAGAACAATCCAAAATATTTTGACATGAACATTTATAAAAAAGAATTAATTTACTCGAAACTAGTAATATTTATATGTCTAAGTTTTACATATTCTTGACATAATATAAGTAAAATATATTTTCCATAATAATCTAACAATGAAATTTAAAACAAATCTATTGACATACTTAAAACAATTACCATAAAGTTAAAACTAAATATATGCATTTACATTTCTTAATAATTAATTTAAATCAAATATATAAACAACTCTCATACATTTAAATTACAAAATTGGTATTGCTTTTATATATATAAACAATTAAAATATCAATCTTAAAATAAAAGTAGGAGTAACATGATTATTAATTACCTTGAAAGATTTTTAAAAAAGCACAAATATGATAACTGTATAATTTTTTTAAGAGGAAAAAATACCAGACCTTGATATTCTATTAAAGAAACAAAGGACGTCATATACAATCAGCCAATACATGGAATATATCAAGCTTCCACAAATGCAAAGATAGCTATAAATTCAGAGAATTCCAGTCATCCAACCAAAATGGGGACAAAAAAGCATAAAGTCTGCTAAGGGCAGACTTTTCTCATCATTCTTGTAGTAACAGGTCAAAAAATCTATCTGAAATAATTTGTGAGAGACCAAAAAACATATGAATCAGGAGCATAACAAGAAGGCTGATAGGCACATCCATGTCAGCAAAAGAACCATTCATTCAAACTGAATGCTTGTGCCTCATAAAAAGAGTGAAAGGGAAAAGCCCGGCACAAGCTAAAATAACTAAAATATCCCATGATCAATGATCATACCATCCAAAGATTCAGAAAATTCCCCATGCCCCAGGGCCAACGAAAGATCCTGTTTGGAGAGACTGTCAGCCTGTTGGTTATGCTTGCGATAGATATGATTGATGGTCACTGAAGGGACATGATGCAGTGAGAAATAATGTCATCACACCAATGACTCATAAGTGGGGCATTCAATGAAGAAGTTATGTTCACCCAAGAGATGATAACTTGTGAATCCCCAAATACAGATAAGAGAGGGATCCCCAAATGAATGGCAACCGAAAGTAGTGCACAAAGAGCCAGAAGCTCTCATCTGGTGTTGGTGCTTCGACCACATCCCAAGGAGTAACTGATAAAATAGGAAGGACTCATCAAAATCACAAATCCTCCTCCCCCAGTGTTTCCAGCAGTTGCCCCATCAAAGAAACCACAGGGGTAATCAATCTTTGGGCCCAGGCCAATGACCCTAGATTTTTTCTTCTAATTAGGAACAGGATACATAAACATGAGCTCATTGATTTGCTTACGAAGTACAAAAACAGTGGCCAAATTATTGTCAAAAATGCATCGATTTCTCTGTTTCCATATGCACCAAAAAAAGAAAAGTGGAAAATAACGATAGACAGAGTTTACCGGAGTATTGTTAAACCAATGTTCAAGAAAATAGTTGACAGATAAATTCGTAGTAGAAGGTAATCCATAACCTTCACCAATAGCAGAGTAAACACTTCGAGAGAACATACAGTCCATAAATAGATGTTGTGATGTGTCTTCCCCATTTCGACAAAGAAGACACAGGCTTGGACCATGTCTTCCTCTACGTTGGAGCTAGTCCCAAGTCAATACTTGATCCTTCATCAACAGCCAGATGAAACAACAAAATTTTAATGGAATATTCAGTTTCCATAGGAGACTAAGGACCGGTGACTGTCTCGAAATGCAACAGGTAGAAGCAATACGATCATAACCCTGTGCTACAGATAAAGCCCCAATATACTTATCATGTGACCATAAGAGGGTATCCAAATGTTCAGTGAGACAAATTCTACCGAACTCCAAGCCCATAGTATAAGCATCCCACTGATGTTTCCAATTCCCCACCAGGTCAAATTCCTCAGCCGTAAACCAATAACTTTGTGCACATGAAGTAAGGTTCCTAGCTTGATCCAGCGAATAAATACCGAAATATTCCAGGTATTCCCTCCAGTCCTAAGTGAGAGAGAAGGGAGAACCTAAACCAACAATCGAGTCTATGCCAATCCGAACAGCTGAGCCCTTTCTCACCAACCAAGCAAGACCACTGCCTAGCCAGGAGAGAGTAAGAAGGAAACCCTTCCAAATCACTGAGACCCCTCTGACAGAAAAGGATTTATTGCATAGCCAAGAAGCCACTGGAAGCTTTTTCAAGTATTTCCAAGAGATAAGAGAAGACCAAATGCCAGACCCATTTAAAGCCATCCAAAAACTTTTAAGACGAAGAGAAAGACTGAACTAGTTCAATTGTTTAATACCCCATCCCCCTTGGGAAGTCGGCAAGGACAAAGAACGCCAGTAAACGAGATGGAACTTCTTGTTATTCGCTGAATAACCCCAGAGAAAGGAGAAAATCATACTTCTAAGCTTGTCAAGGATGGATTGTGGAATAGGGGCCAAGGCCATCCAATAAACATGCATGCTAGAAAGGACAGCTCTGATCAATACCGGTCTTCCTTCCAATGACAAGAGACGAAAGGCCCAATGATGAATTCTTTTTTCAAATCTCTGAATTAGCCAAAGCCAGTCCTTTACCAAATACCCAAGTGGTTTTAAGTAATAACCCAAATAATTGAAACCTTTTGTAAGATGCTCAAATTTGAAAGGAAGAGTCCTAGCAATTCTGTTCATAAGTCCATCATCCAAATTGTTGTACAAGAAGCATGATTTGTCCATGTTGATCTGCATTCTGGGGGCTTCACAGAATGTATCCATGATGACTTTGAATGCAACCCACTCATCAAAAGATCCATATCCGAACATGATAACATCATCCACGAAGAGTAGATGTGTCAAAGAAAGCTGTGGAGAGATCTTTATACCTCTGATCAGCCCAATGATTCTGTTCATCCTTGATGAGCAAACTCAGTCCCTCGATGACCAAAATAAACAGCAAAGGGGACAATGGACATCCATGTATAATTGTGTTCTAAAGGATTTATTGTTTTTTAACCTTTCCTTATATATAAAGCAATCTCTATATATAATTGTTATTAGCTTTAAAGAATATATATATATATATATATATGTATATGTATATGTATATGTATATGTATATGTATATGTATATGTATATGTATATGTATATGTATATGTATATATATA
>LPNX010396188.1:66743-85258 GCA_001517045.1 Pseudotsuga menziesii
TTTTATGTTCAACCTTCTTACTTAGATTTATCATTTGCATTTTTCACTTAGATTCATCATTAGCATTTCATAAATAGATACTTGAAAAAAGAAAATTATATGTTTTCTTTTGAAACGGAAAGTATATATAATAATAATAGTTTAATTTTAAGGTTATAATTTAATTTGACATCAAGTTGATGTATGAGACTTTTTCACTTATGAAATAAGGGACCCCTTTCACATAGCAATTTTAAAACTTAAGTTTACAAAGGTGTATATACCTAACTCCCATTTTTTTATTCAAATCCAAGAAATCTTAATAAGAAACATATGTTTTAAACTATCACTACCACTTGCACCATTACTTAGCGGTCAACTTATGGAGTCTGCATGCTTGGAAGAATGATGATAAATATTGTGAAATGAATGGAAAAGGTGCAAGAGTTTTATGCGAGTACAGTATGGATTTTAATGCAAAGTTCTATGATAGGTGGTAATAGTTTTGCGTTGAAAATTTGATTGGTACATATGAGTTTCACATAGAGCCGCATCAATTTGATCATACATGCTTGATGGGAGATCGCCAGATGACAAGGCAGTCACAGGGTAGTTATGGAAATGGTCAAGCAAGTTGGAAAAACTATGTTGAACAATTTGATAACCATTAGCCTCACCAATTTTATACATGCTTGCTAGGAGACTTCCACATGAAAAGCTAATGGTACAATAGACATGGTAGCAGTCAAGCAAGTTGGAAAACTATGTACACCTATTTGACAATCATTATCCTTGTCAATCTATAATGTCAATGTATTTGTAGTGAATAAAATAAAACATATCAAATGAAGCTCACTTTTATGCCAAGTTCCTATTGCGAATCGTATGTTTGATTGTGATGACTAAGGAAGGAAAGATTGTCCATAAGTAGAGGACAACAATCAATTCATCCTCCATCGTCTATATTTTTTTAATTGAAATACAATCCTCATAATCTAAATCATAATTATTCAATTATTCTTAATTATTAGCTACCATGGGGACCCTACTCAACTTAATGGGATGTTTCTCAAAGACCTTTGTGTGTATATTATGATATTTTGAGGGATGCCTCAATTAAAAAAAAAACTATGTACATATTCTCTAAGAATAAAAAATGATCTTGATCTATGTCATTGATATAATCATTACAAACATTAGCCTTATATTTAACACATACACATCGAAAATAACCTTTTTGGGCATGAAATATGGTATGAAATTCCTTAGGAAATAGTACATTGAAGAATAATTTTGACCAATATTTTGACATCGGGTTTGTCCATATTTGCAATGTATATCATACAATTCACAAAAGGATTGTTATATAGGCCAAAGCGTTTTGATTGGTGTTAATTTTTAAATATAGGTTAAAATGTTGATATAAATATATGTCAAAACATTAGTTTAAATATAGGTTGAAATTAATTTTTGCAGGGGCATTAGTGATGTTTCACGATTGAAAACATATAGCAAAATTTTGAATAATTATGTCAAAATTTAAGTCAAAATCAACTTAGTTATGTTACAACATGTTACTAAATTATAATGTCCTCATCCATCATTCATTCTAACCATAGGATGGTAGTTAGTTATTGACACCATGATTTAAATTTCCACCACATGGAGACCATTATTCGAACTCCAAAGTAAAAACCTCCCAAGAGAGACATGATTTAAAGAGAATGCATATGCAAGTGCATAAATACAAAATGCACTATAATTAATACTATATTGACACACATGCATGCATAAACAATCAAATTCATGAAACAATCAAATTCATGACATGAAGTAAACATAATTTTGCATATTCATAGACAACAATGAATAATTTTCTTTTAATTGAAGAAGATCCAAGCATTTGGATATGTAAGAGAAATTTATACCCAACTATAGGTGCCAAATGGAGATACCACCCTCGAGCTGGGATATGAAACTACTAGGGTGAAGAAGACACCTACAATCTTCACCCTCTCTGTTAGTCCAACCCCTTTTCTCTCATTCTTACCTAATTACTCACCATAGAGCACTACAAGTTTCTCATTCAACCTTCCCAGCTATGAAGTTTTATTCCACTTCCCCACACAGCATAAGGAAGGAATAATCTTTCTCTACTCAACAATCCCTCAGAGTACCCAACCCTTACAATTATTTTTAGTGTGTGAAAAAAGAATCCAGACCGATGTATGCTTTTAGAGAATTTCTCGTAAAACCAATTCATGGTTTCTCAAGCATCCATTCACCAACAAATATACAATGGTTAAAGGTTTCCTATCTTTCCCAGCCTCTATTCTCATTTACAATCATCATCTTCCCTCTAATATCTATAATTTATTTTTCATAGTGCTAAACTCTAGCTAACTTCTCTATCTAATAATTGACAATGGGGAGAATGACATGAAAACTATGCAAGGTATGAATTGTGCATGGAAAATGAGTGATAGAGTCCAATGTAGATGGGAGGATTGATGAAAAGACAATTGACATCACTTATGACCATAGAATGAAGGACTCTTACAATTTCCAGAAGAAGTTTAGTCATCCCATGCTTCCATAACTTCATGAGAAAACTTTCCCATTAACCTCACACATGCATTCAATGATTGGATTTGATAAGTCAAATGAAGCAAATAGCTTATTTAAGGAACATGGTATAAAATTGATTAGTTCTAAGTCCGACACTTGGCAAAAGATAATTTACTCTCCCACTGGCTATATTTTCCTCTTCCGCTCTAGTGGAAGCATAACCCTTTTAGTGCTCCTAACCATCTTCTACCATTATATTGTTTTCCAATATAATATATATGTAGTTTTAAATCATAATGATGAGCCAAACACATGGATCATATATTGATATTCACATCATACGTTCCTATCCATTCACTAGTCTGACCTTGGCCTTGAGCTCCACACTAGGAATATTTTCTATCATCCTTACATCATTTAATAATATGATCTACTACATTTTTTGTGAATTTAAAAGCTAATATATTGAAATAAACTAGTGATACAGTTAATAGTACAAAACTCAGAATCTGTCCTGCAGATAGGAAAAAACAAAAAGAAGAGCCTTGTCTTCCCAAGAAGGGAAATCAGACCATAAATGTCAGAAAGATCCTCCCTCTGAGAAGGAAAACAAATCCTGGAAATATGTAGCTTATAGATTTTACAAAAGTACTTCTGAAAGAGCATAATGATAATAAACTTGGGTATCCCAATTCCCAAAAGATATGGAAAAGATGGAGAAATCCTAAAACATAAAAACCTGACCTATAGTTTTGTACAGGGATCCTCAATAATGGGTGTCCCAAATCCAGAACTCAACTTCTTTCCTGGAGGATCGTCCTTGTTGCTCTGATCACTGCCCTCACTACCTAAATCATCTTCATTGTTGCTCCAGTCGATGTTTCTCGAAGCATCGTCATTATTGGAGGGGGTACGATTAACCGAGAGAGGGTCAGACTTCATGAAGGCTTCCACAGTATTAGTTTTTCTACTTGTAGTGTTGTCCATTCTTTGCTGCGGTGGAGGTGGCGAGATATCAATATCCATGAGTGCAACAAGTGGGATGACTTGTGGGATGAAAGCTAGGATGGTTGAGGGGGTTGGGATAACAGAGAGAGCGGGATGAACCAAAGGAGCTAGAATGCCAGAGGAGTTGGAATGCTAGAGGCAGCAGGAATGGCGTCAAGGACGGGGTCTGTGAGTTGAAGGGTGGTGGAATGAAGGAGGAGGCAGACTAACAAATTATTCACCACCCAGTATTTCCTCCTACGCTCAGTAGTATGGTTGGTTTCTAAGAGAGAGTCGGTTAACTCGTCTTCCCAATCGTCAAACACGAGACAAAGAGGAGCAAGGATCTCCAGGCCGTATCCTTCCGAGATGGCTTAAGCGTTGAATTTAATGGCTCACTGGCCGGGGGCACCCTGACCTGCACGTCCTTGTCTTGGTATTCCCCTTTTCTTGCGTGACATGGTGAAGCCAATGCGCAATGAGGCAAGAAGCAAGATGATTTCAAGATGCAACACCAGGGTAGCGAAGCAAAGTGACGGAGGAGAGTAAGTTCGAGGAGTAGAGTGACGGAGGAGAGCAGGCACGAACATGGGAATGAATGTCAGACTACCTCTAGCCTTAACGCAACGACGAATATCCATATGCACATTAATATTGGTCTTCAGTGAGATGACATAGTTGTACCACCATCCAGATGCAAGGATGACATGTATCCTGGGGGATTTAAGAAGCGCAAACATCAATGAGGAAGGAAACCAATGCATTGAAAATAGAGGAATGGCGTCAGAGTGCTGAAAGTGGGGCTGTTGGAATATATTATATTCCTTGGAAGGTAATAATGTCTTTGTATTATGTCGAAAGTTGTCTACAATCTTATGTAAAAGAGTAATACATTTAACCCATAGTTGTATGGTGTTGTATTTACTTGTGTAGATTATTTGTCCATGGTATTGTATTAAGAGATGTTATTTTGGAGAATTATATTATCCCACATGCAATATGTGAGAGTAATTCCTCCTCATCTCTTAGTATATAATACGGTCAAGTGAGTCTCTACATAATCATGTATTCTTGATATAGTAATGGTACTATCGTGACACTGTTGTACATCATCTATATTCTTTGGGGTATTTGTGCTTTGCTCTCTTGGAAGATTAGAGAAGACATTCTAGAGATAATAGAAGACTACCTTACCGTGGATGTAACCCATTAGGGTGAACCATGTATATCCGTGTTCTCTTGTCCTTTTCTTTTCATGTTCTTATCTTTTATGATATGTTGTTGGTTGCTTAGATAGGTTAACTAGTTTAGCTTGACTCTATTATTCTAACATGGTATCAAAGCGGGTTGCTATGATCTAGTACCTTCTATAGATTTCAATCAATAACGATTATCATTTGGACATTGTCATTTTGTTGTAGATTTGCTTTCTACCCAGTAGCCATTAGGCTTCTCTTCAGATCTAGCATATTTCTGCATTTTTTTTACCCTAACCCTAACTTGTTGTGTAAGATTTTTTTGCAGAATTTTTTCAGGGGTTTCTTGATGTTTTTTCTGTAGATCTACATGATTTTGGGGCTCTCCTCAAGGAGATCTTTCTTTCGATTATAAAAATGGCAGTTATAAAAAAGGGTCGTAACTTAGTCAATTTTTACTGGAATTTTTATTATAACTTGTTTTTGGAATTGGAACAACCATTCTGGATCCACTTATGCGACCAGAACAGAAAATTGGGTATTTCTAAGCTTCCTTTCGATAATAAAAACAACAGTTATACAAAAGGACTGTAACTTGGTCATTTTTACTATTTTTTTGTTATAACCTATTTTTGGAATTTGAACAACCATTCTGGATCCACCCACTTGACGAGAACAAAAAACTAGGCATTTCTGGGCTTCATTTCGGTAATAAAAATGACAGTTATAAAAAGGGTCGTAACTTGGTCATTTCTTACCGGATTTTTTATTATCACCTAGTTTTGGAATTGGAACAACCATTCTGGATCCACCTTTGCGACCAGAACATAAGACATGACTTTTTTGGGAACATTTTTTCAAAGGGTTGTAAGTAAAAGTTTGTCTTTCCTTCACTATTTTTCTAACTGTATTTTTTGCAGATTCAGATCAATACGGTAAAGTATTTAAGTTTTATGTTATTCATTTTTTGCATTTAGGTTTTGCTTCTAATCATGTTTATTAAGATATTATTTGTTGTTCTTACTATATATTTGTCTCGCATTTCTATATGGAAGTATTGGCATCTTTTAAGGACATAGATCTCTAGTATTTTGTCATGATGATAGCTATAAACCATCTAATGCTTAATATTTTGTAAATGTACTTAATAATTAATTTGTTCTTTTTTTGTTTTGTTTATAAAAATAATTTTATAAGAACAATCTCATATGTGTTATCTAGTGATCATTATTTACTTTATTTATATGTTAATGTTGACCTTTGTGTAAAAGCAATTTCATTCTTTTATAAGTAATATCTTTATGATCATTATATGCTCTTGCTAATTAAATTATTAAGTAAAATTATATATATATTTTAATCTATGTGATATCATATTTTTGGCTTGTCATTGGTTATTTAATTGGGATATAGTTTCTTTTTCATGTATTGCATAGATTGTATCTAGTTCTTGTGCTATTTGTCTCTAACATTCCAATATGGAAGCACTGACATTTCCAAGGCATTTCGTCTCTTGCATATTTACATAGTGTTAACAAGAAATGGGCCCATGATTAAGACCATTAGTGACTTGTCATTTCATAATTTTTTATAAGTGATATCATGACTTCATCATAATTTGCTATATGTTGATCATATTAAACATTTTGATTTATCTATATCTCATGTCATATTTATTTCGATCATCTCATACTCAATATTTATATGGCTTTGAGTAATCTTTAAATCTTGAACTATTTATCATGAGCACCTTGTTCTTGTTGCAATGAGATTTCTATTCTTATGATTGCAGAGGTTATCTTGTTCCTACTTGTCTCTAACGTTCCTATATGGAAGCATTGACATTTTCAGGGCATTCATATCTTGCATATTAACTTCATACTAATAAGAAATGCACCTATGCTTCAGATTAGTTACTTGATGACTAAATTTTCATATATTTAAGTGAAATATTTGTCTCACTATTTATATGTTGTGGCTGACACTTAATGTGTCAAAGTAACTTCATTTTCCTTAATGAGCAAGTTAATATTTTATTTGATCATATTATGTTGCCATTCCTTTATATGATGTTTGCTAACCTTTGGTATATAAGCATTTTCATTTCTGTGTGAGCAATTTTGTTTTATGATCTTTATATGCTTTAATCTTGAAAGTTCTTGTGCAGATAAGTTCTCTATTTAGGATTTCACCTTATTACAGAAGTAATGAAGCACCATCTTCTACTGTTAAAGTCATGATGTTCATCTATATGATATAATTTTTTATGTATAGACCATTCGGGTCTTGTTTCTTCGATGTTTGAGGTCTTCTACAGATATTTATACTGCACCTTGATTGGAAGAATGTCTGCTATCCGCATGTGTATTGGCCATCTAGATTTTTTTGTACATTGTTGTGGTGTTCTTAGTCACATGTTCTATTGTATCGGTTGTTAGAAGGTATCTGTACACTGGTGTGGATGTTACATCAGAGTTCTTCAGCTATCATGTATGGTTGTGATGATTCTTGTGGTGATCTAGGCATCTTGCAATTGGATTACGTCACATGTTCTCGGAATTTTATTGTCAGGTCTTTCATCATCCAACCTGGTTCATGTGCACTTTCATGATTCAGTAAGAAGCAGTTGTTCATCGTCAAATTCCATCAGCCGAAGTGTTCTTCTTTTTCAGCTTTGGTTCTTCTGAAAGTTGTCATCAAGGGGGAGCAGTAATGACTCCTTCCTTCCTTAGTGTTAGTGTGGGCCCTTCTCCCAACCATTATTAAGGGGGAGTGTTGGAATATATTATATTCCTGGGAAGGTAATAATTTCTTTGTATTATGTTGGAAGTTTTCTACAATCTTATGTAAAAGATTAATACATTTAACCCATACTTATATGGTGGTGTATTTACTTGTGTAGAGTATTTGTCCATGGTATTGTATTAAGAGATGTTATTTTGGAGAATTATATTATCCCACATGCAATATGTGAGAGTAATTCCTCCTCATCTCTTAGTATATAATAGGGTCAAGTGAGTCTCTACATAATCATTTATTCTTGATATAGTAGTGGTACTATTGTGACATTGTTGTACATCATCTATATTCTTTGGGGTATATGTGCTTAGCTCTCTTGTAAGATTGGAGAAGACATTCTAGAAATAATAGAAGACTACATTCCCGTAGATGTAACCCATTAGGGTGAACCACGTATATCGGTGTTCTCTTGTCCTTTTCTTTTCTTGTTTTTATCTTTTATGATATGTTGTTGGTTTCTTAGATAGGTTAACTAGTTTATCTTGACTCTATTATTCTAACAGGGGCATAGTCACATGTCTCCTCAATGGAGCCCTAAATTCTGGAGGTTGCGGTGTCACTCGCATCTGGGGAGAAATCCTTTGCAGCAATTTGAGTGCATTCATGCTTGAAGTTGGAGTTTGGGATCTCTTCAAGGGAGATATGATGTAGAAAGGAAGATGAGAGAACTCCCCAATTGGAAATTTTGTTTGCAAGAGAATTGTCTTCTTGTCGTACATGCTGAAAAGTGATGGCTGTAGGTTGAGAGTGGAGGATTGCTAGTTGTTGAAGGTCGTAGTCTAATCTTCAGGAGGAAGAAACCATGGCACTGTTGGAACCATGTTGAAGCTTGATAGCCATATTCAGTATGAGCTTCGAATCGCCCTCTGCTATGAGTGGGAAAAGAGAGTGAGTGAATACGATGTGAATTCCTTGTAGAAGACCTGTCAGCTCGGCTGCATTATTCCTCTCAATCCCTAATTTGTCATAAAATATTCGAAGAATATGACCAGTTGCATATCTGAAATCTCCTCCAAACCATGCTTTTCCAGGATTTCCTTTGGAAGCCCCATCAAAGTTGAGTTTGATGAATCCTTGGGACGGGGTTTTCAGGTGGGGAGTGTGGATGGATGATGATAATGGGGTTTTGGCATAATGAGGTTTTGAGGAGAGTGAGCGAACCAGTTGTCCAAAATGGATTTTTCCAAGGGACTGGTCTTTAGATCCTTTTTTTAGAAACTGATGAGCATCGTGGTCTCCTTGGTATGCTGCTGGAATTGGATCCAAACCTTTTCCACTGGATTGGCTCTACCTTAAAAAATCCTAAGATTATGTTCCTTCCATATGTTCCACATGATAAATCCTGGTATAAGTTGCCAAATTCTGTTTAGTAAATGGTTTTGAAAGGGATGGTTGTGCCAATGTTTGATGGTCTCAGAGATGTTTCCCTTGCAGCGATACATTCTCTTGTAGATAAAAGTTATCTTGTCCCAGAGTTGATTGGAGAAGGAGAATTGATTGAGGATATGATCCAAGGTTTCCTCTTGTTCTTTACATAATGAGCATTGCGAGGGTCCAATGAAACCTCACTTGAGGAGATTGTCCCAAGTGAGTATACGTCTATGTGACATGAGCCAGAGAAAGGTCGTGACTTTGGGCTAGGTTTTTGTTCCCCAGATTTTGATTGAATAGGGGTCTGACTATTCATTGGGACGATTGAGAAGTTGATGAGCTTCATTTATGGAAAAAATACCTTTAGGCCTTTAGCCCCATCTGAGAATATCATTTCCTTTTCTGGTTCCAATGCACTATTGCTTAATATCCTCCCATAATGCATCTGAATAAACTTGTTGTTGTAGAAGATGCCATTTTTCCCGAGTGACCCATTCCCTGAAATATTGTTGTGCATTTTTAGAACAAAATGTGTGGAATTTTTCATGGGAGGGGATCAGGAGGAGATCATGTAAAGGACCGAGATTAAAGGTAGTGTCAAGGGTGGGAACTTGGTTCTAGGATTCCATCTAGAAGTTGGCTACAAAACCATCATGAATTTCCCAAAAACTGTGTTGCTGGATAAGTGGTATTTGGGAGTTGGTTGTGTTCCAAATGAGAGATCCTTTGATGTCTTGAGAGTACCTAATTAGATTCTGATTTGCCAATTAGAGGCATATTTTTTATTCCAGAGTTGTGCCCATTGGCTGCTATGTTTGGTGATCCAATTCCATTAGATTTTTGCACTTAAAATTTTGTTGTTATGAGTTGGATCCCGAACACCCAATCATCCATCAGTTTTGGTATGACAGACTGTGTCCCATTTGACAAGGGCCCAATGATGCACATTTTTTCCCCTTGCCAGAGGAAGGTTTGTTGTAGCAATATGATGGATTTGAGGACCCATTTGGGGAGGAAAGGACTGCAAATAAGTAGAGGGGAATTTTTGTAGAACAGATTTGATGAGAACAAGACATCTGGCTAGGTTGATCATGCATAGGGTCCATTGAGAGAGACAGAGTTCAATTTTGGTGAGAAGTTCCCTCCAAGAAGAGCCCTTGAGTGAAGAGTCAATGAGAGGGGCACCAAGATATTTCAAGGGGAGGTTGGTAGCCTTGAAGCCTAAAATTCTGGAGATATTACTCTGGGTAGGTAAGGGTGTGTTGAAAAAGAAGATCTCATATTTTTTGAGATTAATAGTCATGCCTGAAGCTTTGGAAAAGGTAGAGAGTATAGTGCTGAAAGATCTGGTTTCCTGGACCGAGGGATGTCCCATTAATAGGTTATCGTCCATAAATTGTTGGTGGGTGAGAGGAGTGTGCTCATGGAATGAGAGACCTTTGAGAGTTCCTAGGGAAGTTGCAAGAGTGAGAATTCGTCCCAAACTTTCAGTCATAAGGATAAAGAGGAAAGGGAAGAGCAGATCTCCTTGCCTTATATCGTGGGAAGGGTTGAAGGTTCTAGAGGGGGAGCCAGTGATGAGAACAGAGAAGAAGGTAGTGGAAATGAGGCGTACAATCCAGCATGTCTAGGAGTGATCAAAACCTAAAGAAAGTAAGGTTTTCTCTAAGAAGGTCAATTCAGTTTATCAAAATATTTAAATAGATAGAGTTTGAGAAGCATACAGTTTTTTTGGTGAGCTTGAGGGAGTGTATGACTTCATTGGCCAGAATGATTCCATCAATTTGACATCCTTCTACATAGCCTATTTGTTTCGAAGAGATGAGAGAAGGAAAATGGGGCTTGAGGCGATTGGCAATGACTTTGGTGATAATTTTCTAGAGAACATTGTAGAGAGCAATTGGCCTATACTTACTAGGAGTAGAGGATTTGTTCTTTTAGGAGTAAGCATGAGGAAGGTGGCATTGATGGCTAGTAAAATTTTCTGGTTGTTGCGAGATTATTCCACCATTTCCTAGATCTTGTATTTGAGCAAGTCCCATCATGAGTGAAAAAAGTTGACGGTGAAGTCATTTGGTCCAGGAGATTTTTCTTCCTTCATTTTTTTGATAGATTTTTCCACTTCCTGAAGTGTGGTGGGTCGCATGAGCATGGCATTTTTATTGATCGTGACCAGTGTGGGAATGTGAGAGGTTACCTGTTGTATAGCAGCCTCCCGATCCTGATCATTTTCTATGAGAAGATATTCATAAAAGAAGACAAGATCAGTTTCAATATCTTTGTAGGTTTCCAGTCTGGCGCCCTCAATGTTCTTTAGATGGGTAATGTGATTGTGCATGCAGTGTTGGATAGTAGAGCGATGAAAAAAGGAGTTGTTGTGTTCTCCTTCCTGTAGCCATTTGATTCTGGATTTTTGTTTCCAAAGGATCTCTTCCTGTTGGATCGCTCCTCGATATTGGAGTGAATTTGCTGCTCCTGCTTGTCTGTTTCCTCTCTTCTGGCAGTTGTGATAATTTGTTGTTGTATATGTTCCATTTCCTGTTCCAAAAGGGCCTTACTGGTGAATATGTTTCCGAACGTGTGTCGATTCCAATGCTTGAGATGATTCTTTAGAAGATTTAGTTCAGGTTGTAGTCTAAACATGCAGGAGGATCTAGTCACTTGAGTGTTTAGCCACCAATCCTTGATCATGTCAGAAAAATTAGGGTGAGTAAGACAAAAAAATCAAAGGGAAAGGGATTCCTCCAGGAAGCCTCATCCAGCTGCCAGTATAAGCATATAGGTCAGTGATCAGATCCTAGGGAGAATGGATGCAATGAGTTATTCATTTCTGAGCATGAGATATTTAGTAATGAGGAAGGAATCAAGATTGGTCACAATCTAGGTGGTCCCCCCCTCTGTCATTGTTCCAAGTGTGGATCCCATTGTTTGTGTTTATATCCATCACACTATTGTTATCTATGAAATCCTTAAAGAGATTATCTTCCTGTGAAAGTAAGCGTCACCCCCACATTTATCATTGAGAGAAGTGATGAGATTGAAATATCCCCAAAGAATGTCGATAGGATAGGGTTGATCTTGAGTGTGTCGATGTAGAAAGTCTAGGAAGGAGATTTTTTGATTAGGAAGTTGTGTGCCGTAAACATTGGTGATCCTTCCATAAAGATTGGCGCCGAGAGGGTGGAAATGACCATAGATGGAGTAACGCGACGATAGGAAAATGTCTAGCTCTACTTCTTTAGGATTCCAAGAGATGGTTATACCTCTAGAGGCTCCTGAGGAATCTACAGAAATGGATCTACTACCTTGCCATAATCTGGCCATCAAGGTGTCGATTTTATCACTATTGAATTTGATTTCTTGTAACATAAGAATGGTGGGTTTTTCTTGTTGAATCTTAATTTTTATCATTTTGTGTCTGTTGGGGTTGTTGATTCCTCTTATATTACAGGAGATCACCTTCATTGATTAACATTGGATTTGGATGGGAAGAATTATGTAAGCTGGGAATATTGTCCCGATTCCATTAGCCTGGTACCAAGAGAGGCAATTCTCTATATATTTGTTTTATGTCCTCTCTTTTTAACTTAGTTTATGTGTGTCTCTATCTCCTTGGGATTGTTAATGATGATTCCCAGCTTGGTTCGAGTTTTGGATGATTGTAATATGTCAATTAGCAGTTGAATGAGCTTAGGAGCTATTGCATGAAGAGTGTTGTTTTTGCAGGAATCTTCCAATCCTAAAAGATCCAAATCTTTAATGTCCTCATCCATTAAGACATCAATATATTGAGTGGAGATTGGAGTGTCCTGCTCATGGGTACTTTGCTTTTTGATTGATGTGATTGCTTGATTAAATCATCCTTTACAGGATGACTGGGTTCTGTTAGCACATGTGCTAAATTTCGAGGATTTTCACAAATGCACCTACACTAATCCCCCTTGCAAAAGGTAAACCGGTGAAAAATAGAGGGGTAAAGGAGAAAATTTCATATTTTATGACCTAGAGGTATGCTTAAAAGGGCTCGAAGTGCTTAGAAGGCTTGTTCCTAAGCCTAAATGTTAAAATGGTAAAAAATCCTTATGCATGACCTTTTCTACAAGCCTTATATGAAAAATCTACATTTTTTTATCTCAGATCAATGGTTCAGAAAGCTTTTGCATAAAACAATGGTCCAGAAGAAGGCGGAAGTGGAAAGATAAAAAAAATTAGCTTCAAGAAATTTAAAGATCTGCTTTCTGCTATTTTGTAGAATCATAAACGAGGGGTCAGAAAGTCGAAAGGCGAAAAAGGTGAAAATTTTGGTTATAAAAGTGGTGAATCCTCCTTCCACTTTTCACTATTTTTGGAAAGGAAAAGGAGGAATCGGAAAATCAGAAGGTGAAAAAGAGGAAAGGACAGAGTTTGGTCATGACAAAGCTGGGATCCCGCATTCCACATTCCATGATCCGCATCCCACATCTTGGATCTCAGATCAACGACCCGAAAAGCTTCTACACAAGATCGACGGTACGGAAAATGGCAACATGTGAATGGGATAAATATATTTCCCAATCTGGGAAATCTAGCAGGCTCAACAAACTTTAACGGTGGAGATCAGGGTGGATTTTAGATCGATGACCCAAGAGAGTTTCACAATGAGAACTAGCAATGGGTAAGTCTGGTTGGAGGATTGGGAAATCAGGTAAAAGCTGCACCATTGGATGTGTTAGAATATAATCCGTTAGGGATTATTGTAAATAAATAAATAAAATTGAATAGTCAGGAAGCCGAAAAGGCTGGGCGGAAGGTGAAACACAACTGTCCTATGAAATGTATAAATAAAATATTTTGGTAATGTAATGGATATTGAATCAGGAGTTATACCTAACAAGTGGTATCAGAGCGAGTTCCTGCCATAACTCCTGCTGTTAAATTTCAGTCCTAGCAGCCTGTATGCTTGCCAGTGCATTGCCAGACCTCCAGTCTACCCTCTGCTCTTCCCTCCTTCCAGTGCATTCATTGTATGCGTTATTCTCATTCTCATGAGACTACTGCTGTGTTGAAGACTCTGGAAGTGTAACCCTAATCCCTTGAATGTGGTGAATGAGTATTCTTCTGCGTGAGTCCATATTATTCTGCGATCTCCTCCTTCTGCTGCGTGAGTTTGAGTATATCATAGCTACGATTATCCTTTCACCATTTCCACCAGAGATTGGTGAATCTGGTCTGTAGTGTCTCTGAAATTCTCCATACAATCTTTGAGTGCCGCCTTTTCTCATCGTAGCTCTTCTGGATTTAAGGCCCGCAGCCCAGACAGACACGTTGTGGGCATACTCCGTGAAGAACAGCACTGCGACCTATGTTGAGATTGATATATATACATATATATTGTTGCGGCTTGCTTTCAAATTCTCCCAATTCAAGTCATATTGAAGTGCTGCAGCCTCATCTCTTATCCGCCATGGCTGACTCAATTCCACTCCACTCTCCCACCGTGAAGCTGTGCAGCTGGCATGAAGCCTGAGAACCGTGAAGCTGTGTACCTACGTCGAAGACCTATCAGTGCTTGACCACACCTTATATCTGCGTTGAACCATTGCTGCGTTGAAGAAGTGGTATTGTGACTGATATATGTTGTAATGCTTGCTGCTTTGAATACTGATATATGTAGAAGACTGCATATGGAGTCATGCTGGATATTGTGTTAAAAGCTGCGGGTATCATGGAGATTTTTGGCACGTTGCTGGTGCTGTTCCATTTAATTCATAAACCCTAGTTCCAAGCTGATTCGTTGAAGAAGACTGGAGACTGCTACCTGCGTGGAGGAATAAATACCTTTCAGTGGTATTTTTCTGCATGAGTTTTGAAGTTGCGATTTGAGATTGTGAGTCCTATCTGAATTTGACTCCTCCTACACAGAGATCGGCCTCCTTCCTACCCTACCCCGCCGCTGAGGAGCCACACACCACACACCACAAAAACAAGATCAAGAAAGCTCATATTGCATTGCTCTTTCGTGGACATCCAGCATCGACATCGACATCCAGCAGCATCATCATCAGGAGGTTGCGTATACTTTCTTCGTTTCTTTTATTGTGTACATAGGCTCTGCTGCCTTACGGGATATGTCATTATCATAGAAAGTGTTGTCTATATAGTAGAGTATACAGACAGCCCCGTATTTTTGTAAGTTTTGTCTATATAGTAGAGTATACAATATAACTAAACAAGAGAGTATAGGAGAAATATAATATAGTTTTGTAAGTGTTGTCTATACTTTGAGAGACCTCCATGTGGAACCAGCGATCTCAATGAGATGGGTGCTACTTATTGAAGAGGCCCGTGACCTGGCTTCTGTATTGAAACTTTGATATAGATGTAAAGTCTTGTGCCTTCTCTCATATGCGTGAAGGATGATGGGTGGAATGGGCCCATGGACGCTGTAAATTTGAATTGAAGTGCATAAACCCTAATTTTTCCCTAATTTAGTGCTGGAGTGTGAGTGGTAAATTCTGCAAACTTTTTCATTTGTGTTGAATGAAAGAGGCCCGTGAATGCTGTCATGAATGTTATGACTGTTGTGTATGAAGTATGATGCGGCTTACCAAGTGACATTTGAATTAATTTGAAGGTTATTTTTCACCCTATAAAAGGGCTGCATAATAGACCACGTTTACAGCATTTGAGCTATCATTATTTCTGCGGGCAGAGACAAACATTGAGCTCAACATGGGAGCTGAGTGAAGTGACTATTGAGCTCAAAGATTTTCATGTGTATGAATTGAGAATAATGCGGTTGTATGACCCGCCTTTTGTATGAGCATGGTTGTTGTGTATTAATGAATTGTGATGACCGAGTTGAAGAAAGAAGACTGCTGCAAACATCCACTTGAAGACTAAAGTGGTGACCACATTCTACGTGAAAGTAGATTGCTGAGACTGCCCATCATAAAGGTTTGGATTTTGAAATCTGCGAAGAGCTGAGATGACTGTTGACTATTGATTTGCTTATGAACTTATTGATAGCATATTTTCTCTGTCATTGTATCATTTTTAAAACTTGAAGTTGAAATATTAAGATTGTAAATTACCTTGGCAGAGACTATAGACTTGCAAGGTTATTGTTTTTCTCTTTTTCATATTAAGTTCATTATTGTAAATTACACTAACAATTGCAGAAGATGCATTCTATAGCATCTAGAGAATCACTTTGCTTTGCTCAAAAATAAAAGAACCACACCATAGACCAATCCAAAGACCCTTCCAAGGGAGATTGCAGCAAGAGAGGACGAGGAAGAAGAAACTTCAGAGGCAGAGGGGGCAGAAACAAAAGATCAGATTTGCAGTGCAAGCGTTGCGGAAAGACTGGGCACACATCAGATCAGTTTTAGGCTTCGTGGGACTCCATCAAAGAAAAGCATAACCAGAAGAAAGATGACCAAGAAGCTAGTAAATCTTCTGATTCTTGTATTGTTGCACATTGTAATCTTGGAATTAATGAAATGACTTCACTTTCATCTTACAAAGATTGTTGGATGCTTGATACTGGTGCAACATCACACATGACATTTAGAAAATATTGTTTTGAAGAACTTAATGAAACAATAGATGGCATAGTGTACTTTGCAGATAAGTCAAGTATTAAACCAAAGGGAATGGGCACCATTCGACTAAAGATGCCTGGATTCCCTGATTTCTTGTTGAAGAACGTTCTTTATCTTCCAGAGTTGCAGAGGAGCCTGCTGTCCTTGGTGGAGATTCGACAGCAAGGCCATTCCATCCACATGTTTGATGGAATCGTTGAAATAAGAAAGTCCTCTGACAACCAAGTCATTATGACTGGATACAAAGATGGGAAGTTGCTGAAGCTCAAGGGTTCATCCGCAAGATTTTAGAACTATGCCTACCTCTCTTAGCATGGAGAAGTTAATATGTCATCTAGCTCATTGTGGCATGCAAGATTTGGTCATCTAAATTATAACAGTCTTTACTTGTTGAAAAAGAATGGTGTATTTGGTTTGCCCACCATTCCCAAGGATAAGAGCAAATGCGATGCATGTATATTAGGGAAACATAGTAAGTTGCCATTCCATGAATCTAATTTCAGAGCAAGTAGGAAATTAGAGTTAGTACATTCTGATTTGTGTGGCCCAATGCCAACTCCTTCAGCAAATGGGAATAAGTATTTTATGACATTTGTTGATGACTACTCAAGAATGTGTTGGATTTACTGTTTAAAGACAAAATCAGAAGCATTTCAAACATTCAAAGACTTTCATGCATTGATAGAAAAACAAGCACAATCAAAAATTGGTACACTTCATACTAATAATGGAAAAGAATACACTTCAAATGCTTTTGAAGATTATCTTCGCCAACATGGAATTGCACATCAGACTACAGTTCCCTACAATCCTCAACAAAACGGTGTAGCAGAAAGAATGAATAGAACCATAATGAATATGGTTCGCTCAATGATGTTTTTCAAAAATGTAAAGCTAATGTTTTGGGGTGATGCAGTAAAATGTGCAGCCTATTTGAGAAATAGAAGTCCCTCAAATGCTCTTGATAACAAGACTCCACATGAAATGTCATTTGGCCATCTCCCTTCAGTCAGGCATCTCAGATTTTTTGGTTCCACCTGTTATGCCTTGATTCCAAAGGAGAAAATAAGCAAGCTTGGTGCTCGAAGCAGAAGATGCATTTTCCTGGGGTATGAAGAATACTCCAAGGCATACCGTCTATATGATGAGGGAAACAAGAAATTTGTTATTTCTAGAGATGTCATTTTTCTTGAAACTAATAAAAATGACCAGTCCATTGAGAGACAACTTGATCATTTGGAAAATTATCCTCATCCAAAGACATATTCTGAAAATGAATATGAAATTCCAAACCTTGAAGGGGGGATTCCTATTCTGGATCAACCTTTGGAATTTCCATATGAAGCACCAACTCCCCCGCATGAAGAAGTTCCTGCTACTTCACCTGATCAAGAGATTCAACTGGATGACATGATTGAGAGAATTGAAAGACTCTCAATCAATGATGAAGCACCACCAGCTAATCAACCAGGACCATCACGGAAGATTCCTAAATGGGCCATAAAGACACTTGAAAGTGTCCATCAGGATGAATTTGGAAAGACAGGAACGAGAAGTTCGAAAAGACATGGAGGAGAAGCAGATAATTCAGGTGATGACATGGATGTATCATTTGATTGTGAATTTAATTTATCTGCTAACTTTGAACCAACTTCCTTTGAAGAAGATTCTACTTGGGTTGAGTGGAAAGAAGCTATGCAGAATGAGTATGATGCACTCATGAAGAATGGAACTTGGAAGCTGGTTGACTCTCCAGTTGGAACCAAACCAATTGGCTGCAAGTGGGTGTACAAGAACAAATACAAATCAGATGGCTCACTTGACAAGCACAAAGCGAGGCTTATAGCAAAAGGCTATGCACAGAAAGAAGGAATTGACTATGAAGAAACATTTTCTCCTACAGCAAAATGGGCTACCATCCGAACCTTACTTTCTTTAGCTACTCAGAAAGGGTGGAAAGTTCATCAAATGGATGTGAAGACTGCTTTCTTGAATGGAGACTTGAAAGAGAATGTCTTCATGTCTCAGC
>LPNX010396188.1:104400-136794 GCA_001517045.1 Pseudotsuga menziesii
CAAAATGGAGCCATTTATTGAGTAGTGGGATGCAAACTGCAAGCAGTGAAAACTTTTCAAATATTGAAAATAGCGAACCACAAAAGAGATTTGGAGAGACTTTTATGGAGATCAAGGAAATTTTTTTTGTGGAGAGTTCTATTTTCAAAATTTAAAAGCTTTCACTGCTTGCAGTTGCATCCCACTACTCAAAAATGGCTCCATTTCGTTTTGTATCAGGGACTTCAGGGAGTGTCATTAATGTTTGAAGGCATAGTTTTTTGTGGAGAGTTCCATTTTCAGGTTTTCATGAGTTGTTGAAGGATTCAGCAAAGTGTAATGAATATATTTTGCACTCTTTGATAATTTAGTGCTTCCTCGACTAAATACAATTCAGTTATGTAATGATCATGTTCATTTAGAAAATGGGTCCGCCGCTTCTATTTATAGTTTTTTTGACAGAGACACCTCGGTCGAGGTATTTACCTCGACCGAGGTTTATACCTCGACCGAGTTAATACCTCGGTGGAGGTATTTATTAACCTTCAGTCGAGGGTTTAATACCACGACCGAGGGTTAATAAATACCTCGACCGAGGGCTGAAAAAAACCTCGGTCGAGGGCTGGAAAAAACCTCAGTCGAGATATTAAAACCTCGGTCGAGGGCTTGTTAAACCATCGACCGAGGTACGTTTTTTGGTTTTTGCCAAAATGCGCTTGCCAAAAAGTGTTACCTAGGTCCGTGGATTCACCCCTTAGTTCAAATGTAAAAAGGAAAACTGAAGTAACACTAGACATATGTCATTTAGCATCTCTGAGCTCAAAGCTGGGATCTTTATAAATCTTAAACAAAAGCATTTACATCACTTAAGACGTAAGGCTGAAACTTCATAACAAAAACCACATTTACATCACGGCTTCAAGAGCCTGTGTTACCTAGCAAAGTATCGCGAGGGTTTTAATTAAAACATGGATAATACTTCACAAACTAAAAATCATAACCAACAGAGGACCAAAGCCTTGTATCCACCCACAGGAACCACATCCAACAACCCAAACTACATGCAAGGAGAACCCTCGATGGGATCGGGGCTTACTAGATGGAAGCCCACGGAAATAACTGGTGCATGAGCTTGCATTTACACCCATAACCTGGAGCTGGTAGTAGGAGCCTGCAAAACATAAATTTAAACAATATTTAAACTCTGTTCTTAAATTGGTAAAACCCTAACATGGTAAATCAAATGAAAAGAGGAAATGTTTAAGATAAAATTTGTACCTGTAATTTTTGAAAGTCGAAGCTGAGAAGGAATTTGCTACCCAGTTCGATAGCACTGAACCAAAAAGCAAGAAAACCTTAAGCCAACCCTGCGACAGAGGCAGCAAAGAGACGGACTCAAGTTCACAATGCCAAAGCAATGGACAAGCAGTCACAAGAGTAAGACCATTATAGGCTTCGAGCCACTTGAAGAAACCATTAACCATTCTCACAGTGTATTCCTTACTCACAAGAGAACATGAAACCACAAACCGCGATACCAAGATTTACTTTACAAGTAGTGCAGACTAAAGTGCCCAACGATCAAGGAGGTTGCAGGCCTCTCATGGCTGCAAAGACTCACAATGAAGCCAACAGGAGGAAAAACCCTCGGACCAAAATGCAAAGGAGTAGGGTTACATCGTTTTAAGTCAACCAATGTATGGAGGAGGCCTTGTCCACGTGCCCTTCCAAAAATCTCAACAAGTGTGGGTCAAGTTCTAATGTCAGCATTGCACATTTGATTTTTTAAACTTATCATTGCCAATACCCTTTAACCGTATGTTTTCCAATAGTAAAATCATGCCATCGATCAATTAAACTAGTTCAAATGATTGCTACTAATATCAATCATACCATCGATTATATCATGCCTTGGAACTAGTATAGTATAGGATCAAAACTTATAAAGTTTGTTGCCTTTAGTTTCGACTACATTATAGTAGTTGATAGGTAGGTAAAACTACCTTAGGTTATAAGTTATGATAATTATTATAGCTTAATATTGATAGATTATAAATCAATATAGTATTATAACATTGCAATAATAATTGTATCATGGTTATAATCTAAATACTATGAATACAACTTGTCTACTAGTTGTTCCAAGAAGATATTCTTACTTGCAACAAATCAAACAAGTTTGGTAATTTGGCAAAACTAAAAAAGGAAAATAGGGTATAGATATGATTCTTAATAGACTGGAAAATCCTTAAACTTCTCCACATAAAAACTTGATGCTGATAAATGAGGGAGTCTTCAAGAAGATTGAAGACTAACTTTATTTAAAGAGTTTCTCATAAGAAGCTAATCACTCATTGTAAACTTTACCATTGAAAAACATAAGAATATGTTCATAAATAAAGAGAAGTACACTTGAGTATTAAAGTGAAAATAGCAGTAAGATCATGAAACAGTCGAAGTAATTATGTACCAAGACCATGAGCTCTATGCTCACTGTGGGAATCTATAATTGACCATGTGCTATAATTTATAAAAGATAATCATTTTACGAATGAAGGAACCTTGGAAGAACTTACTCTTTTAAAAGCATTGATTATGTCAGGATAAAAGGTTAATATGGCTTTAGATATAAATACTGTCATAGATTCAAAACAACGAAAGAAATTTACTTTACCTCTTCGGAGACTTGTAGCTTAAATAATTGATTCTTATACTAACATCTTAACATGCTAGGGAAGTACTTTCTCAATGTAATTTAAAATAAACCCCTACATGATATTACGCTTACCTGCTAAACCTGTAAGAACCAACAATCCATTTGAGTTAGCAGAATGCTAAGTAAGCCCCGATGTCAAACAAGGTTTCTCACCTACTTGACAAAAGTAAATCATCAATATATCTAGAACTAACTAAATGCAAGTCTTCTTTCTATCACAGTTGAAAATTAAAGTTGTAAAGTTAACATAGGTGTTTAAGATTACATCCTTTTTGGTACAGATTTTCTGTTATTCGAAACTAACCCTTAAATTTTGTTAAACTATTTCATTTTCTGCTAACCGCTAGCAATTACTAAACTGCGACTTAAGACATTTTATGTCACTTCAATTTTTTTTTATTTTTACAAAATTTTGGGACATTACATGTGGTATGAGAGAAAGGTTCAAACACTAGGCCTTAATGAAGCTCAACTTGCTTATATGGAATAGTAAATTTAAATCATTATGCTGATGTTGTTTTCTTTGAATGATATACACAGAGAAATTTGTTTCTGAGTTAATGACAGGTATGGAAATATTGGAAGAATATGCGGAAGAGGAATCTCCTTACACTGAACGAGATAATCTACAAAAAGAACCTATACAAGAAGATATAACCAATAATTATTCTAAACTACTACAAACAGTTAAAGAATTAAAATAAGAAATGGAATCAGTTAAGAAAGAAAACGATAGGATTTTGAGAGCTTAGGAGGATATGAATCAGATCTTAATATAAAGATTTCATACCGAGGAGAAGGGTAAAAGAGATGATTCTGAAGATATAGGTTATCAGCATAAGTATAAAAAGACTAAACAAATTAAAAATGAAAGTAGCTCATCTTCCGAAGTATATGGTAATCTACATAACTCTCATTATACTAGTGACAGTAGTGAGGATAACCACCATACTAGGAAAAGGAAATATAAACCTTATGAAGAAATATCTAGGGAGTTCAAGAAGATCAAGCCGCCAACATTTAATGGAGAAACTAAAAAAGGGGAGGAAGCGGAATCCTAGCTATCCGGGATGAAGAAGTACTTCCAGATTTATAACTATTCTAATCAACTGAAGGCTAGGATGGCTATTTATAATCTTACAGGGAAAGCTGATATATGGTGGCAGGACTTAAAAATAGTGAAAGAAATACATTCAAGAAATACTTCCAAATAATTTTTTATCTAAACAGTACTATGAAGAAAGGGCTAAAGAATTCTATGAGTTAAAACTAGGTACAATGAATATGAAAGAACTGAATAGTAAGTTTCTAAGTCTGCTTAGCTATGTGCCATACATTGTGGACGAGAAACCTAAGGTACAATGGTTTCTCAGCTATTTACCTTATCATATAAAGGATAGGATTGAGTATGACAATCTAAAAACCCTAGAAGAAGCCATGAGAAAAGCGAATTTATGTTATGAATAGAATCATAAAAAGGAGAGTATGGCCAACTGGAAGGCCAAAAGGAATAATAACTTTGATCAAAAGAAGAAAGAGTGTGTGCTAATCAAAATTCTAAAAATAACAACACCAGAAATTTTCCTAATAAGAATTTCCATGGGAATAAGAGTAATTCACAGACCAATCAAAACAATCAAAAGAGTAAAGAGTTTGCTAACAATCACAATAACTACACAAAGAACTTTGAACGAAAAGAACCCATAAAGTGTTGGGAACGCAATGGTCCGCATTATGCCTTAGTTTGTCCCAATCAGAAAAAGACTGTCAGCAATATCTACACAATTCAGGAGGAGATGACTATTGGTGATTTAGCGAGGACAATGCCCAGGGTCAATGCAGCTTTAGAGAATCAGCAAGCAGACTATCAAACTTCCATGGTGGAAGTGAAAGGTAAGATAAATCAAATACCCATATCTATTTTAATTGATCTAGGAGCTAGTTTAAGATATATTTCTCCTATCTTGGTAGAAAAGTGTAAACTTCCAGTTGAAAAGGTTGCAAGTTCTTGGTTAGTTCAGTTAGCTACTGGTGCAAAGAGAAAGGTAGTTAGCTTTGTAAAGAATTGTGCAATAACTATGGATCAATTTGAAACTTTTGTTAAGATCAATGTATTACCTTTAGGTTCATATGGCATATTAATTGGTATGGATTGGTTAGAGCAACATAGGGTGGTCTTGAATTGCTTTGATAAAACCTTTACTTGTATAAATAATGATGGAAAATTAATAAGCGTAAAGGGAATCCCTAGGAAAACAGCCATAAGGCAGATTTCTGCTCTACAAATTAAGAGAGCAATTAGGAAAGGTTGTAATGCTTATGCAGTAATAGTAGCCAATGAAGAAAACCTAAACAACATAGATAAATTAAAATTGGAGGATATACCAGTTCTAAAGGAATATTCAGATGTATTTCCGGAAGAAATTCCGAGACTACCTCCGAAGAGGGAATTAGATTTTACCATTGAGTTGGTACTTGGTGCAGTGCCCATCTCAAAAGCCCCTTATCAAATGAATATACTCAAATTAAATGAACTTAAGTCACAGTTAAAAGAAATTATTGACAAGAATTACATTCGACCCAGTGTGTCTCCCTGGGGGGCACCTGTTATCTTTGTTAATAAAAAGGATGGAACTCTACGACTATGCATAGATTATTGCCAATTAAATAATATGACTATCAAGAATAGATACCCGTTACCTCGCATAGATGATCTGTTTGATCAACTACGTGGAGCCACGGTGTTTTCAAAGATTGACTTACGGTCTGGATGTCACCAAGTGAGAATTAAAGATGGAGACATCTTTAAAACAACTTTTAGGACTCGATATGGACATTACGAGTTTGTCGTCATGCCATTCAGTCTTACTAACGCTCAAGCTATTTTTATGTGTCTAATGAATAATGTAATGCACAAATATCTAGATAAATTTGTGGTCGTATTTATCGATGACATATTAATTTATTCGAAATCTGAAGAAGAACATAAAGAACACTTAAAAATTGTCTTGCAAGAGTTACAAGAACATCAACTTTTTGCGAAATTTAGTAAATGCGACTTCTTTAAAGATAAAATCTAGTACTTAGGTCATGTGGTGACTAAAGAAGGAATTTCGGTGGATCCCGAAAAGATAAAGGCAATTGAAGATTGGCCAATCCCAAAAGATGTAACTGATGTCCGATCATTCATGGGGATTACCAGTTATTACCGGAGGTTCATCGAAGGGTTTTCGAGAATCTCAAATCCGATAACCTCTTTGCAGAAAAAGGGAAAGAAATTTGATTAGAATCAGAAGTGCGAAGATAGTTTTTAAAAATTAAAAACCTTATTAATTAGCACACCAATTTTAAGAATTGTTGATCCAAATAAATATTTTATAGTATGTACTGACACCTGCAATGACAGTTTAGGTGGAGTATTGACTCAGGAAGGACATGTCATTGCTTATGAGTCTAGGAAATTGAAGATTCATGAAAAAAATTATGCAACCTATGACTTGGAATTAGCTGATGTCATACATGCTTTAAATATGTGGCGGCATCATCTAATTGGAAGAAAGTTTATCTTAATGACGGATAATAAGGGATTAAAATATCTGTTAGATCAACCTAACCTGAATGCTAGGCAAGCTAGGTGGCTATATTTTCTAAGTGAATATGATTTCGAAATTCAACACATCAAAGGGAAAGAGAATAAAGTTGCCGATGCATTAAGTAGAAATGCAAAGCTAAATTTTACAGCAACTATCAACACTTATACAACAGATTTGGAAGAATAGCTTAAAGCGGGAATAAAACAAGATGAAAATTACCTAAAGTTACAAGCAAAAGTAAAAGAAAATCTAATAGAAAGTCTAAGTACATGGTACAACTTGAATGAAAAAGGATTATTACTGAATAAAGACAGAATATATGTACCTAATGTACCTAATATTAAGTTATTAATTTTATACGAAATTCATAAAACTCCTTATTCAGGGCATCCAGGTTATCATAAAACTATAACCATGCT
Source organism: Pseudotsuga menziesii (assembly GCA_001517045.1). Lineage (NCBI taxonomy): Eukaryota > Viridiplantae > Streptophyta > Pinopsida > Pinales > Pinaceae > Pseudotsuga > Pseudotsuga menziesii. Next base: position 111,108 of record LPNX010396188.1, read on the forward strand.
AAGAAAAGATTATTTCTGGCCAAACATGAAGACTAAACTGGTAGAATATATTGCTATATGCTTTGAATGTCAGCAAGTAAAAACTGAACATCGACATCCAACTCAGCTACTTCAGCCTTTGCCTATGCCTAGCTGGAAATGGAAGATAATTAGCCTTGATTTTGTTACTGGATTGCCTAAAAATCAGAACTTAGATGACTCCATAATGGTAGTGGTTGACAAATTGAGTAAAGTAGCTCATTTTATACCTGTAAAAACCACTTATAAAGCTGCAAATATAGCTGATATTTTCTTAAAACAAATTTTTCGATTGCATGGAATACCAAAGCTCATAATTTCAGATCGAGACCCTAAATTTACAGGTAACTTTTAGAGATCTTTGTTTAAAGGATTAAATGCCACGTTAAATTTTAGTACTTCCTTCCATCCTCAAACTGATGGACAGACTGAAAGAGTAAATCAGGTACTGGAAGATCTACTAAGCATGTACGTAAAAGAGCAGCCAGGTAAATGGGAAGATTATTTACACCTGGTAGAATTTGCTTACAATAATAATTATCAAGCTTTAGCTAGGTATAGTCCTTTCGAAATTCTGTATGGAAGGAAATGTAACACTCCCATCTCTTGGAGCAATCTGGTGGACAGGTTAGTATTAGGACCTAAATTATTGAAAGAAATGGAAGTAATTATAAAGCAGGTACAAGGTAATCTAAAAATTGCGCAAGATCAACAGAAAAGTCAAGCAGACCTTAAACGAACTCCAAAGGAGTTCCAGGTAGGTGAACATGTTTTCATTAAGGTGAGACCCAAAAAGAGTTCTCTGAGGTTGGGTAGTTGTGCCAAAATAGCACCTCGTTATTGTGGTTTTGTTATCCACTAATTTTGCACTTAGTTGGATTACTTGAGGAGCCGTCAGTTGACAGACTTGTTCAAAGTCTGATTCCAGTGTATCAGTTGATCCATTTTCTTGTCTAGCCAATATTGGCTGGTCACTTTTTTATTTGAATAATTTTGACCATGGCCTCGCGAGGTTTGTAATAAAATGTGCTAGTAGGATATTTTTGAGTGGTTCGGTCTCCTAATACGTAGAATCTCAAATAGGGTATTCTAGGGAGTTTTTTGCTCCTGACAATTATGCTTTGCCTTTCAACCGAGTATAATTGACAAGGTTTTCTCCCACTTCCTCAAAAGCCGGAATGCCTGACGTTGAATTCTGAGCCTTGGGGGGTTATTAGAGCCCAACTGAGTGTTATAAGCCTACTAGACATTATTTAGATAGATCATGGTCATGTCCTAAGCCATCTAGACACATAAATTTTTTTTGAACAGTGAAAAAATAATTTATTTAAATTTTAAATTTTTAATAACTTTTCCTAAGTTTTTTGGGTTAATTTTTCCATTAATTAAATGGAAAAAACCTGTTCGTGGTAAATAAGCCATCCGGGCTTAGAATTCAGTGATTGAAGGGTCTAAACTTAAGCCAAAAATCATTCTTGATCAGCCAGCCAGTCAGAACTAACTTTCAGATCAACAATCTGACACATAATTCCTTTTTACTCAAAAAATTCAGTTTTGAGTAAAAAAATGAATTTTAATTAAAAAATGATTATTTTGGAGAAAATTAAAAATCTCCAAATTAATCCAAATTCAGTGAAATAAAAGGCTAAATGACATCTCATGGAGCACTTATAATGATTGGAGTTATCATAACTCAGCTCCAGTCATCATTAAGAGAGAAATTAATTTATTATCAGTTAGCAGACATGTCATCTCCAGCTAAAGATGAGATGGAGAGCACTCATTGGTCCGGTGATTTGATCGAGGTGAAGACTAAAGCTTGCACCATCAGTGGGATTCCCAAACCTAACGGAGGCTCCAGCCAGACCTAAGGATGAGCTTACCTACATCACATGTGTGGCCTCATCCTTGTCTTGTTTTCAGTGCACAGGTTTGGAGTGGGGGCGCCTTGCCTAGGTGGAGGCCTCCCCTCACTCCCGGTTCTCCGGTTTAGGTCTGGGATCTTTGTTAGGTGGCTAAGTTGGTTAGGGTTAGTTTTTTGGTTTTAGGATTTTAGCACTCTCTCTTTTGTTAAATAGAGGCTCTTTCAGCTCTATTGGGAAGAAGAATTTGTGCAAGTACACTCTGGAAAAAATTGTAATATCTTTTGAATTTGAATAAAGCAAGAAGACTTTGGAGGTCCATGTGGGAGTTATTTGTGTGCCATGCTTCATCTTGTTCAAGGTGATACCACTCTTTGTTCATTTCTTTTGATTCTTAAGTATATGATCTTGTGATTAGAAGGCCAACAATCTAGCACAATATTATTTGATCTATGCTTTTCTCTTAAGTTTTGTGGCTTTCAGGTATTCTCCCAAACACAAGAGCTCTTGTTTGGTTTATGCATTCATTCTACAAGTGCCTAAGGGAGTCTTCTACTTTAAGAAATCAAGAAACGAAGGGCTTGCTTGCCTCATCCATCAAACCACAAACTTCAAAAAATATATTGGTTACATTGGTTACTACAAAGCGGATCTACATTTGTACAGTTTTTATCCTATCAATTTGCTTTCCAAGTAGTGCAAGTATTTTCAATTTATTTACACTTCTAGATCTTGCATTATGATTGGCTAAAGTAGGTCAAAGATTCATACTTTGATTTACTTGTTGGGTTTAGATCTACTATTTTCAAATCTTTAAGTTTTACTAGATCTAAGATCCTAGTCTCATTTCAAGTTTGTAAATCCATGTTTCTTTTTTGCCTTGGAAAACGTGCACAAGTTTTCTCAAAAAACGTGCATTTTTTCCCTTTTTTAAGGCTTGCTGGTTTTATGTATTTTCCATTAATTCTAAATTCTGGAAATTCATTAAAACTCAGAAAATTTTCAAAAAAAAAAATTGGACTTTTTCTCAAAAAGCGTGCCATTTCAAGCTCGCTGTTTTTTTGGGCTGATTTTTTACTTTTTTCTGTTAATTCTAAATTCTGGAAATTCATTAAAAATCAGAAAATTTTCAAAATTTTTCAAATTTTTTTTAAAATTTTTTTACTTTTTCTCGAAAAGTGTGCCATTTCAAGCTCGCTGTTTTTGGGCTAATTTTTGACTTTTTCTGTTAATTCTAAATTCTGGAAATTCATTAAAAATCAGAAAATTTTCAAAATTTTTCAATTTTTTTACTTTTTCTCGAAAAGCGTGTCATTTTGTACTTGCTGTTTTTGACTGATTTTCTTCTATTTTCCAGATTTTGGAAATTAGCCTAAAATGTTCAAAAATCTTTAATTTTAAATTGGCAAAAAGTCCCAAGTTGTTTCGTTAAAAATCGTGCATTTTACATAAAAAACGGTGAGCTTGCCTGATCCTTTCCAAGTTTTGATTTTGGGTTTCATTCCATTGTTTTGATCTTTTGTTTCATCTCATAAGGCACTTGTCTTCTCATCCACTTAATATTTTCAAGTCACAGGTCAAAATTGGTTTCTTAACACTCTTACTAGTCCTTGTTTAGAGCTCTTATCCACAGGTGAACCAAAAGCAAAACCAAACAAGAAAGAGCAAGCAGAACTAGATCCAAAGACAAGGATCCAAAACCAAAAAGGAAGTCATTCTCCTTTGTACAAACTCATAAGATTTTTTCATTTTACTTAAGTTAGTTCTCAAAAGTCCCGACAATGATTAAGTTCCAAAGGCATTTGCACTTCATTAATAAAACAAGGCTAAGTGGGATAGGGCCTCCCATACTTGGTTTTTCTTCCCCATTTGGGGAAGAGTGTTTTTTGTTCTTAGCTTAGATTTATTTCAAGTACTTAGAGAAGTTTCATTTTTTGCAAAGTAGATACTGATTGTTAGATTAGCCCATTTTGTTTCATTAACTAGGTTGATTACTTCATCTTTTAATTTTTTGTATCTTTCATAAGTAATTCAACTGTTTAAAGTAGAAACCTCTTGAATCTCACATTGTAGATCAAGAGTGCTCTCTATCGAAGAGTTTTCTTTTCATTGTTTAATAAGTTAATAAATTAATCTTGAAAGTCTCTTGAACTTGCCATAATCCAAGTCAAGAGTACTCTTTATCGGAGAGCATTCCCACTGCATATCCTTGCATCAAGCATATAGTTTAGCTAAGTCTCTTGAACCTTCGTTATAAGACAAGGTCAAGAGCGCTCTCTGTCAGAGAGTCTAATTAATCAATTTAATAAAATCTTCAACACACACACCCCTTTAATTAATTAACTCCTTCTCTCCTTGCCGGAGTATGCTCTGACCGATCCTAGAGTGGAATCCCTAAAAACAACACTGGATCTTTAAACCCTACAAGAGTAACTTAATTAAAATATTTTCCCCATAACCAACGCATCGACATTGTTTTTTGTTTAAATACCGAGGCATGTGGGAAAATTCCAAGTGTGGGCATCGGGCTACCCAATTTGGGCACATGTAGTTTAAGTTATTGAACACTTACCTGTGATCCCAGACAGGTCCGTCATGTCTTCGAACAGAGCCACTGAAGGTATTTCCAGTTAGGACATCCAGCTACCATAAGCAAAGATTACCAATAAAAACTTTTAAAAACTTACCAAGAGCACTTGCAAAACCTAATATTCACTAGCTCAAATTCCTAGACTTTATTTGACTCCATAAGGAACTGGTCCTTTGTTATATTTGATTAATTGCTTATCATTGATCAACTGTCTATGGTCCATTTCTTGATCATATTTGAATGCTCAAAGTTATAAGTATGGAATATTTGCTTATCTGTATGATCTCTGGTTAGCAACGTGGATTGCTTTGATTAAACATCATCATCTTAATATTAATCATTTAAAATCACAATAAATTCTAAACAACACCCATCCGCATCCAGAAAATCTAAAACTTAACTTAAACACTGAGCCATAGAAAACTCTTTGTTAGGGACTACCCCCCTTGGCTTCATTAGGCGTTAGCCTAAACGGAGGAGCTAGGAGTAGGTGACAATACCTAGCTCCGTGCTTGTCCCCAAGGTCACACCTCTCCCACTTTCTCAAGTGAGGAGACAACTTTCGAAAGATTTCTGTTGTTCTTGTGCAATCGGCGGACAACAGGTTCTTTTGAAATACTGTCCAGGATCAGACAGGTAGCCTATCAGTTAGCTTTTCCATTGAATTTAAGAGTTCATAATGTTTTTCACATTTATGTATTAAAGAAATATGCACATGATGCTACTCATGTTATTAATTGGAATGATGTGCAGGTGGAACCCGAAGGAGATTTTCTGGTGGAACTGGACTATATCCTTGAGCGGAGGGAGATCTCACTTCGGAACCGCACCATTGGTCAAGTGAAGGTGCAATGGAAACACCTTAGTCCAAAGGAATCCACCTGGGAATTGGAAATTCATATGCGGGATGCATATCTATTTCTATTTCAGGGGAACTCTGAGGACGAGGAATAAATAACATCGAGAACGATGTTATAATTTAAGGGGGTGTGTATGTCACATGCCCCAATTTGCAAAAATAATTTTATAATATTTGAGAAACATTGTGTTAAATTTTATGCTAAGTTGTAATTGATGACCTAGTGGGGTCAAGAATATTTAATGTAAATTCAGAATATTTTATTTATAAATAAATAAATGAGGAGACAACAGCTTAGGGAAGCTGTTAAAAGAGTGTTTACTGGTTAATTGGTGGAGGAGACTGGGTGGAGAGAACACTGACAAGTGGCAACATCCTCAAACCACTTCCAACTGTTGCAGGTGGAAACTTCCCTATATTTGTGGTCATGATTCCCCAATAAAGTGGAATCAGAGCATGTGGCTCATTAAATGAAAATTGACCCAGAAAACCTAGGCATCTCTATAAAATTTCCCATTGAAGAGAGCTGAGGCTGCTCATTCTAGAGAGGTGATCATTCAGGGTGAATGAATTTACTCAATATAAATTCAATGGAGGGGATTAATGGAGTGTGTTTGAGGGGTTAACTGCTCAGACTGAACTAGTTGCAGATTCTAAGCTGAGATTCATACTGCTGAGAGCAGATTTTGATTACTGAGGTAATTGGACCAGTCAGGTGACAGAGGTCTTACAGTTGCATTCTCCACCCAGTTCTCAGCCAAGAAGACCAAGTACAAGCTCGAGGGTCCTCATGAAGCATTGTTGAAGCGCTCTTCAGGAGTTTGGTTGGGAGGAACAACCTCCTTAAGCTGTTGTCGTCTTGTCCTCAACAGGTTCTATTTTATTTTATTGTCTTCACTTAAATATTTCTTAGTTTTTTACTACAAGCATGTTAATATTTTAGGGTATATGAATGAAGAGTAACTGAGTAATGTTGGATTCAGTAAAATTATAGATTATAGTAGAAATAAAAATGATTGTGTGAAAAGTGAAACAGATAGAATTAAAATTTCCAAGCTGTATTTTTCCACACCTGAACTCAGGTCGTACTCTAGTACAGCTGGATTTCTTAGGTGAATGAAATGATTCTTTTATTTGAATGAAAACAGTAGATAGATTTTACTTCATTGTTTATGAATTTTACTAAATAGCAGTGCTATGTATTGTCTGCATTTATTTACTTCAGCTAACTAAATAGAAAAATAGGTATGAAAGAGAACAATAAATATTATTATTATTATTCCAGTATTAGTATGCTGATAAAATATAGAAATTATAGTTAATAGAAGTAAAGTAAGTAAATTAGCATCTAAAAACCATGTGAAAACAAAATTTGTAAAACAGTTTTTAAACATTAACATTCCATACCAGTGTGTGTCTTTATCCAAGACCAAAGGATTCTTCTACAATCCTTTTGAAATTACAAAATTTATTGAAATTTAACAATATCCTAGTTTTTGAGTAGGCTGCACTAAAACCCTAAGTATTTTCTTAACTAAAAACTAGAAGCAGAAATTGTAAAAAAGTTGTTTAGGATTTCTTATTTTAACAGAGCCAGCATCAAACATATAACTATAAGTCATTTCAGCATCCATTATCCTATTTTTAAAACAGAGTCAAGAATGTTGTAAGTAGAAACAAGGAATTCATAAACTGTAGGGTTATACAACAATTTTAACCCTTAAAAAGCTGAGTTCTAGAATTAAAATATCATCTCATAAACAGTGCTTTAAAAATAATTATAAATATAGAATATTAATAAAGACATTACATAGGTAAATCATGAACAAATAAACCAGTAATAGTTAATCAATTGCAATATAAAATCCTTAATCAAGGATAGGCTTATAGCCTGTAAAGGCGAAGGGTCGAAACCCAATCTTGCAAGTAAAACCGATTATACAAAAGTCTTTTATATTAAACTGTAAATAAGATACATTACTAACAGGAAAAGTAAAACCCAGCTCACTTTACAACTTGACTGTTCCACAGTCTTCATTTCACTTAGTTCAAATGTAAAAGGAAAACTGAAGTAACACTAGACAGAGGTCATTTAGCATCTCTGAGCTCAGAGCTAGGCTCTTTACAAATATTAAACAAATAATTTACAGCGCTTAAGCCGTAAGGCTGAAACTTCTTAACAAAAACCACATTTACATCACGGCTTCAAGAGCCTGTGTTACCCAGCAAAGTATCGTGAGGGTTTTAATTAAAACATGGATAATACTTCACAAACTAAAAGTCATAACCAACAGAGGACCGAATCCTTGTATCCACCCACAAGAACCACATCCAACAACCCAAACCGCATGCAAGGAGAACCCTCGATGGTACCGGGGCTTCACAGATGGAAGCCCACGGAAATAACTGGTGCACAAGCTTGCATTTCCACCCATATCCTGGAGCTAGTTGCAGGAACCTGCAAAACATAAATTTAAACAATATTTAAACTCCGCTCTTAAATTGTTAAAACCCTAACATGGTAAATCGAATGAAAAGTGGAAATGTTTAAGATAAAATTTGTACCTATGATTTTTGAAAGTTGAAGCCGAAAAGGAATTTCCACCCAGCTCGATAGCACTATACCAAGAAGCAAGAAACCCTTAAGCCAATCCTGTGATAGAGGTAGCAAAGAGACAGACTCAAGTTCACAACGCAAAAGCAATGGATGAGCAGTCACAAGAGTAAGACCATTACAAGCTTCGAGCCACTTGAAGAAACCATTAACCACTCTCACAGTGTATTCCTTACTCACAAGAGAACATGAAACCACAAACCACGATACCAAGATTTACAAGTAGTGCAGACTAAAGTGCCAAACGATCAAGGAGGTTGCAGGCCTCTCATGGCCGCAAAGACTCACAACGCAGCCAGCAGGAGGAAAAACCCTCGGACCAAAATGAAAAGGAGTAGGGTTACAACGTTTTAAGTCAACCAAAGTATGAAGGAGGCCTTGTCCATGTGCCCTTCCAAAAATATCAACAAGTTTGGATTGAGTTCTAATGTCAGCGCTGCACATTTAATTTTTTAAACTTATTGTTGCCAATACCCTTTAACTGTATGTTTGCCAACAATAAAATCATGCCATCGATCAATTAAACTAGGTCAAATGATTGCTAATAATATCAATCATACCATTGATTATATCATGCCTTGGAACCAGTATAGTATAGGATCAAAACTTATAAGGTTTGTTGCCTTTAGTTTAGACTACATTATAGTAGTTGATAGGTAGCTAAAACTACCTTAGGTTATAAGTTAGGATAATTATTATAGCTTAATATTGATAGATTATAAATCAATATAGTATTATAACATTGCAATAATAATTGTATCATGGTTATAATCTAAATACTATGAATAGAGCTTGTCTACTAGTTGTTCCAAGAAGATATTCTTACTTGCAACAAATCAAACAAGTTTGGTAATGTGTCAAAACTAGTAAAGGAAAATAGGGTATATATATGATTCTTAATAGACTGGAAAAGCCTTAAACTTCTCCACATAAAAACTTGATGCTGATAAATGAGGGAGTCTTCAAGAAGACTGAAGACTAACTTTATTTAAAGAGTTTCTCATAAGAAGCTAATCACTCATTGTAAACTTTACCATCGAAAAAGATAAGAACATGTTCATACATAAAGAGAAGTACACTTGAGTATTAAAGTAAAAATAACAGTAAGATCATGAAATAGTCGAAGTAATTATGTACCAAGACCATGAGCTCTATGCTCACTGTGGGAATCTATAATTGACCATGTGCTATAATTTATAAAAGATAATCATTTTATGACTGAAGGAACCTTGGAAGAACTTACTCTTTTAAAAGCATTGACTATGTCAGGATAAAAGGTTAATATGGCTTTAGATATAAATACTGTCGTAGATTCAAAACAATGAAAGAAATTTACTTTACCTCTTCGGAGACTTGCAGCTTAAATAATCAATTCTTATACTAGCATCTTAACATGCTAGGGAAGTACTTTCTTGACGTAATTTAAAATAAACCCCTACATGATCTTCGCTTACTTGCTAAACCTGTAAGAACCAACAGTCCATTTGAGTTAGCAGAATGCTAAGTAAGCCCCGATATCAAACAAGGTTTCTCATCTACTTGACAAAAGTAAATCATCAGTATATCTAGCAACAACTAAATGCAAGGGCCTCTTTCTATCACAGTTGAAAATTAAAGCTGTAAAGTTAACACAGGTGTTTAAGATTACATCTTTTTTGGTACAGATTTTCTGTTATTCAAAACTAACCCTTAAATTTTGTTAAACTGTTTCATTTTCCGCTAACCACTAGCAGTTACTAAACTGCGACTTAAGACATTTTATGTCACTTTAATTTTTTTTTAATTTTTACGAAATTTTGGGACATTACATTATATAACGAACATGCTGGGAAAAGACAAAGAGATCAAGTGGACACCTTAAGAAAAACAGTCCTTTGAATATATCAAGAAGGCTATTTTGGAAGCACATGTGCTAGCAAGCCCTGATTTCTCTAAATATTTCCTCGTATTCTCATTTTCTTCAGAGCACACAGCGACAAGGGTATTGTTATAAAGGAATCATGAGGGAAACGAGTAGCCCATTGCTTTCTATAGAAAAAAATTGAGAGATGCCCCATTGAAATACAACATCCTGGATAAGCAGGGTTATGCTCTGGTGCAGGCCTTGAAGGATTTATGAGTTTACATCCTACACTCTCACATTATTTCCCATGTCCCCACCATTGTAGTGAACGATATCCTAATACAACAAAATCCCGAGGGTGGAAGGGGAAAATGGATAGCATCGTTGCTTGAATATGACTTGGATATTAAGCCCACCAAGATGATTAAAGTCCAAGGTATTTCCAAACTCATGGAACAATATAATGGTGATGCTCTCAGCCTACACATGATTGTTGAATTTTCGGCAGAAGGGAAGAACCCCAAGGAATAACTAGATCCACAAGTAACTGAACATCTCCTGTCATCCCCATGGTATGCTGACATCATCTTCATGCTGCAACACCTTCAATCTCCATAGGGTATGGATAGAACACAGGCTAGATTCCTCAAACAGAAAGTAGCAAGATTATGCATCTTAGATGGGAAGTTGTATTGGAAATAGACAGGAGGAGGCCTGTTGAACTGTCTAGATGAGCAGGAAGCAAAGAAGCTCAATGAATAATTTAATGCAGGGGAATGTGGAGGTCATCATTATTGGAAGACCACTATGAATAAGATCACTAGGGAAGGATTTTATTGTCCTACTATCATTTTTGACACCCACAAGGAGGTGTTCTCCTGCCATAAGTGTCAGATCTTTGAAGGAAGGAGGAAGCTTTCACCATTTCCTCTGAATCCCATACATGTTGAGTCCCCTTTCCAATAATGGGGATTGGATTTCATTGGAGAGATAAACCCATATTCATCAAGGAAACACATGTGGATTCTCACTTCCATTGATGATTTCACTAAATCTATTGAAGCCATCCTAAATAGGAAGTCTATCGAGATAGTAATTATACATTTTCTGGAGGAGCACATTTTGTCAAGGTTTGGGGTTTCTGGGAATTTGATCATTGATAATGCTGCTGCATTCAAATCAAAGAAGATGGTCGAATTCTATTTCAAATATCACATATAGTTGGGGCATTCCACAACCTATTATCCACATGGAAATGGGTTGGCAAAGTCTTCTAATAATATCCTGATGAGGATCAACAAAAACCCGTTGCAAGATAACAAGAAGGCCTGACACACCAAATTGATTCATGCTTTGGGGGCTAACAAAATCAGTGTAAAGAAATACATTGGCACTTCACCATTCCAGTTGGTTTATGGTTTTGAGGTAATCTTTCCTAGTTCCTTGAGTTTTCCAATGATGAGATTGTTACAGGAAGAATAAAATGAAACCCATCAAACTCAGAGGAGGATGTATCAATTGGTTGAACTAAAACAATAAAGAGAGAAACTTTTTGATAGGACTAAGTAATTTTAGGATAAAATGAAAGAGATCTTTGACAAAGGGACAAATCCTGATGATTTCCAAATGGGGGATGTAGTTTTGCTATGGGATGCACCCCATGAAGAGAAAGGAAAGAATGGAAAGTTTAATCACCTATGGAAGGGCCCTTACAGAGTTGCTGCTTTTAGAGAAAAGAATACCTACATATTGGAGGAAATGGAGGGCGGTCTAGTATCTAGAGCTCCTGTAAATGGAAGGCTCCTCAAGCACTACTTTCTATAAAGTAAGATCAATTTCCCATGTCACTGGATATACCATTTCATTTTAACGTTGCATTTATGGATGGCTCTCTGACATACTTAAATCTCAAGGCGAAGGCAATAAGGTCTCCAGGGGGGAGCTGTCATTTGGTTTTCTTTTTTGTGCAAATTTAAAGTTACAAGCACTAAAACAAATTTTGAGGCGAGGGGCATTCGCGATAAAGTTGAACAGTGTAGTTTGCTTACATTTTTAAAGAACAGAAAGTCCAAATGGAGTAGGAAGTTGGTCTACGGGGTTATTTGCTACCTCACTGGGAAGATCGAATCCCCAATTTGGAGCCGTTGTTAGAACCCGTGCTAAATTTTGAGGATTTTCACAAATGCACCTGCACTAATCCCCCTGCAAAAGAGTAGACCGGTGAAAAACAGAGGGGTGAGGGAGAAAATTTCATATCTTATGGCCTAGAGGTATGCAGAAAAGGGTTCAAAGTGCTTAGAAGGCTTTTTCCTAATCTTGAATGTCAAAATGGTAAAAAATCCTTAGGCGCGACATTGGATACGAGCCTTATATCAAAAAATCCGCATTTTTTTTTATCTTAGATCAATGGTTCAGAAAGATTCCGCATAGAAAAACGATCCAGAAGAAGGAGGAAGTAGAAATATAAAAAAAACTGAGCTTCGAGAAAGTTAAAGATTTTCTTTCCGCTATTTTTCAGAATCGAAAAAGAGGGGTCGAAAAGTCGGAAGGTGGAAAAGGTGAAAAAGTTGGTTATAAAAGTGGTGAATCTGCCTTTCGCTTTCCTCTATTTGCGGAAAGGAAAAGGCAGAATCAGAAAATCGGAAGGAGGAAAAGCGGAAAGGACAAAATTTGGTCATGAAAAAGTTGGGATCCTGCATTCCAGATTCCGCGATCCACATCCCACAGCTTGGATCTCAGTTCAATATCCCAGAAATATTCTACACAAGATCAACGGTGTAGAAAATGGCAACATGTGCATGCGATAAGTAGATTTCCCAATCTGGGAAATCTGGTAGGCCCAAAAAACTTTAATGGTGGAGATCAGGGTGGATTTTAGATCCACAACCCAAGATCATTTCACAATGAGAACTAGCAATGGGTAAGTTTGTTTGGTGGATTGCTAAATTAGGTAAACGTTGTACCATTGGATGGTCGATATGTGAGTAGGACTGAAATCTATGGCTAGCATAGATTCTGCTAGATGAATATACAAGGAAGAATAAAGGTGTTGCAATTCATTCAGATATGCTTTGAACAGTCATTTTCATCGAGCGAGCTTGAATCCCAGATGTCAAGTTTACCATTTTGGTCCATCACACGCATCCCATCCTGCTTTCATGTTTTGTTTTATGATCATGGCGAAGCTTCCAACTCATAATTTGTTAGGATTTAGTGTGTGCAGGTTTTGATCCCCGTGATGTAATCTAATTTTGGTTCTCGGCTTGGAGGTTCATCTCAGAGGAAGTTACTCTATAAATATAGGCTCAATAAAGGAACAAAGGTGTGGGACATTAATTTTGGAAGCCTCTCTGTTTGGTTTTGTAGCTCTGCAACTTTCTTGGAAGTATTAATGCAAATTATTTCATGAGTGTCTAAGATTCATCACAGTGTTCAATATCCAGTCTGTGTTCTCCTGTGTTTTCATTTCCATGTATATGTAGTTTTTGCTAATGCATTTCTAGTTGCATGCAAAGAATTTGTTCTTTGTTAAGCGCTCATTGCATAAGATAATTCATTTGTTATGTGTTTAGGGTAAATGTCTTGGAATTCATCACATGTTAGATGCTCCATTTCAATTATCAGCATTTATTGTTGCTTCTTCTAAAGGTGTTTTCAAGAGATTCATTCATAGATAGGAACCTCCTGTTTCATTGGGATTCTTCTCATTTCCCTTTTCCATCCCTCTGTTGGGGCCTGGAAATTCGTAGGCGACAACAATAAGGGATTCTCCCCAATCAACGTTCCCAACTAGCCCGTTGACTGTTTGGTGTAGGGAATCCGTCCGGTTTGCGGTCCGGCTACCGTAGGTCAAGCAACAAACAAAGGGTTTACCGGTTGCAGCCCGGTCCACCATGTTTTTTACATTTTGACTTAAACAATGAAATGCAGGTGCCTAACTAACAATGCAGGGTGATAAAATGCAGGGAGCAATCACAACGTGATGCACAGGTTCTTACCTCTCGTCTTAGGGCTTGCAAACATTCAAATCACATACGACAAAAAAAATAAACTATTTATCTAAACTATCCCTAGGGAGAATAATTAGCATTTATCGATGAGTAATACATTTTGTACGTGCATTATGAAGAATTACAGATAGCTGATACTCCATTCAAGACACATGAACAATTACATATATTTAAACAATCAGATAGCTAATCGTTTTATGAACAACACTTATTACTCACAGTGGAAGAAATCCTGAAGATATTGAAGAACATTTAACAAGAACATAGGTTCAGGAAATTAAACACTCTCACAGTAAATGAAACATGGCTGAAAACGAAATAGTTCCTCTTCAACATTATTCATTGAGTTGCATTGATACATTCCACATTTCACTCTCTCCAGCAGGCAAACTTGCAGTTTTCCTTTGCAAAACAAAATAGTTCCTCTTACAAGTAAACATTACAAAATTTTCCAGGGAAAAAGCCCCTCTCAATCCTATCCTTAACCTATCTATACTACCCAACAGGTCTTTTGGGCTGCTCCCCCCAAAACCTCCGACCTTTCAGTCTCCAACGCTTCATATCCTTTTGTTCTGTCTTTTCTTGCATACTCATGATTGGTTAAGTAATTGTTGTATCCTTTGGACTCACGCTTTCATTGTCTTCGAAGTGGTTTTGGTCATACCACCATCAACGGTCCGCCTTCCTTCTTGCCGTGGAATTTTTCATCATTTTCCAGGATTTCACCTGCACACAACAACGAGAGCCAATCATTGAAAACATAACTGCACAAATAATGCGAAATGAAATTACCAATCCACGGAAAATGACTGGCCACATCTCTATAATCGACAAGAGGCTGGATTAAGTATTTTTGGGCAGGAAGATCTGAAACGGCCCTCGGAAGGCTCTGACATCGGATAGGAGAAGTTTCTCCTATCCGCAATGGCGGAAAGAAAAGAGCTAACGGTGCGAAGAAGCGGGCTAGAAAGACTTTACATCGGACGTCGGAAGGGTCTGTATAACGGACGCTAAACCACTATCCTAGCTGCAACGGCGGAAGGGGGGAGACTTCAGGCACGCGACGGAAAGGGCAGGAAAACTTTAAGTCAGAAGTCGGAAGGCTTCGACGTCGAAAGCGAAATAGATCTCCTGGCCGCAACGGCGGATGAAGAAAAGATATAGTCACATGGTGGGCATCGGGGAGCGGATTGTTTCACACTTCGGAAGCTAACCCGATTTGAGAGCCGCGACGACAGACAAGACAAATATTACAGCCCCTGATTCAACATAAAAGACACCCGAAAAAACTAAGTAATGGAACACTCAAAACATCGATGGTCCAGTTGATTCACCTCAGAGACAATGGGCAACCGATCAGATGGGTTTCTGGCTAGCTGGCCACATTCGATTCCGCGACCAATAAAAAAATATAGAAACATGCATCCTCTGGAAATGGGCCACAAAATAATCATTAGAATCAAACAAAGCTAAAGCAAGACCAAACCTTCATGGATCAAACAAAAACAGAGCAGCTTTAAACGAAAAGGAGGGGCCCCAAAATTTAAGAAAATTGGGGAGAAATGGTTGCAGTGCAACGACTGGCGATTTCCTGGTGAACCTAGATCTCTGAGCGATCAACCTTTGAGTGACAGATTGTTTAACAACAAAACATCATATTGAATTCTTCCAACAATATGGATTTCTTAAATGACAGCAGTGTGTACCCTTAATCATTGATGACAGTCCGATTAGGGAGAGAGGAAACCAAAATCTTCAAGTCCATATAACTATGCTGAGGCTGGAGGATGAATTTCATTATTACCTTTGTCTTCAGGTGGCTAAAATATTTGGACACCACAGGATTGGAGCATATGGTAAACAGAAATATCCGTTTGTTCCCCATTCCCATGCCATTTTCGCACTTTTCTTGTGATCTTGGACTTTTGTCCTATTTCATAGGAGTTTGTTTACATGCCTTTCTTACTGAATTTTGATTCAGGATCCTCTATCCCATAGTGTCCTTTTGTGTGAGTTGTGTACTTCAAGTTCAAACCCACGGACGGAGAGGATCTTTCGGCAATTAGGTATTTGCAATTCAGCATCTGCTTTGATTTATGATGCTTTCATAGGAGTTTTTTGACTCTTTATTTGCCTTTTGGCATTCGTTTCTTGGCATGGGATCATTTATATTTAATACACTGTTCACCTTGCTCCTTTCCATGGGTCCTTGACTGTTTCTCCTTACAACATTTTAAATGTGACGTGGATGGAGCCTCGACATAGTACCCCAGACTCCTCGAATCTGGTTTATTTCACAGGGGTTAAGCAGGACTTCAATGCACACAGAGTTCTTAAAAAAAAACCGCTATGCTGGAAGAAATTCTTTCATATAAATTAGAAACACAAAGTCTGACACCAAAACATTTATCAAACCCAAAAATTTCGGATGTATTCCATGCAACCGTAGGTTTGCTCCCTTTATTGAAAATCAACAAACTCAAATTTAAACCAAATAAAAGCATGACTCGAAAACAACCAAACAGCTTATTTATATACAAAGCAAAAAAACTCAAAGAAAACTCAAGAAAAGTAAGGCTTGAGAACCAAACCATTAACTGGCAAGTTCTCCTCCCATCCCTGTAAATCTTGCAGCTTATAAGTAGCGGGTCCAAGTTTTGCTATGATTTGAAATGGGCCTACCCACAACTGCTGGAACTTGGTATGATTTCCTTTCTCATCATGGGGATGGTCCCATTTGAGGACTAAGTCTCCTACTTCAAATTCTTTTGTCCCAGCTTTATGTTTGTCAAACCATCTTTTTACTACCTCCTGTTGCTGTTTAAAACGCTCCCTAGCCTTGGATCTGGCCTCTTCTGCTTTCAGGAGATTGTATATTCTTATTTGTGGAACTTCATCATCCGACCCCCTACACTCTTGAGCTAGTATGGAAGATGGTAGCATGATATTGGGAGGCAGGATGGCTTCCTTACCGTATACAAGGGTATAGGGTGACACTCCTATTGTAGACTTGGGGGTAACTCTGTCAGCCCACAGGGCGTTGGGTAAGGATGAATTCCAACTTCTCTGGTTTTCTATTACAGTCTTCTTCAGAATTCTAATGATGTTTTTATTAGAGGATTCAGCTAGGCCATTCCCTTGCGGATAGTAGTTAGCAGAATAATGTAATTTTATCCCTTTATCATGAGCAAATGCAGTCAATTTAATTGATGAAAAATATTTAGCATTATCAAAAACTAACGAAATTGGAACTCCAAACTTGGTCATGATATGATCTTGTAGGAAACTAATGACTTCATCTTCGTTTATCTTGCGCAGTGGGACAGCTTCGACCCAGCGAGTGAAATAATCAGTTGCAGTAAGAATGTACTTGTGCAGTAGGGAAGAGTTCGGTTTTATCTCACCAATAATGTCTAGCCCCCATTGCTCAAATGGTTCCGAGATCACCAAAGGATTTAGGGGCGCTGCTCCTTTAGGCTGTCTTCCACCACACCTTTGGCAAATATCACACTTTCTGACGTGTGCGTGTGCATCCTTGAAGAGTGTAGGCCAGTAATAACTAGCTCTGAGGATCTTGTGGGCTGTAGTGTCCCCTGAATAATGTCCCCCAGCCGGACCGTCATGTAATTCTGCCATTACTTTCTTTGCGTCTTCCTTTTCTAAACATCTGAGGAGAACCCCATCATAATTCTTTATGAATAATACTCCTTCAACAAGTTGATAGGAGGCCGATTTAAGACGCAAAGCTCTTCTTTGTTTGGAATTCCAATGTTCTAGCAGCAACCCTGACTGTAAGTAATGTACAAGGTCTCTATACCAAGACTCTAGAGTTGTAAACAAAGGGCATACATCCATTACATGTAATTCGGCATCATCTTCCCAGGCTTGTTCTTCATTGTTCCCACTTGTAGTCATCAATTTGCATAACCCTTGACCTTTCACTATGGAGGCTGGCTTGAATTCAAGGTCGTATTCTTGAAGAGCTGTTACCCAGTTGCCCCTTCTTTCTCCTAACTCTTTCTGTATGAGAAGCGATCTTACAGCTGGGTAAGGGACTATTACCTTGGTTCGATTTTTTAATATATAAGGCCTGAATTGCTTCACTGCCTTGAATACTGTGTAAGCTTGCTTATCAATGGCTAGGTAGTTTAATTCAGCCCCTTGTAGCCCAGTGCTCATAAAAGATATTGGGAATTCATTACCCCCATCTTCTTTTTGCGTAAGGACAGCTGCCAATGAATCATCGGATGCAAATGTATACATGATAAAGTCTTTATCAAAGTCTGGACTTTTCAGGGAAGGTGCATGTGCAACAGCAGTCTTGATTTTACTGAAAGCATTCTTTTCAATTTCAGTACACTTAAATTTTTCATTTCGCTTGACCATCTGCTGTAGTGGCTTAACAGTCTGAGCGAAGTCAGGTACAAATATTCTTGCAAAATTTATGGTTCCCATAAACGATTGCATTACCTTTTTATTATGGGGCATAGGGATTTGTTCAATGGCCTTAACTCTTTCTGGGTCTATAGATATACCTCTTTTTGAAACTATATGCCCCAGTAACTTGCCCTCAGTGATGGCGAACACGCACTTCTTGGGATTGAGGGAGATGCCATATTTCCGACAGCGTTCAAAAATTTGCTTTAGGTGAAAAGCGTGCTCTCCTCTTTTCTTCGAAAATATTGTAATGTCATCAAGGTACACCACAGCAATTCATCCAATTAGTCCACGGAAAGCTATGTCCATAGCTCTCTGAAATGTCGCTCCAGCATTAATCAGTCCAAAGGGCATCCTTCTGTAGGCAAAAGTTCCCAATTTGGTTCTGAACGTTGTGTTTAATCTGTCTTCTTCGGCTACCAATACTTGATTGTAGCCAGAGAAGCCATCTAATAACGAAAACAACTCAGAACCCGAGACCATCTATAGCAATTGCTCCATGGGAGGCACCGGATAGTTGTCTTTATCTGATGCACGGTTTAAGTTTCTAAAGTCCACACACAGTCTAATTTCCCTCGACTTCTTTCTGACTAGTACCATATTTGATACCCACTCAGAGTGTCTAACTTTGAAAATGATTCTAGCATCTAATAATTTTTTTACCTCACTTTGAATCAGTGGTTCCAGCTTCGGATGCATTTTTCTCAAGGGCTGCTGATATGGTTTGACTCTGGCCTTGATGGGAACAACGTGCTTGATGATGCTGGTATCGTATGTTTTAAAATCTTGGTACGTCCAGGAAAATACATCTATATATTGTTTAAACAAACTAACAAACTTATCTCTTTCTGTCGGTGAACAACATTTGCCAAGATTCACAAACTTAGGATACATCTCAGTCCCTAAGTTTATCAACTTGAACTGTAGAGTTGAGCTGTGTGTCTTTACGTTGGCGGGTCTCCTGATTTTTTCATTCAAGTCAAACATCTTCTCTAACGTTCTGACCCCTTTAGGGACGAAATTGTCAAATTTCATCTCGACCTGGTGCTTTTCATCATCAATAATCGCTCCTTTGAATACCTCGTCATTTGTTAAACATTCTATAATTTGCTGGTCATCATCGAACACTCGCAGGTTGGTAATCATATCAGGTACTGAAGGCCTGAAAATCAATTCAACAGTACATCGATTATTTGAGGGTACAAGCCTAGCGGCCGAAGTGGCTAATAATTCAGCTACTGCGTTTTTAATTCTTGGGATTGAAATAATGTTGAATGAATTAAAACATTTAAGCAGGTCCCATACCTCGTTCTAGTAAGCTTTCAAGTGAGGAGACACACAGTGGATTTGATTCCGGATTTGTTTCACAACAATTTCAGAATCCCCAAAAACTTTTAAATCACTTACCTTTAATTCAATAGCTTTCTTGAGTCCCTGAACCAGCGCTTCATATTCAGCAGTATTATTAGTACACTCAAACTCTAACCTATAGGAAAGGAAATGTTTATTCTTTTGCGGGTCAATCAGGACACAGCCGGCCCCTGACCCTTCTAATGTCTTTGAGCCATCAAAAAATAAAGTCCAAAAGTCACTAACTACTGAAAGCAAATCTATTCCTACAGCTAAGTCTACTATTTTACAATCAATTTCATCATCCTGCGAGAAACGAAGGATATCAGGCTGGGTGTCAAATGGGTTGCTGGCTTCTTTCGCTTGATAATTCCTTGGTTCCAACTCAAGAAAATAGTTTCCCAATACAGAATCCATAGGTATATTCTTCTCATCCAGTTGGGTAACATTGTACTTCATGTGGGGTTCTCTTAGAACTTTGATCTGGTTTGGACTCCCTTTGTACGGCAACCACAGGTGCGACCAATCTAAAGCGAAATATCCATTTAATTTGGCTGACCAATCTCTACTCAGGACCAGACCGTAAGCGTCGGGTATATCAGCCACTATGATGTTAATAACTTGGCATACCTTGTCATTGGATGCCAGACGGATGAGGACGTCCTTCATCTCACCAACTACCTTAACGTTTGTCCTATCCAACTGAACCACCCCCCACGTGGTTGGCTTTGGCTGCCCATTTATCTTCTTACATACTGATATGGGCATGACATTAATGGACGCCCCTGAATCTACCAGACAATTGTGCACGTTGTGATTAAAAATTTCAAACGTTAGGAGAAAAGGTAGATGCTTAACTTTAGACTCACCTCCCACACTGGTTTCTCCAATTTCTTCTTCGTCCTGGGGTTGATTGTCAGCGGGCAGCTTGTGATCTGATGCTTCGAGCGCTTTCAACAATCTCTCTTTTTGATGCGGCACTTTACACATCTCGAATAATGGAACATTCGCTTTTACCCTTTTTAAATACTCCACAACGTCATAATTCATCGGCCGTCCGATGGGATGGAGTTTATCAGCATTTTCTTCATTTGGCTTGGCTGTTGTATTGCCCTGTCTAGGATTTTGGCTGGTAATTGTGAATTCTGGAATCTCATCAGCCAGAGCTTTGCTTTGAAACTTCTTCTTAACATTTCTCTACAGCCTTCTAATCATTGGAAGAATAAGACTGTCGTCCCCAACCGTTCCTTTGCTCCTTGTGACCACGTTGGTTTCCATAACGCCCTTGTATTCCTGAGTGTTTCCTTCTTCAGCATCAAATAATGAGACCGAATTCCATAGAGCCAAGGTTTCTTTTTCCTGCTCTTTATTAGACGTAGAGGCGGGATTCTCTTTTCTTTCTTCATCATCTTCTTCTGTTAATTTCGAATCCAACAGTTGATTCATCACCAACGTCATAGAGTTTATCCATTGCGGAGAACTTTTTTCAGAGTGTGGCTGTTGGTGGAAAGTACAGAAATTATCCATGTCAACCTCTGTTAGATTCATGGATGAAGCGTTATGAGGAGGAGGATGAGAATGATCTTTGTCCTCTCTTTTCTTATAATGTGGCTTATAAAACTTCTGCACCTCCTTTTCTTTCTCCATATCTATGATCTTATTGGAGAGCTTCTGCATCATCTTGGCCATATTTTCTAGGTCTGACGACTTTTCTTCCTTTGGCTTAGTGAACAATAAGGTTTTTATTCCCACCCCTTTCTCTCCTGATTGTTCTGGATAGTCTTCAATACTCTCTCTTTCCGCTTCCACCACTTCTTCCTCTTCATAGGTCTCTGTCAAAGTAGGCTTGGCCCTACTTTTTGCAAACATGGCCAAATTAGGGCCTAAAGCTGAAGTATAGTACTCAATCAGTACTTTGTCCGAAGGCTTGTCTGTTTCAGAGAAATTCTTAAGGTATGCAGCAAACCTTTGTGTGAAACTGTGTACTTTTTCCTTTTTTTCTTTCTTCAAAGCACATAGCCCTTTCATAAGGGCAGTGTGAGTCTTTTGGACTGCATACTTACTTCTGAACATTCTTTCGAAGGTATCCCAGTCTGGGATAGAGTTAGCGGGCAATCCAAAATACCAGGAAGCTGCAGCGCCCTTGATGGTATGCAGGAATAGTCTAAATACTACATCTTCATGCTCCCCAGCCCTTAAACCCTCTATTTCCAAGTAGAAACTCTGTAGATGATCATCCACTAGGATCTTCTCATTGGGGTCAAATTTAGGCAGCAATTTTTTGAAGGATTGGGGTAAGTCATGTAATGGAGGTGTTATATTTAGAGGTGATCTGGCTCTCCATGCAGGTGGTGGATTTGGTGGGTTGGGGGGTTGGTTTTCATTTACGCCAGCCATGAATCGGGGTGGAGAGTGAGGGGGTGAACCAACAGGAGTTTGAGCAGGAGAACTGCAAGGGGTACCTGGGCCTTCTTGGTTCAAAGGTAATTCAACCTCCTGCAGAGTAGTCTCTACAAGTTCTTCCCAGTCTCCAACCAACAATGAATCTTCTGCTATAGGACGATATTTCTTCTTGTATTCTCTTCTAGGTAAGTCAGGGATAATTGGAAACCCTCCAAGCTTCTTTACGTATGCCCGAGTGTGTCTTCTTAGGTCATTAACCACTTCGTTACCAACATCATATAGATGTTCTCTGTTTTCTTCCGGGATTGGATTATGGAACCTACTTCTTTCGGAACTGTCACTTGTGGAAAATTCTCGGGAAAACAGGTTTCCTCGGCCAGCCATGCACTGGTGGCCCTCCTTCTAGCGCCAAAATTGTTGGGGCATGGAAATTCGTAGGTGACAACAGTAAGGGATTCTCCCCAATCAATGTTCCCAACTAGACCATTGACTGTTTGGTGTAGGGAATCCGTCCGGTTTGCGGTCCGGCTACCGTAGGTCAAGCAACAAACAAAGGGTTTACCGGTTGCAGCCCGGTCCACCGAGTTTTTTGCATTTTGACTTAAACAATGAAATGCAGGTGCCTAACTAACAATGCAGGGTGATAAAATGCAGGGAGCAATCACAACGTGATGCGCAGGTTCTTACCTCTTGTCTTAGGGCTTGCAAACATTCAAATCACATACGACAAAAAAAATAAACTATTTATCTAAACTATCACTAGGGAGCATAATTAGCATTTATCGGTGAGTAATACATTTTGTACGTGCATTATGAAGAATTACAGATAGCTGATACTCCATTCAAGACACATGAACAATTACATATATTTAAACAATCAGATAGCTAATCGTTTTATGAACAACACTTATTACTCATAGTGGAAGAAATCTTGAAGATACTGAAGAACATTTAACAAGAACATAGGTTCAGGAAATTAAACACTCTCACAGTAAATGAAACATGGCTGAAAACGAAATAGTTCCTCTTCAACATTATTCATTGAGTTGCATTGATACATTCCACATTTCACTCTCTCCAGCAGGCAAACTTGCAGTTTTCCTTTGCAAAACGAAATAGTTCCTCTTACAAGTAAACATTACAAAATTTTCCAGGGAAAAATCCCCTCTCAATCCTATCCTTAACCTATCTATACTACCCAACAGGTCTTTTGGGATGCTCCCCCCAAAACCTCCGACCTTTCAGTCTCCAACGCTTCATATCCTTTTGTTCTGTCTTTTCTTGCATACTCATGATTGGTTAAGTAACTACTGTATCCTTTGGACTCGCGCTTTCATTGTCTTCGAAGTGTTTTTGGTCATACCACCATCAACGGTCTGCCTTCCTTCTTGCCGTGGCATTTTTCATCATTTTCCAAGATTTCACTTGCACACAACAATGAGAGCCAATCATTGAAAACATAACTGCACAAATAATGCGAAATGAAATTACCAATCCACAGAAAATGACTGGCTGCATCTCTATAATCGACAAGAGGCTGGATTAATTCTTTTTGGGCAGGAAGATCTGAAACGGCCCTTGGAAGGCTCTGACATCGGACAGGAAAAGGTTCTCCTATCCGCAACGGCGGAAAGAAAAGAGCTAACGGTGCGAAGAAGCATGCTAGAAATACTTTACATCGGACGTCAGAAGGGTTTGTATAACGGACGCTAAACCACTATCCTAGCCGCAACAGCGGAAGGGGGGAGACTTCAGGCATGCGATGGAAAGGGCGGGAAAAATTTAAGTCGGAAGTCGGAAGGCTTCGACGTCGAAAGTAAAATAGATCTCCTGGCCTCAACGGCGGATGAAGAAAAGATATAGTCACGCGGTGGGCATCGGGGAGCGGATCGTTTCACACTTCGGAAGCTAACCCAATTTGAGAGCTGTGACGGAGGATGAGACAAAGATTACAGCCCCTGATTCAACATAAAAGACGCCCGAAAAAACTAAGTAATGGAACACTCAAAACATCGATGGTCCAGTTGATTCTCCTCAGAGACAATGGGAAACCGATCAGACGGGTTTCTGGCTAGCCGGCCACATTAGATTCCGTGACCAATAACAAAATCTAGAAACATGCATCCTCTGGAAATGGGCCACAAAATAATCATTAGAATCAAACAAAGCTAAAGCAAGACCAAACCTTCATGGATCAAATGAAAACAGAGCAGCTTTAAATGGAAAGGAGGGGCCCCAAAATTTAAGAAAATTGGGGAGAAATGGTTGCAGTGCAACACCCTCAAAATATATTTTACTAAATATTTACACTTAATTTTCCTCAAATTACGAATTTTATCACTAATCATTACATTGTAATCCCTTAAATGTTTCAGGATTTGACTCCATTTCCCAATGGTGTTGTCTATATGTTTGTCTTACACTCTTTAAAACCCAAACAACTTGTTCTCTTCAGAAATTTGGCCTTCTGAATGCTTGCTTAAAGCTATATGTGTATGTGAAGGTTCCTATGACAAAGAGAGAGCCCTCTCTGATTGTATAGGCTAGAATAAAGTCTAAATATTGGTTTGAAATGGTTACCCCCGTGATTTCCTACCACAACTATAGGAAAATTATTGGGTAATAACAGGTTCATCTATTTTCTTTCCTTTTTGAACCTCTTGATTAGGATGCTTCGATGTGGGGGGAGCCCCTTCCTATCCTTTTCTTGGCTGATCGTGTTGAGACCCAAGAACCTCAAAGTTGTTTTTGGTGAAAGGATTCAAGGATTTATTGACGTTGGGGTTCTTTTTGCCCTGTTTTCTTCTATTGGTGACTTTCTTGAAACCCTCTTTGTCTATGGATGGGTTTTGTTTGTGTTGCATGGGAATTTTGTTCTTGGTACAGTCTCGATATAGATGACCATGCCCATGACATTTCCTATATATGAAGGGCACGTGTTCGTAGTCTAGCGGCTGCAACCATTCTGTGTCCTCATGAGCTAGTGTGATGGAATCAGGTATGGTTTTAGCAATATGGATATAGACACAGATTCGGGCATAAGAGGTGTACCTTTGTTGTTTGGTTTGATGCTACTTTGACAAAGTCTCCTAGAGCATTACCAATATCTTTGAGGGTTTCTTCATGCCATTAATCCCGGGGAAGTGAGTATAAACGAACCCAGACTGGTTCCCAAGAAAAATATTTCGTGTCTGGATAGAAGCGTTCGATCCAATTCCTGAGAAAGTGACCCATGGAGTTAAAAAAATAGGTCCCTCCTTCCAGTACATGATCCCTGTCCTCTAGCATAGAGAAAATGATGGTGAAGAATCCTTTTGAGCCAAGCTGCAGGTCGAAGTGCACTTTCGGATTCCATTTTATGACGATACAGTTGAGCGGAGCTTTTTCATTGGGCCAAATTCCTATGAATTCCTCGATGAGAGAGTATGTTTTCATATATTTAATTCTGTCATGTATTCTAGAGGGAGGGAGATTCATTATGGGTTTTTCGGTGGACATGGCTATGCATGCATGAGTTTTGGGTTTATTCATTTCTGTAGACAAAGTTGATGGTTCCTCAGCAGGATTGACGATGTTAGGTTGCAGGATGTCACTGGGAAAATGGTTTCCATAGGGTGGGGAGGCTTTCTGAAGTTGCATGGGGCAGGAAGAATCTGATAGCGCTTGGGAGGGACATCCCCCCCCCCCCCCCCCCCCCCCCC
>LPNX010396188.1:136860-309410 GCA_001517045.1 Pseudotsuga menziesii
GGGATAACGTAGGGTGGAACCAGGTCACAGGGAGGCCATTAAGAGGCTAGAATAAATCCTAGAGCTTGGTTCATCTCTCATCCATACCAAACATCTACTCAATAGCATACTCTCCCTCTATGTTGGTCATCATCTGCGTATGATATACTACATTACAAGGTGCAAAAGTTGGGTATTACAAAAACATCGATTGAAAATATTCTTAAAAATTATAGTTTATTGAACCTGATCTCAAGCAAGATCCTAACACTTAGCTTAGGCAAGATACTGGTCCCAATATTTGCTCAAGAAGGAAAGTTGATAGTGCAAAGCTCAAGTACTAACATCCTAGTTCTGAGTTTAGGTAAGATGGTAGTCTTGAGATCTACTAGCAAGTACCTGGTCTTGAAAATCTATAGATAATAAACAAACACATTTTACAATGAAAATAAAATCTTTCTTGTTGAAGAAAAATTAAACCCTAAACCAATATAAGCATAATATTGCATATCATAGAGAATATAAATGGCAAGAATATATGACTGTCACCATTAATATATCAATGGCGCCAATAATATAGCAATGCCGCCAATCATACAAGTATGTCAATGTACTCCCAACATACAACTCATTCTTGTCACCAACAAACAAATGCCATGGTATACTTAGTATTATTATCGTGATGATCATAAACAACAACAATAAAAGCTTGCTACTGAGAAATGAGATGTAGAGGTTTTGCATGTGCATCCCAAGAATGCACATGTGTAAATATAAATGCATGCTAGATATAAATATAATAATTTTTAAGAATGAATGCTTCATTACATTATTTTGTAAACAAATCTTGCATATATGTACTAGTTCACAACCATTTAATCTCGCGACTTCACCATTTTTGTGACCCTCCCCCCTACATCCATAACCATTTCCTTTTCCCCACTTGGTTTAAGTAATGATATAATAAGGACTATTTATTTCAATACTTTTACTTTATCAAATCATTTTTTAACTGGAACATCATTTGGATCTGGACCAACAACCTTTTAATTATAATAAGGATACATCTCCTCCCCTATAAAGTTATGCGATCATAATGATGTACACATTTATAATATCATTAAACTATTGATAAAATAACTTATAAAATGAACGAACCATTGATACAATATATTACAATAGTCAAATGGATTTAGCTCAAGTGGTTATGGGATCGAATGTTATTCTCCCCACCCAAGTTTATAAGTGACATGTTGAGCTCATAATGAGTATATTGTTGTAACAAATTCAAGCCTTATTGTTGACCTAGTTTGTTCCTTAAAGAATATAGGTTTTACCTTGGGTACCATCCTCTAAATGAGGGTAAGTGGCTAGGGGTTTTCCTTAGGATAACTACTTGGATAACTACTAGATAACCAATAAACAATAATTCAATGATATGATATGTTGGATTTTTAAAAAATCCTTGATTTGAGCTTCAATGAAAAAATGCTTGAAAAACCATCAAAACTGGATGTTGGAAGGTTCATTTGAAATGAACTGGAAGAGAGATTAAATTCTGGAAGTGAAAAATTTCCATGTGTGAACATTCCCTAATTTCTTGACAATTTGATCATTTGGAAACTAATTTAGCTAGAATAAGTTGGCACCTTATATTAATAGGTGAAAAAATAAGATCACCACTTTGTCATTGGTGAACAAATAAGATCACTAAAACACTCTCTAAATTCATACACAATTAGGTGTCGAATAATATCTGATAAATAACCCAATTGTATAATTTAAGAGAAATGAGTGGAGCTCGGATTACGTGATGGATATTTCCAAATGTAGTGATGATGATGATGATTTGAAGATAATAATAGATGCAATGTTGAAATTCCTTAATTTGATTGTAAATAGTCGTTGAGGAGACCAATAGTTTGATTGAATTTTTATTAATAGGAATTTTAAGCTTGAATCCTAACTATGATCAATGATATTTCCCCGTGTTAAGTGCAATATGAGAATTATCAAAGAGAAGTGAGGACTTAAAATCGACTTTTCCTCAAGAGCTACTTTATATAGCTCATCTCTAAACTAAATTACATGAGAACAACCAATCACATGTATGATACATGTCCTTTACATAACAAGTGTGATGTCCTTATTATAATAAACTAGAACAATCTAATTAAAACATTTAATCTTAGGAAAATACTCAAAGCTACAAAACTTCATGATTATGGTGCTAACACAAAATCAATCATTCAATCAATTACTTAATTAAACCCACATATATACAATCATTTGGGTCTATACCAAGTGGTTGTGAGATAGAGTGGTATCCTTCCATAAGTGACATGTTGAGGTTATAATATTATTGTAACAACTTCAAGTCACATTGTTGTTTGGCCTTGTGCCTCGAAAAGTCTAGGGTTTTACCCTGGGTGCCATCCTTAAAAAGTCTAGAGTTTTACCTTGGGTACCATCTTCAAAATGAGGGAAAGTGCCCAAAGATTTTCCCTAGAATATTTACCTTATACATAAAACAATAACATTAATTTTCACAATTATATACAAATTAGCAGTGATTTCTTGTGACTTTGTTTGTCTCATGTGTGGAATTGACATAACCAATGGAATGGTGCACGGATGAGAGACGGTAGGTGGAAATGACTGGCAATGTGGAGGGCCAAGGTCCATCAACATTTATTCATGAATCTTCATGGACTCTCCAACATCATCTAGAAATTCGTGGTCAATATTCTTCATTAGTCGGTGCAAAGATGGTTATCCAAAGAAGTTCCTTTAGATGATCGTTGCTTGATGTTGAGTGATTATATGTAATTCATCAATATAAAATTGGACCATTAATCTCACAAATGATATTTGAATAAAATTAAAGAAATACAATATTGATATCAATGACATTGGATTTATTATTATTCTACATGTATTAAAAAGTTCAAGGTGTGTATTTCAATTTGGTTAAATAATATAAATGGTGGAATATTGGTTGGTCATAGAAGGATTTTGATATTGTTCCCACTGGGGATTAAGTTATTTCAATAATAAAATTTGTGTTTGTTCTTGTGGATGGATTAGCTTACACAATATCAATTGGGATTAAGTGTAAATCATGAAAATATTTGATGGAATAGATACCTCGATTAATATTGATAAATAATATTGTACGTATTC
Organism: Pseudotsuga menziesii; assembly: GCA_001517045.1. NCBI lineage: Eukaryota > Viridiplantae > Streptophyta > Pinopsida > Pinales > Pinaceae > Pseudotsuga > Pseudotsuga menziesii. The sequence continues at coordinate 140,023 of LPNX010396188.1, forward strand.
TTGGATTTATCCATAAAAAACTTATCATTTATTAGTGAAGAACCAATGCATGCAAGATTATATCCTAAATTAAAATAAAAGTTAGAACCCTAATCAATGGTCCTAAGTCTCCACCTTTCTATAGTGTATGGTATGGAGGTGCAAGTGAAATTTGATATCGGACAACATTCTCAAACAAGTACTACATAGTAGCTAGGAGTCCCTACCACTTAGTTTAGAGATAGTTAAATTTCATTTCATTTGAATTAAATATCAGATAGTTAAGAATAGGATAAGAAATTTTTTGTAAAATAAATGAAAAGCACTAAATGTGTGAGTCGACTACAATAAGAGTTACATCATTGCGTCCAATCGCTATGCAAAAATGCAGGGACCTCAACTCTTCTTTTGTAGACCTATAATTAAATATGGTTCAAGTGAAGTGACCGGAATACGCTAAAGGCATGGAAGTTCATCGTCGGGGATGAAATCCTATTGTCCAACAAGAACTCAACATGTTTTTGGGCTTCCCAAACTTTTCAAGTTTCAAATGCTTGCATCCTTGATGACAAATTCTCTTAAGATAAGTGTTCTTGTTTATCTATATTGTTATACAATTACTATGGTATGTTATGAATTGATAATTTATTATTGTTTACATTCTGAATTCATGTTGAATCTGCATTTCAAAATAGAGATTAATAATTAACTAGATTACTTAATTTATATTTGCATAATTACTATCTTTGCAACAAGGTAGTATAATTAGTTTATTATAAAATTGAACATATTATAGTATTAGAGGAAAACGAAAAAAATAGTACTCACAACCTCAACCAATATATGAAGTATTGGATAAGTTACAATTAACCAATCACCTCAATCCAAAAATGAACTAATCCATGCTCTTTACAAAAAGACATATTTATATATGGTGGAACAATTACCTTCTAAGACAATACAAAATTCATTTCTTCAACCAATGATTATGCATTGATAAATCCAAAATTCTAAGGATACAAGACAAAGATGCCAGGATAATTGTTGTTGCGTTAGTTAACACCATATAATGATTATTTGTCTCACTATCGGGCTCGACCCATGGTTATTTTGAGGCAACAAGTATTTATATATGTCAAGCATATATATTTGTGTTATTTCATATGCTATATATAGAGGAGAGGTTCTATGCAAGGGATATAATCAGTTAATGGCAGTCAATTTAGGAGTTTTAACTGCTAATAAGTAGAATCTATGAGCAGTAGGGGAACATGCCTAACAATTATGTCTAATTTTGTTTTGATGCACTTTTAATATCAATATGGCCCCTTGTTGAAACCTGTAGTTGACCTATTCCATTGGCATTTTATAGTAGCATGGAGGCTCATTTCAATCTTCTATTACACTCTATTTTAGGGTTATTTGTTGGTAGCAGAATGCATTCGAAGCAGGGCACATCACAAGACAAAAATACTAGTCAATACAACATTTAAAACAACAATGAAGGAAGCATTAAATTAAGATTTTATAACAGTTTGTGTATGACAGGAAGCATACCTGGGAGAGAGCATGATATTATCAATGAGCAAGAAAAGTACATTTGTGGGGGATATTGGAGGTGCATGCAACTTGAGGAGGATCCCAGAGCTCTTATGGTAACGCTATTCTTGCAAGGGAGCAATGTATTCATGATGATGTACCCCTGCTTTATCCTTTCCTATTGAGATAAACTTTAGTGCGCTCTCGACCATAAGGGTCCACCATAAACATTAAATTGTAAAAGAAACAAAAGCTACTAGTATAAGCATTATTAGATGCAAATTGATATATAGAAAAAAAAATCCATACCGGATGTAAAAAACCCATACAATATTTTGAGCACCTAAAAATGGTGATATCGCTCCAAATTTCAAACATGACTACGCATAAAGGAGTTAAAACAATGGAAAGATATATGTAAAAACAAAAATATCATGAAGGGTTAGATAGAGTCCCATGTGTATACTTTTTAAGTCTATAATTTAACCTGTAAATAAATAGAATACACTTACCAATGATAAAGACGATTTGAACTTAGATAATAGAACCCTTAGTAACAACCCATTGCATTATTAAAACCCTCCGACAATGTCACTACGAGAAAGCGTTAGCTATATATACAATGATTAAGAATAATTCTATAAATTATTGGGAAGAGAAACACAAATCCAAGAGAGCTTGAAACAAAGATTCCATAAATGCATTGAAATTCTTGCACTTAAAAATAAACGCATTATAAACTCATCGATTACATGTATAGACATAGTATAAAACAATTAAATGAATACATCAATACCTATAGATTTGAAGAGGAGCAATGGAGTCAGCTTCATAATGTGCACTGACACACCGAAATGCCATCAAACCTTTGATCTTCTATATACAAATTGCCCCAAAAAATCATGTATATACTCCAATTTGGCCCTTGTTAGTGAACACAAAATTATTATTAACTAAACGATGTGGATGAAAAGAAGAAAACAACATAATAGTTGGGCCACAAAACATTAAGATCAACAGGATAATAGAGAATAATCCTAAGAGTTCGAGTGTTGGCATTCACATAAAACTCTTCTAAGGAATGAATTTTTTTAACAATGAACTAGCACAATAATTCTAGAGAGTTCCACTTAGACTGAAATGCTTGTAAAACACATGTGAAGGGTAGTTCAAAAAATGCACCATTTAATGTGGAAGTACCTCCCTCTAAGTGGCAACATACGAGGTGATGTGTAACCCAAAAACATATGTACCTTCATTATTATTCACTCGATGATATAGATCGTAAAGGAGGGTCGATGCAACAAATGGAAGGTCTATGATGTACGCTTATAATAATTTTAGCCACAACCTAAAGCAACCATACACAAGAAAATGATGATAAAATAAGATCATTGAATTATCATGCAATGAGATTGAAGGTAAATATAATTAAAATATAATTAAAAAAATAGAAATATTTATTTATATGTTAACTTTGGAACATAAGTTTAATTTTTTTGTCAACGGTAAAAGTAATAGACAGTCAATGGTTTATCCATTGCAATATAACCCGGCTTGCAACAGAGATAATAAGAATTTATAATTTATAAAACCTTTGAAGTGTGTAATGTGTTATAGTCTTATTTATATTTAAACATCTCAATTGTGTATTGAGTATGCTCTCCAATTAAAGCTATCCTTATACCTTAATAATCTTTTATTGATATAAAAAAAAAGTCAATAAACAACAACACAACAAAGTTATGGAGCAGCGTAACACACCTAACAGGAGAAATGATTAGTTCATTGCCCGTGCTTAAATTTGAAGGGTGGGTCTTAATTTCAATTTGAAGGGCATATATTCTTCCATCCCTTTAAAGATGAAAGACAATATAAATAGTTATACTTTAGTTGACAATATATATTAACTAAACGCTTAAAAGAATGCAAAAACCAAATATTGTCAATACCCACTAGGGATCCTTGCTCAAAAATCTATGACATTTTGCGTGAGATCATTGGATTATTGTAGATTTTTGGTGAAGGAAGTTTCTATCAATTAAAAAGTAGGGATGATCTTATTTAAACACACTATATGTAAATTAAAATTCATATTCACAGTAATTTAAAAAGTTGCCCTTCCTTTAAAATGTTGCTAAAAATTGTTTCCTTAATTTTTTTTTGAAAGAACAATTTTAACTTTACACTTATAAAAATATGCTAGAACCCTTTCGAAGAACTAAAAAAGGGTTCAAATTTAAAGGTGATTCAAAAAACAAGTATAAATTAACTAAACACTAAAAAAAATGCAAAAAATAAATATTGCCAATATCGACTATGGATCCTTGCTCGAAAATCTACGACGTTCTGTGTGAGGTCGTTAAGTTTCAAATAAAGAAGTATTATTGCGGCCCTTGAAAAGTTGAAACACCAAACAATTGCATGTCTAATTATTACCGTAGATTGTTGGGTGATGGAAGTTTCCATTAATTAGAAAGTAAGGATAAATTTATCTAAACACCCTATATGTAAATTAGAATTCATATTGACACATAATTTAAAAAGTTATATTCTCCTTAAAATATTGCTATAAATTCTTGCCTTCTTAATTAAAAATAAAAATAAAATTTTATTTTTTAAAAACAATTTTAACTTTACACTTATAACATAGGCTAGAACCTTCACGAAGAACTTAAAAAGGTTCAAAATTAAAAGTGATTCATAGCCTTCTCATAAATAAAATGAAAAACTACAAATCAGATGGACGAGAAGATAAGCGGGTAGAAGGAATCTCATTGATGTGATCTCAGTCATGTAAAAAAGTGCAAATTTATTTGATTGGATCGAAAGAGTATTTGGATGAGAAACAACTTGTTGAAGCTCTACAACCACAAATATATCTCACGATTTGAATTATCTTAAAGCTTTCCGATCACAAATATATATCATAATTTAAATTACATAAAGCTTTCCCACCACAAATATATATATCATAATTTAAATTATCATAAAGTTTATGTCTTTGGATGAAAAGTTCCCAACCACAAATATATATCATAATGTAAATTACAGAAAGCTTTCCAACCACAAATATATATATCATAATTTAAATTATGATAAAGTTTATGTGTCTTTGGATGAAACAACTTAGTGAAGTTCCAAACCACAAATATATATCATCATTTAAATTATCAATTTTTTTTAATGTTTTCCCATCGGTACGAAGCTGATATCAAAAGCCCTATGATTAAGAAATCAATATAAAACACTTTGTGTAAAATTTCCTAACTACCTAATTAAAGTCATGCCACACTTACACATACACATTGCATATTAATTGGTGATAGTCATATATTCATCGTGTTCTTAGGAGAGTAGCCTTTCGTAACTTAGATTTATATGAAATCCAAAAATAGGAAAAGTCTGGATAACCCTTTGGTAAGTGGGATTTATATGAAATTCATATACTTTTATTTAAAAAAACTTCTTGGTAGTGGTAAGATCATGGTCTTGAGTTTAAGTAGGTAAAGTTTGTTTGCATAATTCAAGAACTAAGGCCATGGTCCTAAGCTCTTGTAAGGTTTTACTCTTCCGAGGACCTAATCATGAGCTAATGAACACATAAATTTTATAAATAAAATAAAATTATTATTATATAAGAAAAACAAATCTTTAACCAATATAAATAAGTATCACATATTTTAGAGAATTTAAATAACAAATACAAAATTAATAGTACATGAATGTCCCTAGGAATATATCACTGGGTCGAATAATAGATTGATATTACTTACCATGCAAGTATGCCAATGCCATGACCATTAACACAACTAAGTTATAATACCAATAAACATCATGATATAATTGGGTTTATGGCTGTGATGATTATTTACAATAATAATAAAACGTTACTACAGAGTAATAGGATGTAGAGGTTTGTTATGTTTATCCCAAGAATGTACTTACATAATGATGTATATCCAATCCTCTCAAACATGAAACCCCAATCCAAGAGTGAAGCACAAAGCTTGGAGCATCAATAAACTATGGAACTAGAAACAAATAATAGGAAAGAACAACGAGTAACCACCTCAATGTAAAATGACTTAGTTTATTATACTAGACAAATGGCTTTCGCAAAGGAATATAATGGGTTTTAGTTTATTATACTAGACAAATGGCTTTCGCAAAGGAATATAATGGGTTCACTCAAGATGCACATAGTCCAAGGCTAAGAAAGAAATAATAAAAAATCATGCATGCAACTTGAAGGATGGAAATCATATGCATATGCATATCGCACATCAATTAATAGTAAGTAACATAGTTGAAAATTAGGAAACATTGCACTTAAGTGTTAGGCAATGTTGATTTCTTGTTAATGGTGTTGGGATTTGATAGTTTGAGGGGCACATCCTTCTTGGGGAGGTTTCCTTAGTGATCTACATCAATTGATCCTTATTTAATTCAAAACTGTCCTTGCTTTCATCCCAATTTAAGAGTGATTCCACAAAAAGAAAGATGTTATCTTGAAGTGTTGGACATGACTTTGGGTTCCAAAGATGATTTGTGGAGTAAAGAAGATGATGTGACTATCGAATATTGTATTGAAATAATGTTCTATGTGTGGCTATCATTGTGAGCCTTAATAGAAGGCCAAGGAAAGAGCAAAAAATAATAAAACTCAATGGTACTCTTCAAGGGAGAGTGGCCCATGGTTTTTTTTATATCAAAGAGGGGTAGAACGATGGATTGCTATTGGATTGGGAATATGTGACCAAAACTAGAGTTAGAGTTATATAATTTGATCCTTCATGTCTAAGAATCATAGTCATCCAACAATATGAATGGTTTCGTAAATATATCCATGTATATGGTTACTAGAGGCATATATTAAGCATTAGAAAACTAGGGTTAGGTTTAGATTGTGGGAGAGATAGCTTTGAACCAGGGATACTTTTAAGAACACCCTTGAAATTTATATAAATAATAAATGGGCGCATCTCCCTAATAGATAGGAAAAATTGAAGGCTATTTTATCAATAATATATATGTGTGTGTGTGTGTGTGTGTGTGTGTGTGTGTGTGTGTGTGTGTGTGTGTGTGTGTGTGTGTGTGTGTGTGTGTGTGTNATAAGATATAGTAAAATATTGGCAAATATTTCATTGAATTATAAAATATTGTAAAAACTTGGCAAATATTTCATCAAATTATAAAATCTTGTAATGTCTTGGTAAATATTTTGCTAAGAAGACTCAACTTTTGATTCTGTAGATTACTAATGTAGTGCAATAGATGAGCATATACCATAGATTGAGTCTCTCAACTCCTAGACCCTCAAATGAACAAATTCATGAAGATGAGAGGAGGGATTTATTTATACATTTCACAAGCAGCATTGGGTCACTCACAACCGGAGGTGTTGTTGAACATAGCTACACTAACTAGATTCAGGGAAAGTGAGGACTCTACTTTTTATCTCATCCCTTAATGGTCCAAAGGTCATGTGGGGACCCAAATATTAATATACCAACAAACTAATAGAATTGAACACTTTGCAAATAATATGTATATATACGTTTTTGGCTAATATTTCATTCTATTATATAATCTTGTAAAATCTTGGAAAATATTTCACTAAACTATAAGATATTGTAAAATCTTGGCAAATATTTCATTGAATTATAAAATATTGTAAAAACTTGGCAAATATTTCATCAAATTATAAAATCTTGTAATATCTTGGTAAATATTTGTCTTGGAAGACTCAACTTTTGATTATGCAGATTACTAAGGTAGTGCAATATATGAGCATATACCATAGGTTGAGTCTCTCAACTCCTAGACCCTCAAATGAACAAATGCATGAAGAGGAGAGGAGAGATTTATTTATACATTTCACAAGCAGTATTGGGTCACTCACAACTGGAGGTGTTGGTGAAACATAGCTACACTAACTAGATTCAGGGAAAGTGAGGACTCTACTTTTTATCTCATCCCTTAATGGTACAAAGGACATGTGGGGACCCAAATCTTAATATACTGACAAACTAATAGAATTTAACACTTTACAATGTGGATTGATTATGGCACCCACAAACTATTATTACAATGTGGATTATTAATGAGACCCGCAACCTTAATATAGTGTATGAATTCCCAATTAGATTATTTTCCAAATCTCTTATTTTTAAGCTACCCTTTAAGAAATAATAACATGCTTGTCTATTTAAAGATACGAATGCCACTTTTTCCTTTCTTTTGTTGACAATAAAGCTATGAATTATGTCATTTGATTTAGAATTTTTAGAGTTAGTTATAAACTTGCAACAGTTATTAGAAATCAAAACATACACTAATAAGAATAGAAATCACATTAATGTATCATCATGCATATCATTAGAACTAATATGTTAAAGACTACTTTTTCTCAGATAAACTGAGGAGATGTTTGTATCCATGTCCTTGAAATTTTCAAAAACATGCAAAATGTGATAAAATTGTTTTATCACCCTCATTGAATGCAAAAGACTATATAAAATAGCATAATGTCTACATCTCAACTCAAACATGCCCTGTACATATTATACATAATCATGATGAAAATGAAGTATAATGTTCCAACTAAATCATATATTTATCATACATAACTAGATCCATTTCTGGATGATGATAGAAATTACACATCAAAACAAATCACCAAAAATCTTTCATCAATTTATAAAATCTTGTAATGTCTTGGTAAATATTTTGCTAGGAAGACTCAACTTTTGATTCTACATATTATTATGATAGTGCAATAGATGAGCATATACCATAGCTTGGGTCTCTCAACTCTTAGACCCTCAAATGAACAAATGGATGAAGAGGAGAGGAGGGATTTATTTATACATTTCACAAGCAGTGTTGGGTCACTCACAACTGGAGGTGTTGGTGAAACATAGCTACACTAACTAGATTCAGGGAAAGTGAAGAATTCACTTTTTATCTCATCCCTTAATGGTCCAAATGACATGTGGGGACCCAAATCTTAACATACCGACAAACTTATAGAAGTGAACACTTTACAATGTGGAGTGATTATGGCACCCACAAACTATTATTACAATGTGGAGTATAATGGAGACCCACAACCTTAATATAGTGTATGAATTCCCAAATAGATTATTTTACAAATCTCTAATTTTTAAGCTACCCTTTAAGAAAAAATAACCCGCTGTTGTAAAGGAAATTTTCCTATGGCTAGGGTTTAAGAGGCCATCAACGTACTGGGGTTGAAAGGTGGATGCAAATGGTTCTGCAAGTATATATAAGCAAGTTTTAGAGATTAGAATGGTTCATACCTTAGTCAAACGAAGGTTGATCCAAGCAGCCCTTCAATCCTCTTCTTGCTCCTCTTGCTCCAAGAGACCTGTAAAACGAATTATACCTTCCTCAAACCATTATGACCACATATAAAGAAATGATAATCAAAGTAATATGAAATAATAATCTGATTAAAATCAAAATATGATCATAAACAAAGATTCAATCACACATTGAATAATGATTTGGGAAGAAGAAGGACATCACATCTTTATTAATCTTGAAAACAAGTACAAGTATACCTTCTCTTCAAGTTCGGCACCTCATGAAACCTTGATCTAGTTTTGCTACTTCTCTTCTCCAAGGAACTCAGCCTCCAGGCTCTCCAACACAAGGAGAATGCTTCTAGGGCAAAGGTGTGGACAAAGAGAGCTCCAAATCCTCTAGCATAACAATGCAAAGATTCAAGTCTCCTCTCATGGACCTCCCTACCTCTATTTATATGCTTAATGAAGAGTCAGGGTTGAAGACAAAGTAGTTACAATTGAAGGAGTTAGTTGCATAACTACCCAAACTACCAGAATTTCAAAATACGTATTTTTTAACATTTTCAGGAGACGTACGTGGGTTGCAGAAACAACAGTCACGTACAAAAGGAGGTATACGTGGGTTGCAATGTCGAAAATCACGTATTTAAGGTGTACGTGGCTATTATATATAGCAAGTCATGCATGTATGCGGGTTTTCTTAAGGAAACTCATGTACACATCAAAAAAATCATTTTCAGGGTAATTTTGGGCATTTTTAGACTTTGGTGTCTTCTAGAAAGTTTTAGCTAACAGAAATACCTTTATAATAGTGTAGAGATGAGGCAAAACAGAGTTACAAAACTCTAGATATGGGTCCTCCAAGTTAGGTGTTTTTTCAGTGACTTTCATGAAGTGTCGTCATGGAAGTGTCGACATGCGACAGAATCATGGGAAAGTGGTCATAGGTAGAGATGTGTCATTTTGAGCTATAACAGATTCCCCCTAATGTATGAGGTTAGAGGAGAAGATTATAGACAAAATACATTATAAAGGAAATGACTGAGTATGGATAGAGCAGAGAATCCAAGATCAAAAGGCTCGAAGAAAGGTACCTGAAAAAAGAGATAAATGTCAGAAAAAATTGATCTCTGGGACATACAAGTCCATATAAAAAACATCGCCATAAAGATACAAGTGGATCCAACTGATGAAACTTTCATGGTCGCTCAATATGCAAAAAGGCACCATATCAAATCTAAAGGAGTCATGGCCACAAATGAACAAGGTGGATCCATACTCGATAATCGATCATAGCCACAAAAATACAAGGTGGATCTATGTCTCAGCAAAATGTCATATAAAATGTAACAAGGTCTTACGCAGCTTAGGTAATAGCAAAATGATGATGCTATTGTCAGCCCAAGGCCTTCAATCCAAACCACCCAAAAAGGTACGAATCCTAACCATGCGAATAAAGGAGTTGAAGTCAAACATGGAGGAAACCGTTTGATTATCGATCAATAATGAGAACCGTTAACAAACGCGAGGGAAATCACCATTAATGAAAATGGTCCCCAAGGTACCTAGTACATTCTAACAAGTGTGAGTACAGGGACTTGAAGTCGAACACTTGAAGAATCCATTGAGTAGAAGACATTAAGGTATTCCCACTACCCAATAGCGAGGGAAATTGCCACTGATGACTACAATTTCCAAGGTATTGTCATAAAACTCTAAATCTCATTCCCAGAGCAAAAGGTGTTGCAGTCGATAGGAAGAGATCCGTTGGAAGGAAGGCATTAAGGAATCCTTCATCATCCAACATGAGGTAAGTCAAAGATTGATTGGATCTGGAATTGGTACTGAATTTCACGACAAGGACCATCAAAGACATGATGTAATGAACTGATACCAAGGAATGACCGACACAAAAGGTCGAGGCAACTGCAGAATGGTTGACAAAGGTTTAATCCTTGAAAAATGAGCACGACACAAAAGTTACTTAGGCATCTTTTGACACGAAATAACCAATGACACAAATTTGCAATGTAGGAGACATTGACAGATTCCCCATATAATTGGAAAAGAGACCAACTGGAGGAGTAAGAAACTCTGAATCGGGATAAGGTCAAAATACTAGGACCCAACTGTTGATAGACTCAAAACTGGTGCTTTGTTCAAGGAAACAAGAATTGCTGCCATGATGGAAAAATACATGTGAATGAACTTCCCTTCCCCTCTTTCTTGTAAAGGTTTAACAAGTCCAAGAAAGAAAACTCAGGACCATCTTCATTTTTGGCAAGCTCGAAGAAAAGAGAGAAGAATGCTTGATAAAGCACTTATTTGTGGATTTTACGAGCCCGAACTAGTACATGCTCGACGATGTTTTCCTAGTTTAGAGAGTCTGAAAACTCCAAAGAAGACTCCAGGGGGGTTCTTTTTCATACAATTTAGTCTCCTGAGGCCGAAAAAGTATAAAACATACCAAAGAAGAACTCTCTTAACTTCCGAAGAAGAAAATGTGCACCTTTTTCATACTTAGTTAGGAAGGTCTGAAAAAGGTTAAATTACCACCTACCCAACACTCCTTCAAAAGCAGCATATAGCCTAAGTTTTATGAGTGTGAAGGAAGGCAAGATCACTCGGAAAGATCCATTTGATTACAAGAAATGGGGCTTACAACAATAAACTCGATGCTTTGTTCTTTAGGGTTTAATGAGCATGACAAAGACATAAAGTACACTCGAAATATTTTTCATGTTTAGGTCTAGAGCACGAAAAAGAGAAAACTAAGCTCATACCGGGGATTCCTTTTCTATAAGTTTAGTCCCTCAGATCCGGAAAAGTGATAAACCTATGCCTGAGAATACTCTTCTGAATTCCGAAGAAAAGAGAGTGTTTCTTTCTCATATTATTCCACATGGTCCGAGAAAGTGATAACCTACCACCAATGTGGATTCCCATTCACATATTCTTAATGAGCCTAAATGGACAAGTTTACTTGATAGTCAAGTCTATTTTGAGGAGTCAGATTTGGGCCTAAAGAAACTCAATATCTTTCCCGTAAAGTTTTAACGAGTCCGGAAGATTCAACTCGCGACCTCCTTACTATTTTTAACGAGCTCGAAGGAGATAAAAAAGAATGCTCTAAATGCAAGGAGACGAGTGTCATAGGCAGGCGAAACTAGTTCCAAGCACAAGGAACAGACCTATTCATAATGCAAGGAACATGAGTAGGATAAAGACACTCGGGGAACATCTCCTCAAGGTAAAAGGTGTCAAGTTGCAAAGGCAAAAAGATACAAGGCTGAGCGATGATGAGTGAAAATATGAGGGCTTATACAACGAGCTAAAAGCGTGGAAGCCGACATCAGGCTCATAAGCGCGAGCAGGGCACATGCAAATGCATTTATAGCTTGAACAACAAGACGAGGCCAGTAAACAATTGTGAATCCAAATAAGAATCCTGTCTCAAGAAACAATAATATCATGATCATATTTAGAAGAAATGATCCGATGCGGGTCACTTTGGTAGAAACACATGTGACTTTGCTATCTTCTATAAAAGGTAAAGTCAAGGTAGAATGAACTGAAGAAGATTCTATAGCACCAAGGCTCAAGGGCTTATAATCAGTAAGATCAACCTCAAAAGGAGAGAAAAAATCAATAAGGGATATAGAGTCTGCAGGAACAAACTCAGTATCACGGGAGTTAAAAAATTCATAAGAAAAATCAAACTCATTAGGATCACTGACTTTCTGTTCAAAGGAAGAGTCGAAAGACTCAACAAGACCAACATAGGAAGAAAGGTCATGCTTACTAGGAAAATCAGGCTTAGACTTAGTCACAACTGAACCAACATCCAATAGAAGATCAGACTATATCAAAGACTCTAGGAAGACTCCATCTAAAGGAAGGAGATCATCTGAGATAGGACACATGTATAAACTTTCAAATGGATTGACAGAGTGGAGAGCATGCTCCATAATCTATATAGGATGACTTACCTGGTCAATTGTTGGGACCAAGTTCTGAGAAGGTAAGCATGAAAACAGAGGCTGCTTCTCAGCAGCAATTGAACGCAAAGGACATGAGGCCACATAGCTCACCTGTGGTGGGGGAGTGTCTATAGAAACACTAGGAATCGATAAAGGAAAGACCTGGTCTCTAGTTGGGTTAGGAGAAGGATCAAGAAAATCCAACTAATCAATAGTGACAATTTCTTTGCCATGATTAAAGTACATCACACGAAAGAATGTTGACACAACAGCTTGCATGGCATAGAAATAATCACATCCAAGTAGCATATTGAAGTCCAAGGGGTCTTTTATCACCATGAAGTCAACTAAGACGGTCTTCCCACCCAAAGTAATAGGTGTTTGAGCAATAATTCCCAAGGCTATACAAGTTCTTCTATCAAACGCCAGTAACTGACTAGTAGTCGACACAAGGCTGGGAGATCCCATGCCTCACCAAGCACGAGTAGACAAAATACTAACTGAGGCTCCTTCGTCAACAATACAACAAGCAATCGTGTATTGTTAAACTATGACCTTTATCTGGAAAGGTGCATCAGAAGGAAGGCGCGGCTCAACTAGGCTATCCCAATTAAAGGAAGCAATCCGAGAGCTTGGTGGGGGTTGATTCGAAGCAAGTTCAGTTCCCCCTTGTTCAGTAAGTTCTGAACTGGCAGTGAAGAAAATGTGACTAGCAAACACTTCTCCAAAGGAAGAGTGGGGTTGATCAACAATGGAACCGATTCTACCGTTTCATGAAAGTCACTTTCCTAATGGAGAGTGGGATTGACCAAATATGTCATTGGTTCAATCACAGCAGGATCACTCTTTGAAAGAAGAGTGGGATTGAACAAAGCTGAGATTGGTTCGACCATGTGATCAACCAAAGGTTGAGTAGGTTGTTGAGAAACTATAGGTTGTTCAGGAGAAGGAAATTCTTGAGTCTCGAACCACACTCTTCACACCTCTGCGATAGCAGGGCACTAGTGAGTAAGATGATCTCCCTCGCATAGCTTACAAGGGAACTTAAGTTTGCACTTCGAATGACCAGTTTTCTCAACGGTGTCAACATGACTAGCAGTGGCTAACTCTTTACTCTCAACATGACCTACAGAGGTTGATATTTCTCCCCCAACATGACCACCAGAGGCTGGGTAACTGGGTCCAACCTAACTAAGAGAGGTTGGTTGTTGAAAAGCTTCAGAATTTTCAAAAACAGGATGACCATGAAACCAAACTCTTTGCACCTCCATGATAGAAGGGCATTTATAAGTAAGGTGGTCTCCCTCACAAAGCTTACAAGGAAACTTGGGCTTGTGTTTTTAATGGTCAGTCTTTTCAACAGTGTCAACATGACTCGCAGTGGCTGACAGATTGTCTTCAGCATGAACCATAGAGACTAAGAGACTGCCCCCAGCATGACTTGCAGAGGCTGAGAGACTGGATCCAACATGACTTTCAGAGGTTGGACGAGCACCACCAGCATGAACAACAGAGGCTGAATGGTTAGGATCAACATGCATTACAGTAGTTGAGTGTGTGCACCTAGCATGAACTTCAGAGGCTGGGTGGATGGATCCAACATGACTTGTAGAGGTTGGATGGGGAGGTTCAACTTGAACAACAGAGGTTGAACAGGTGCCCTTAGCATGAACTGCATAGGCTGAGTGATTGGATCCAACATGACCTGGAAAGGTTGGAAGGATCCCACCAGCATGATCAATAGAGGCTGGATGGTCAAGAACAACTTGACTTGCAGAGGTTGAGTGCTTAAATCCAACATGACCTGTAGACATTGGATAGGTGCCCCCAACATGAACTGCAGAGGCTGGGTGGTGAGGTTCAACTTGACTTGTAGAGGTTGAACAGGTGCCCCCTTGCTTATGTGCCTTCTTCCTATTCCTCCTTCTTTTACTCCTTTTAGACTACCGGTTACCAGTATCAGTACTTTCACCGCATGAGGTAGACGAAGGAGGAGAATCAACTACAAGTGAAGGGGAAGAAGTGTTTTGATGCCCTTGATATAAGGAGCTTACTTGAGAAGCATCAGGATCATTCAGGACGGTTGGAGTGGAAAACAACCACACCAGTAGCCCTAGGGTGAATCTAGGAAGATTCAAGCTGGCCATCAAAGGAACACCAACATTCCCTGTGAGAGGAATAGAATAAGGAGTTCTGTCACAACCCCAAATTTTCACAAAAAATTAAAATTTTTGAGTTAACAATAAATGTTATAACCTGCGGTTCTACTAACAGCTAACAGTTGGCCTAAAGATCAGTTAAGTAATTGGTTTCTATAATAACTTAACAGTTTATTTTTCATAGCAAGATTAAAATCGTTGTGTGTGTTGTTTGCTTCAGTTTACTGATTAGCTCTTTTATGTCAGTAGGTGGAATATACTTTGAAATCCGGGGCTTACATAGCATTCATGCTAACGCAGATGAATACTATTTTTTACAGGTTTTTACAGGTATGATCGATCGAGTATATATTTTTAAAATATCTATTAATGTCAGCAGTATTTTGTTTGCAAATTAAAAAGCTTAGTACAATAAGCTGCTAAACACTAGATAGCTCCTGTAAGGTAAAATCATTTGATTTTCATCAATTGTTCAAATAAACAAGCTTGGAAAAAATATAATGACAGTACAACATAATTGCGACTTTAATACTAGAACCTCATATATGTGTATTTCTTCTTTAGTCTAAGTAATTAGTAATACTCATAAACATTGTTTTCTTGACAATAATTTTGCAATAATATCTTGTCTTGCCTGTATATTTATTGTTCCTAAAATTATTTCTATAGGGCACTTATAGCCTATTATATTATAAAAAGTAAGAACCTTTGAGTGTAAAAACCATGACCATTATACCCTTCTACAAGAGCTTAAGGTTAACCATACTTTGTTCCCAAGTTAAACTCTGATTTCTACTTACTTTTGAAAATGTAATAGGATCATATTTATTCCTATCATTAGTTTTATCTCTGTAATTATCTTACTGTGCACTAAACACTTTGTATGAACATAAATCAAAGTTGGAAATACTCCCAAGTATTAACAAAGTAATGTTGCATAAACTAGGTGACATAATTTTGTGATAATACTTTTATCTTTAGTTTTGTACTACCTCGTAGTTTCGATTCTATGGGAGTTATCAGTTCATTTATATTTCAAAGATAAGTATAAATTACTTATTCGATGAACATTCAATTCTACCAAAAGTTTGTTTTATAACGTTTTTAATTCTAGCCTTTAACTTCTTTGGCATTATTATAAGATACTATCTATAAGTGTTAGAATTGGAATATTCCTAAAGCAAAAAGGGTTTACTATGCCCAAGCTTTAAAAATGAGTGGTATACCAATGGTCAACTTACCAAGAACTCATAAACAAACCTTCATTGTGTACAAAGTTTGCAAGGAACAACTCAACGCTTTGCTACTAGAGACACTATAGTTATGTCCTAGTTAACATATACTCTTTTTATAACTATACTAAAGACTTTTATAATTTAATCTAGTTCATAAACAAATTATATGTATATCACATGATTTCATTCTACTCAAAATGATGTTTAGATTATTGTCGTACCACCCAATTAACATACGGCAAAGTTTAATATACGACTACACTATATTATTATGATAATGTTTACTTTGTGATAACACTATGTCGTTGATAGCAATGGTTTGTACTTAATTCAAAAATGGACTTAATATATGGTTTATACGTGACACAAACTTGGTCAACGTAATTCCTTCATTATAATAATCTAGTGATTAGGTTGATATAATACTCGGTGCAAATGATTAGAGATTTGGTTACATATTATTGGGCTGTCGTTATAGTTTAACCCATGGTGCACAGATCAAACAAATAATATATTGTCTCCATGCAGGAACTATGGATCATGACCCTCGTTGTTTGAATAAATTTACGGCTATGTGGAGGAATCCTGTCCATGTGTGGAAAATATAAAACACTCTAGAAACCTAACCTAATGCATTATTGTCCCACAGTTTACACTGGTCCAGGGTTGCTTTGGCTCGTCTCCCATGGTGGCCGCCGTTCTCCTGGTTACCGTCGCCTTATACCTTGACTCTGTGTTTCCTCCATTCTACAATGAGTGGTTTTGATTGCTGGTTATTTCTCTGTCAAACGTAGAGTTATTCTTCCTACCACCTTCGTTTCACTGCCGAGGAAACCTCCATCCCAAGCCCACGTAGTTTGGTGATTTCTGCGGTTCTACGGCTCAATTATTCATAGCTTGCTACTGTTGTGTGGTTCTGAGAGTTTTTGTTTTCCCCACTGCACCATTATAGGGGACAGTGTTGGTGAATCCATTCGCCATACTTCCAGTGACAGGTGAAAATCATAAAGGACCTTTCCTTCAAATTACTGCAAGTTTTATTATCGTATACTTTCAAACTTATACTTGTAAGATACTTTACTGACAGGGTTTACCATTACTGTAGGTACTCGTGGAAGTGAAGCCTACACAAGGGTAGGAAGATAGACTTTGCGACGACCGTGCATCAAGGCTCAAACTCGGGTAAGCCCCGTGGTTTGAAAGATGGGTTCTCTCCTTAAATGCAGTTTGGGTGGTCATTGGACTCGCCCAGGGATTGAATGCCCTTTCTCGTCTTGCCACAAGCTATACTATGCTTCTACTATTTACAGGTTGTTTATAAGCATTTTTTAAAATTAAACCCTTGATAGGATGGATGCACTTTGTGACTGTACTGTTTTTGGTCGAAGCTTGGCTTCACAGTCAGTTTAGTTGTACACTTTGCAAAGGTAGCTTTGCTGCAACTAGTTTTGGTTGTTAGCCGTTTATGTTCTACTCTATATAATTTAGGGTTTATACCATTTTTGAATATTAAGAAGTTGAACTCAGTTGAGTATTTTATCAGGTTTTTATATATTAATTTTTGAAGGATGTACTCACAGCCATGATGTAAATCTTGATTATTTGATGAAATTCTCTGGTTAAGGTTTGACCTGTAAAACCCTTGTTTGGTTTATATTACTCTTATGTTAATAATTATGTTGTTTCTCTCTTTTATTCTATCTTTCCTTAAAGGACTCGGAGTGGATTATTTGATTATTTAAGATGATTACAAAATTTATACGAGAAATGATTATTATGTCTGTAATAGTAATGTATTAGTTTTAAGTGTTTGAACCCCGACATATAGATGTATGTTGTTATTAATAGACTCTGTTTCTTTTATAAATTCCATTGCACCTATTAGACAATAATTTTAAAAGAAATTTACCTAAGTATAACCTAGGTTACTACAGTACTAGAATTATTTATAATTTATATTTTAATATTTATCATTTATGCTCAAAACATGAGCTAGGGTTTTACTCCCTTTTATTTTAAATAGGATAGTGTTTCCTATGTTATTACCTTGCAATTTTTTATTACTGTATACCGTTTTTCTTTAATTTGTATTTATAAATTATTAACCTATAGTTATCTCTGTTTAAGAATAATAATAATATTATTTATATTTATAATACTATTATTTAAGTAGAACATACATTCTTAATTTTATGTTGTTTGTTGTTTATATAGTGGTTATGACTGAAAGTAGTATGTAATATTTGTGTTAGTTTAATTCAATTTGTATCTGTGGATTACTCAAAATACAAAGTTAAAAGAACCTCCATACTTATCACTATTCTTTATATTTACACAGTTCTACAAAAGTATAGAAAATAGTTTATAGTATTAACTTAAAACCCTAAGTTACTACTGTCCTTTAGCTATTTAAAGCTCAGTAAGGAATACTGTAACCTTTATCATAATATTTAACTATAGTTCAAATAGATACAGGAATATTAGTTGTTACTAAAGGAAAAAGCTATCAGTACTATGTTTATATTTATTCTTAACATAAACTATTAACTTCCAATTGATAAGACTAATTCTTCTATTTCCAAGTAAAAGTACAGTTTATGGAAAGAAGTACTGAAATTCAATGTTGTATTTAATCCTTTAAACAAGGACTTCCAAAAGTTTCCTGTGAACTAAGGATCTCTGTCTAAGATTATGACTTTTGGTACTCCATGCATTCGAAAAATATCAGCTATATTGGCAGCTTTGTAAGTAGTTTTAACAGGTATAAAATGAGCTTCCTTACTTGACTTATCAACCACTACCATAATAGAGTCTTTTTTATTCTGATTTCTAGGCAGTCCAGTAATAAAGTCTAGAGTAATCACTTCCCATTTCCAGCTAGGAATAGGTAAAGGCTGTAGCAAACTAGCTGGGTGTTGGTGTTCGGTTTTTACCTGTTGACATTCTAAACACCTTGAAATATATTCAGCTACTTCAGTTTTCATATTTGGCCAAAAATACACTTTTCTTAGCATGGTTATAGTTTTTTTATAACCTGGATGACCTAATTATGGTGTTTTATGGATTTCAACCAGAATTAACAGCTTAACTTTAGGTACGTTAGGTACATATAGTTTATCTTTAAACAGTAAAAACTCTTTCTCATTTAAACTGTAACCCTTTATTAAGTTTTATGTGGGGTTTTCCTTAGCTTCAGCTTGCAATTTCTGATAAATTTCATCTTGTTTTACCCCTTTTTAAGCTGTTCATCTATGTCTGAAACATAAGTACTGATTGTTGTTGCAAAATTCAGCCTTGCGTTCCTACTTAATGCATCAACGACTTTATTTTCTTTACCTTTTATATGCTGGATTTCAAAATCATACTCGCTTAAGAAACCTAACCACCTAGCTTCTCTAGCATTTAAATTAGGCTGATCTAAAAGATATTTCAGTCCTTTATTATCAGTCATTAAAACAAATTTTTTACCGATTAGGTGGTGTCGCCACATTTTTAAGGCGTGTATCATAGCTGCTAGTTCTAGATCATATGTTGCGTAATTCTTTTCGTGAATTTTTAACTTTATAGACTCATAGGCAATAACATGCTCTTCTTGAGTCAAAACACCGCCTAAGCCTTCATTACAAGCATCAGTCCATACTACAAACACTTTATTAAGATCTGTTATTCTTAAAATAGGTGCGCTGGTTAATAAAGTTTTCAACTTCTTAAATCTTTTTTCGCATTTATGGTTCCAATCGAACTTCTTTCCTTTCTTCTGCAAGGAATTTATCGCATTGGCTATCCTCGAGAAGCCTTCAATGAACCTCCAGTAGTAACCGGTAATGCCCATGAAAGATCTAACATCCGTCACATCTTTAGGAATCGGCCAATCTTTGATTTCCTGTATCTTTTCAGGATCTACGGAAATTCGTTCCTTGGTCAATGCGTGATCTAAATACTGAATCTTATCCTTAAAGAAGTCACACTTACTAAACTTTGCGAAGAGTTGATGTTCTCTTAACTCTTGCAAAACAATTTTTAGGTGTTCTTTATGTTCTTCTTCAGTTTTTGAATAGATTAAGATGTCGTCGATAAACACGACCATGAAATTATCTACATAATTATGCATTATATTGTTCATTAAAGACATAAAGACAGTCAGGGCGTTAGTAAGCCCGAATGGAATTACAACAAATTTGTAGTGTATGTATCTTTTTCTAAAGGTTGTCTTAAAGATGTCTTCATCTTTAATCCTCACTTGATGATACCCTGACCCTAAATCTATCTTCGAAAACACCATGGCTCCACTTAGTTGATCAAATAAATCATCTATGTGGGGCAACCGATATTGATTTCTAATAGTCATCTTGTTTAGCTGACGGTAGTCTATGCATAATCGCATAGTTCCATCTTTCTTTTTAACAAAGATGACAGGTGCCACCCAAGGAGACACACTTGGCCGAATATATTTTTTATCAATTAACTCTTTTAATTGCGATCTTAACTTGTTAAGTTCCAATATGTTCATTCGGTAAGGGGCTTTTGAGCTAGGTATTGCACCCGGTACCAGCTCAATGGTGAAATCCAATTCCCTTTTTGGAGGTAATCCCAAAATTTCTTCTGGGAATACATCAACATATTCTTTTAAAACAGGGATATCCTCTATTTTAACTTATCTGTTTCAATTTTATTTTCTTCATCGGTAATTGTTACAGCATAAGCTTTACATCATTTTCTAATAGCTTTTTCAAGTTGTAAAGCAAAAATCTGCCTTACCATAGTTTTTCTAGGAATACCCTTAACAATTACTAGTTGTTCATCACTGTTTAAGCATGTGAAAGTTTTATCGTAATAGTTTAAAATTACTCTATGCTGTTCTAACCAATCCATACCAATCAGCAAATCATATGAGCCAAGTGGAAAAATATTAAGTTTAACAACAGTGTCAAATTTATCCATAAGTAAAGCACATTCTTTCACAAAGCAAGTTACTTTTCTTTTAGCCCCAGTGGCTAACTGAACTGACCATGAATTCTCAAACTTATCGACAGATAACTTACATTTTTCCACTATCTGAGGTGCAATATAACTGAGACTAGCTCCTGGATCAATTAAAATGGTTATAGGGGTCTGATTAATCATACCTTCTACTTCCACCATGGAATTCTGATATTCAGCTTATCGGTTCTCCCAGGCTGCGTTAATTTTGGGAATGCTCCTTGCTAGTTCCCCAATAATCATCTCCTCATGTATGATATGAATGTTGCTAACAGTCTTCTTCCGATTTGGACAGACTAAAGCATAGTGCGGGCCATTACATTCCCAGCACTTAATAGGCTCTTTATGCTCAAAACTCTTGGTAAAATTTCCATGATTATTTGCAATTTCCTTACCCTTAAAATTGTTCTGATTGTTGGGTGTACTATTCCTATTTCCCTGGAAATTCTTGTTGTTAGAATAGTTTTTGGCCTTATTATTCTTAAAATTCCTGTTAGGCACAAAATCCTTCTTTTGAAATTCGGACTGATTATTATTTTTCTTAGCCTTCCAGTTGGCCAAACTTTCTTTCTTTTGATTCTGCTCAAAACAAAAATTAGCCTTCCTCATAACTTCCTCCAGGGTCTTTCGGTTATCATATTCAATTCTATCTTTAATATGATATGGTAAACAGCTAAGGAACCTCTGTACTTTTGGTTTCTCATCCACTAGGTAGGGTACATACCTAAGTAGACTTAAGAATTTGTTGTTCAGATCCTTCATTGTCATTGAACCTAACTTTAGTTCATAAAACTCCTTAGCCCTTTCCTCGTAATACTGCTCAGACAGGAATTTCTTTTTAAAATACCGCTTAAAGGTACTCCAGTTGACTTCCTTCTCTTTTATACCCTTAACTCTCTTCAAGTCCTGCCACCAAATATCAGCCTTTTCTGAGAGGTTATATATAGCCATCCTAGCCTTTAACTGGTTAGATAATTATATATTTGGAAGTACTTCTTCATCCCGGACAACCAGGACTCATCTTCCTCCCCCTTCTTAGTCTCTCCATTAAAGGTTGGTGGTTTTATCTTTTTGAATTCCCCTGAGATTTCCTCATAAGGTTTATATTTCCTCTTCTTGACGTACAGATCATCATCACTACTATCACTAGTAGTATGGTAACTTTGTTGTTCACCAAACACTTCTGACGATGAACTACTTTCAGTTTTTTTATGCTTCATCTTTTTAGATTTTCTTGGATGACTAGCATCTTCATATTCTGACCTTCTACCCCTTCCTTCGTTTTGAAACCTTTCCATTAGGATCTGATTCAGCTCTTCTTGAGCCTTCAAAATCCTTTCATTCTCTTTCTTCACAGATTCCATTTCAGTTTTCAAATATTTTACAGTCTGTAACAGCTCTGAGGAATTTGTAGTTACATCCCCTGGTATAGGATCTCTGGATAAATTTCTTGTTTTTGTAGCTGGAGACTCCTCCTGTGCATACTCTCCCAGCCTTTCCATACCTGCCTGTTAAACTTCAGAAAAAGACAATTCTTTGTTGAATAACATAAAAACAAAATTAAAATACGTTAGCATAATAATTTAATTTACTGTTTTATGAAAGCTAGTTGGGCTGCATCAAGGCCTAGTGTTTGAACCTTATGCTCTTATACCACATGTCACAACCCCAATTTTTCTGAAAAATTTAAAATTTTTGAGTTAACAATAAATGTTATAACCTGCGGTTCTACTAATAGCTAACAGTTGGCCTAAAGATCAGTTAATTAATTGGTTTCTATACTAACTTAACAGTTTATTTTTCGTAGCAAGATTAAAATCTTTGGGTGTGTTGTCTGCTTCAGTTTACTGATTAGCTCTTTTATGTCAGTAGGTGGAATCTACTTTTAAATCTGGGGCTTACATAGCATTCATGCTAACACAGATGAATACTGTTTCTTACAGGTTTTTACAGGTATGATCGATGGAGTATATATTTTTAAAATATCTATTAATATCAGTAGTATTTTGTTTGCAAATTAAAAAGCTTAGTACAATAAGCTGCTAAACACTAGACAGCTCCTGTAAGGTAAAATCATTTGATTTTCATTAGTTGTTCAAATAAACAAGCTTGGAAAAAATATAAAGACAGTACAGCATAATTGCGACTTTAATACTAGAACCTTAGATATGTGTATTTCTTATTTAGTCTAAGTAATTAGTAATACTCATAAACATTGTTTTCTTTACAATAATTTTGCAATTATATCTTGTCTTGCCTGTATATTTATTGTTCCTAAAATTATTTCTATAGGGTACTTATATCCTATTATCTTATAAACAATAAGAACCTTTGAGTGTAAAAACCATGACCATTAAACCCTTCTACAAGCGCTTAAGGTTACCCATACTTTGTTCCCAAGTTAAACTCTGAGTTCTACTTACTTTTGAAAATGTGATAGGATCATCCTTATTCCTATCATCAGTTTTATCTCTGTAATTATCTTACTGTCCACTAAACACTTTGTATGAACATAAAGCCAAATTAAAAATACTCCCAAGTATTAACAAAGTAATGTCGCATAAACTATATGACATAATTTTGTGATAATACTTTTATCTTTAGTTTTGTACTACCTCATAGTTTCGATGCTATGGGAGTTATCAGTTCATTTATATTTCAAAGCTAAGTATAAATGACTTATTCGATGAACATTCAATTCTACCAAAAGTTTGTTTTATAACGTTTTTAATTCTAGCCTTTAACTTCTTTGGCATTATTATAAGATACTATCTATAAGTGTTAGACTTGGAATATTCCTAAAGCAAAAAGGGTTTACTATGCCCAAGCTGTAAAAATGAGTGGTATACCAATGGTCAACTTATCAAGCACTCATAACCAGACCTTCATTGTGTACAAAGTTAGCAAGGAACAACTCAATGCTTTGCTACTAGAGACACTATAGTTATGTCCTAGTTAACATATACTCTTTTTATAACTATACTAAAGACTTTTATAATTTAATCTAGTTCATAAACAAATTATATGTATATCACATGATTTAATTATACTCAAAATGATGTTTAGAGTATTGTCGTACCACCCAATTAACATATGGCAAATTTTAATATACGACTACACTATATTATTATGATAATGTTTACTTTGTGATAACACTATGTCGTTGATAGCAATGGTTTGTACTTAATTCAAAAATGGATTTAATATATGGTTTATACATGACACAAACTTGGTCAACATAATTCCTTTGTGATAATAATCTAGTGATGAGGTTAATATAATACCCGTGCAAATTATTAGAGATTTGGTTACATATTATTGGGCTGTCATTATAGTTTAACCCACGCTGCACAGATCAAACAAATAATATATTGTATCCATGCAAGAACTATGGATCATCACCCTCGTTGTTTGAATAAATTTATGGCTATGTGGAGGAATCATGTCCATGTGTGGAAAATATAAAACACTCTGGAAACCTAAGCTAATGCATTATTGTCCTGCAGTTTACGCTGGTCCAGGGTTGCTTTGGCTCGTTTCCCATGGCGGTCGTTGTTCTCCTGGTTACCATCGCCTTATACCTTGACTCTGTGCTACCTCCGTTCTCCAATGAGTGGTTTTGATTGCTAGTTCTTTCTATGTCAAGCGTAGAGTTATTCTTCCTACCACCTTCATTTCGCTACCGAGGAAACCTTCGTCCCAAGCTTGCGTAGTTTGGTGATTTCTTCAGTTCTCTGGCTTGATTATTTATAGCTTGCTACTGTTTTGTGGTTATAAGAGTTGTTGTTTTCCCCACTGCACCATTATAGGGGAAAGTGCTGGTGAATCCGTTCGCCATACTTCCAGTGACAGGTGAAAATCATAACGGACCTTTCCTTCAAATTACTGCAAGTTTTATTATCGTATACTTTAAAACTTATACTTGTAAGATACTTTACTGACAGAGTTTACCATTACTACAAGTACTCGTTGAAGTGAAGCATGCACAAGGGTAGGAAGACAGCCTTTGCGACGACCGTGGCTCAAGGCTCAAACTCGGGTAAGCCCCGTGGTCTGAAATGGGTTCTCTCCTTAAATGCAGTTTGGGTGGTCATTGGACTCGCCCAGGGTTTGAATAACCTTTCTTGTCTTGCCATGAGCTATACTATCCTTCTACTATTTACAGGTTGTTTATAAGCATTTTTTTAAATTAAACCCTTGATAGGGTGGATGCACTTTGTGAGTGTAGTGTTTTGGGTCAAAGCTTGGCTTCACAGTTAGTTTGGTTGTACACTTTGCGAAGGTAGCTTCGCTGCAACTAGTTTTGGTTGTTAGCCGTTTATGCTGTACTCTGTATAATTTAGGGTTTATACCCTTTTTGAATATTAAGAAGTTGAACTTAGTTGAGTATTCTATCAGGTTTTTATATATTAAATTTTGAAGGCTGCACTCACAGCCGTGATGTAAATCTTAATTATTTGATGAACTTCTCCGGTTAGGGTTTGACCTGTAAAACCCTTGTTTGGTTTATATTACTCTTATGTTAATAATTATGTTGTTTCTCTCTTTTAGTCGATCTGTCCTTAAAGGAATGAGAGTGGATTATTTTATTATCTAAGATGATTACAAAATTTATATGAGAAATGATTATTATGTCTGTAATAGTAATGTATTAGTTTTAAGTGTTTGAACCCCGACATATAGATGTATGTTGTTATTAATAGACTCTGTTTCTTTTATAAATGCCATTGCACCTGTTAGACAATAATTTTAAAAGAAATTTACCTAAGTATAACCTAGGTTACTACAGTAATAGAATTATTTATATTTTATATTTTAATATTTATCATTTATGCTCAAAACATGAGCTAGGGTTTTACTCCATTTTATTTTAAATAGGATAGTGTTTCCTATGTTATTACCTTGTAATTTTTTATTACTGTATACAGTTTTTCTTTAATTTGTATTTATAAATTATTAACTTATAGTTGTCTATGTTTAAGAATAATAATAGTATTATTTATATTAATAATACTATTATTTAAGTAGAACATATATTCTTAAGTTTATGTTGGTTCTTGTTTATATAGTAGTTATGACTGAAAGCAGTTTGTAATATTTGTGTTAGTTTAATTTAATTTGTATCTCTGGATTACTTAGAATACAAAGATAAAAGAACCTCCATACTTATCAGTATTCTTTATATTTACCCATTTCTACAAAAGTATAAAAAATAGTTTATAGTATTAACTTAAAACCCTAAGTTACTACTGTCCTTTAGCTATTTAAATCTCAGTAAGGACTACTATAAACTTTATCATAATATTTAACTATAGTTCAAATAGATACAGGAATATTAGTTGTTACTAAAGGAAAAAGCTATCAGTACTATGTTTATATTTATTCTTAACATAAACTATTAACTTCCAATTGATAAAACTAATTCTTCTATTTCCAAGTAAAAGTACAGTTTATGTAAATAAAGACTGTAGAAAATAATTGCTAAAATTTACCTACTAATGTCAATCAGTAATAAGAGTAATATTCTGTATTAACATGTTATTTGCACAGTCTATTTCTAATGACATGTCTGCAAACAAATTAATAATCTTTCTAGAAAGCATCCATCTACTGAAAAGTAACATTTCATTACTCTGAAACATACATATTCAATTCATTTATAATCCTATCATACTTCCTTTACTTAAACAAACTACGTGTGCTAGAGTACGATCTGGATTACTCCAAATGGGGAAAAACACAGGTAGGATTTATCTTCATCATAGTACAGACTTAGTCTAGAATAACTAAAAGATTTCAACACAACATAACTTAGCATCATTTAATAATTCATCATACACAGAGATAAACGATAATACAGAAATTAAAAGCTAATGGAACCTGTTTTTTTTAAAGCTGGATGACAACAGCAATGGGAGGCCGTTCCTCCCTACCAACTCCTGGAGAGCGCTCAAACAGCGACTTCTCAGGACCCCCGAGCCTGTTCTGGTCTGCTTGGCTAGAATTAGTTGGAGAAATCAACAATGTACCAATCCTGAGACTCAATACCAACTCTGCTTACTATAGTAAGATCTTTCAGCTGCAAAGCTATACTAGATCAACTTCCTGCATTTTACCCCTCAAACACCTTCCTTCCAATTTCCCTTTCCCAATGAATTCCTTGAAGTGCATTCACCTGAATGATTCTTCTCCTGGAATGAGCAGCGCGAGCTCTCTACATTGGGAACTTTTAATAAGACTGATCAGGTCTTTTTGGGTTAGCTGTCATTAATTGAACCACCTGCTCTGATCCCACTTTCTTGAGGGATCATGAGCCCAAATGTAGGGAAGTTTCCACCTACAACATAGGAAGTGTTTGAGGATATTGCCACTTGTATTTTTTCCCTCCACCTAGTTCCTTCCACCACTTGACCAGTAACAGTCTTTTTAACAGCTCTCCCAGGCTGTTGTCTCCACTTTTATTTATTTAAAATTAAATATTCAGAATTGCATTCCACATCCTTGACTCTGCTGAGTCATCAATTTCCACTTAGGATTAAATTTAACATAATGTTTTGGAATAATATCAAAATAAGATAACATTATTTTACAAAATTGGGGTATGTGACATACACACCCCCTTAAAATATAACATCGTCCTCGATGTTATTTTTTCCTCATCCTCCGAAATCCCCTAGAATAGAATTGAGAATGCATCTCGCATCTTACTTTCCAATTCCTAGGTGGCTTCTTCAGGACTAAGGTGCTTCCATTGCACCTTCACCTGTCCAATGGTGCGGTTTCGAAGTGTAATTTCCCTTCTCCCGAGGATACAGTCCGGCTCCACCGGGAATTCTCCTTCTGGTTCCACCTGTACAACATTCCAATTAACCACATGAGTAGTATCATGAACATATTTATTTAAAATGGAAATATGAAAAACATTATGTACTCTTAAGTTAGGTGGTAATGTTAATTCATAAGCTACTTGACCAATCCTAGACAAAATTTCAAATGGACCATAGTAACGAGGTGCCAATTTTGCACAGCTCCCCAGTCTTAGAGAGCTTTTCTTGTGCCTTACCTTGATGAACACATGTTCACCTACCTAGAACTCCTTTGGAGTTCTTTTCAAGTCTGCTTTACTTTTCTGCCGATCATGTGCCACTTTTAAATTTCCCTGCACTTGTTCCACAATTTCCTCCATTTCTTTCAACAATTCTGGACCCAATACCAATATATCTACTGGATTATGCCAACAAAATTTCAGATGGACTGAATCTAGCTGATGCCTGATAATTCTTATTATACACAAATTCTACTAGATGTAAATAGTCTTTCCACTTACCTGGATGATCTTTCACATACATTCTCAATAAATCTTCCAGTACCTGGTTTACCCTTTCAGTTTGTCCATCTGTTTGAGGATAGAAAGAAGTACTGAAATTCAATGTTGTATTTAATCCTTTAAACAAGGACATCCAAAAGTTTCCTGTGAACTTAGGATCTCTGTCTGAGATTATGACTTTTGGTACTCCATGTAATCGAAAAATATGCTTTAGAAAAATATCGGCTATATTGGCAGCTTTGTAAGTAGTTTTAACAGGTATAAAATGAGCTTCCTTACTTAACTTATCAACCACTACCATAATAGAGTCATTATGATTCTGATTTCTAGGCAGTCCAGTAATAAAGTCTAGACGAATCACTTCCCATTTCCAGCTAGGAATAGGTAAACGCTATACCAAACCAGTTGGGTGTTGGTGTTCGATTTTTACCTGTTGACATTCTAAACACCTTGCAATATGTTCAGCTACTTCAGTTTTCATATTTGGCCAAAAATACTCTTTTCTTAGCATGGTTATAGTTTTTTGATAACCTGGATGACCTGAATATGGTGTTTTATGGATTTCATCCAGAATTAACAGCTTAACTTTAGTTACGTTAGGTACATACAGTTTATCTTTAAACAGTAAAAACTCTTTTCCATTTAAACTGTAACCCTTTATTAAGTTTTATGTGGGGTTTTCCTTAGCTTTAGATTGCAATTTCTGATAAATTTCATCTTTTTTTACCCCTTCTTTAAGCTGTTCATCTATGTCTGAAACATAAGTGCTAATTGCTCTTGCAAAATTCAGCCTTGCGTTCCTACTTAATGCATCAACGACTTTATTTTCTTTACCTTTTATATGCTGGATTTCAAAATCATACTCGCTTAAGAAACCTAACCACCTAGCTTCTCTAGCATTTAAATTAGGATGATCTAAAAGATATTTCAGTCCTTTATTATCAGTCATTAAAACAAATTTTCTACCGATTAGGTGGTGTCGCCACATTTTTAAGGCGTGTATCACAGCTGCTAGTTCCAGATCATATGTTGCATAATTCTTTTCATGAATTTTTAACTTTCTAGACTCATAGGAAATAACATGACCTTCTTGAGTCAAAACACCACCTAAGCCTTCATTACAAGCATCAGTGCATACTACAAACTCTTTATTAGGATCTGTTATTCTTAAAATAGGTGCGCTGGTTAATAAAGTTTTCAACTTCTTAAAGCTTTCTTCGCATTTCTGGTTCCAGTCAAACTTCTTTCCTTTCTTCTGCAAGGAATTTATCGTATTGGCTATCCTCGAGAAGCCTTCAATGAACCTCCAGTAGTAACCGGTAATGCCCATGAAAGATCTAACATCCATCACATCTTTAGGAACCGGCCAATCTTCGATTGCCCGTATCTTTTCAGGATCTACGAAAATTCCTTCCTTGGTCACTACATGACCTAAATACTGAATCTTATCCTTAAATAAGTCACACTTACTAAACTTTGCGAAGAGTTGATGTTCTCACAACTCTTACAAAACAATTTTTAGGTGTTCTTTATGTTCTTCTTCAGTTTTTGAATAGATTAAGATGTTGTCGATAAACACGACCACAAACTTATCTAAATACTTATGCATTATATTGTTCATTAAACACATAAAGAAAGCTGGGGCGTTAGTAAGCCCGAATGGCATTACGACAAATTTGTAGTGTCTGTATCTTGTTCTAAAGGCTGTCTTGAAGATGTCTTATTCTTTAATACTCACTTGATGATATCCTGACCTTAAATATATCTTGGAAAACATCGTGGCTCCATGTATTTGATCAA
This sequence comes from Pseudotsuga menziesii, assembly GCA_001517045.1. Lineage (NCBI taxonomy): Eukaryota > Viridiplantae > Streptophyta > Pinopsida > Pinales > Pinaceae > Pseudotsuga > Pseudotsuga menziesii. The sequence goes on from LPNX010396188.1 coordinate 170,356, forward strand.
ATAAATCATCTATGTGGGGCAACAGATATCGATTTTTAACAGTCATCTTGTTTAGTTGACGGTAGTCTATGCATAATTGCATAGTTCCGTCTTTCTTTTTAACAAAGATGACAGGTGCCCCTGAGGGAGACACACTTTGTCAAATATATTTTTTTTATCAATTAACTCTTTTAATTGTGATTTTAACTCGTTAAGTTCCAATATGTTCATTCGGTAAGGGGCCTTTGAGCTAGGTACTGCACCCGATACCAGCTCAATGGTGAAATCCAATTCCCTTTTTGGAGGTAATCCCAGAATTTCTTCTGGGAATACATCAACATATTTTTTAAAACAAGGATATCTTCTATTTTTAACTTATCTGTTTCAATTTTACTTTCTCCATCGGTAATTGTTACAGCATAAGCTTTGCATCCTTTTCTAACAACTCTTTTAAGTTGTAAAGCAGAAATCTGCCTTACCATAGTTTTTCTAGGAATACCCTTAACAATTACTCGTTGTTCAACACTGTTTAAGCATGTGAAAATTTTATCGTAACAGTTTAAAATTACTCTATGCTGTTCTAACCAATCCATACCAATCAACAAATCATATGAGCCAAGTGGAAAAATATTAAGTTTAACAACAGTGTCAAATTTATCCATAAGTAAAGCACATTCTTTCACAAAGCAAGTTAATTTTCTTTTAGACCCAGTGGCTAACTGAACTAACCATTAATTCTCAAACTTATCGACAAATAACTTTCATTTTTCCACTATCTGAGGTGCAATATAACTGAGACTAGCTCCTGGATCAATTAAAATGGTTACAGGGGTCTGATTAATCATACCTTCTACTTCAACCATGGAAGTATGATATTCAGCTTGTCGGTTCTCCAAGGCTGTGTTAATTCTGGGCATGCTCCTTGCTAGTTCCCCAACAGTCATCTCCTCCCCTACGGTATTTTTATCTCCTAAAATAACCAGTCGATTTTTCATTATTTTAGGTGATAGGTTTAAGTCCAAAAATTTATTTTAAAATTTTTTAGAGTCAATAAGGAGGTCCTCGTTCTTAGTACTAAGTCAAAAATTTGATTCATTTGAGTCTTGGTTTCAAATTTTGAAAAAGACAGGTTTCGGTAGCTAACTCTGTTTTGTAGAGGCCGGTTAGCTGCCGAAAGGGATCAGTTTCGGCTGCTAGGAGAGTTAACTAGAATTATGTTAGCTACCAAAAGCAGTCTCATCAACAAAAGAAAAGCTCGTGTCCGTACTCGACATCACATCAAGCGAGCCTGTTTTTTTCCGTCGAAAGGGAGATTGGAACGCATCTCATATGACCATCATGAGGTTTGGTGTTTAATAAGCTGCCGAAAGCAAGTCATTCAGCGCCCACATAATTTCATCTCCGACTGCAGAGGGTTACACAGAAGCTCATAATGCATACTTCCATCTGAGAGTTATCCACAAGCTGATCGATTCATAATTTCACACGAGCTGGACGATATCATAAGTGATCACTTGCTGGGCTCATTCGAATGGGTTTCTTATTTCTCAAACGTTGTGAGCAGACCCAAGGTCCCTAGTTTCGTCATGTTATCACACAGTTCAAGTTCCTGTTCCATTCAGGGGTTTTTTATCAAAATAGAGCATCGATCCAGGGGTGTTCTCATCAGGACGAGATTCCAGAACGGTGTCTCTCTATCATCTGCTACAAAACAAAGGTTCAGCTCATGGAAAAAACAAATCTGCCACTCAGGACAGAGCTAGATGGGGTCTGGTATCTCGAGTCCCATCCACAAGTGGCCAAGTTTTTCAAGTTCGCAAACGTTTTTGACTACTGTGAGAGACTCACTAGCTTCAACCAGCCACTTGCTGAAGCATTTGCTCGAAGCTACAATGGGAGAACATGAAGTTTGGTAGAGAAGAGTTTCATGTGGATGAGGCAGCTATATCCGAATGTATAGGTCTCCCCAGGACAGGGCAGAGTTGGTTTAAGACCACTAAAGCCTCAGATATTGAATTTAGGTCATATCTCCTACCAGCCCATAAGGAAATCATTTGGAGAAAGGATATTCCCATCACCTTTCTTGAACCTCAATGGCAGACTCTTTTAAAGGCCATTTTCGTTTACATAACTTGTGAAGGCCGATATCACAGGGTGCTGCACTACCACTTCAAGCTGTTGAATCATTTCACAGGGAGGGAAAAAATAAATTTGCCATACTTCTTCCATAAGACCCTCACTAAGATGGCAAAGCAAGTCCAGGCTAAGCCAAGCAAGATAGCAAGTAGGATCTCTCACCAGGGTCTCTTAACATTGATTATCAAAGAGCTTTTGGAGAAGAGAGGTGTGGAATGGAATTATTTTTTGTTTTGGCATGAGTTCCCCACAGAGTTTACCAGTGAAGAGGCAGTCGAGCAGGGTAAGGGAGAGAAGAGCAGCACTCCCGGATCCAGCAAGAGAAAGAGGAGAGCCATCTCTCCCCAAGCCCAAATGGAATCCCCTTCCTCATCAAGCAAGAGGAAAAGGTCAAAGAGAAAGCTGGTATTTGAACAAGCTGAAGGGAATCCTCAAGGAAAAAATCCACTAAACCTCCCCTACTCAGGATCTGAATTCGGAGATGAGGAAAGACAAGGAACAGAGCAGCCCATGGAAAGAGAGAAAATTCAAGATCCTCCCTTGACTGATGTACCAGGTCCCGAACCCTCCACACCAGAGACCAACAAAATCAATAGGCTGCTACAGGAACTTTCCCAGGCAAGACATAGTGAGAAGCAGGTTAAGTTGCACAATGCAGAGCTGATCGGAAGGAATATGGCACTGCATGATCGGAGCCAAGAAATCATCGAAAAACTCAAGAAAACAGTCGAGAGGAACGTGATGCTAATAAAGGAAAATGCCAAGCTCTACCGCAATCTCAGGACGCTCAGGTTAAAGTTGAAAGAATTGGAGGGAACAGAAGTGCAACCAGTAGCTACGAAAGCACAACCATCGGGTATAGACGCGTTGGCTGAGGTGGCCATGATTCCTGAGGAGGTAACACCTATGGAATTTCAGCAAAGACAGACTAAGAGATCGACTAGATCGAAGGGAGCAGCTTCAAAGAAATCCTAGAAACTGAGCGAGAGCTTGCAGGACAGTGTCTTTTGGTGTTATAAAATTTTGGACAGTTTTCAGCTTTCGGCAGCTTAGGCGAGCCCCACAGAGCTCATTAGCTGCCGAAAGGACTGACTTTAGGCGGCTAAGACACGAAATCAACAGAAGAGTTAGTTGCCGAAAGTCAGTTTTGCCAATTTTCTCTGAATATCTCCCAGATCTCAATTTTGTTCGCTGAACTGGCAAAAGGTTGATCAAATGAATGATTTATAAATTGTGTTATCAATATCTTAAATGGTTTTGAACAAGATTAAAGTCAAGTGGGTGTTTTGGCTAGTTTTAACATTGTTTTGAAGAAACAGTCCAAGAGATCAAGTGCACATCAGCTAGGTCGAACCTACATGCACCAAACTCCAACCACCGAGCTTTTGAAAGGAGATCTGCATATCACCATTTCCTTGATTTTAGGGATCATTCCCTATGTTTTACTTTTGCTGTTCTAGTTTACTAGTGTTAACTCAAACAAGATCCATGTTTTTAGGATCTTGAAACTACTTTGTAAAGGCTTTAAAAGCCTAAGAACTCAGACTGTTAAAGGGTTCGATTTTGTATGTAGTAGTCTGCTATTGTACTCAGCTTTCTTATGCTAATACATATCACAGGTTTCTTTCAGCTTTGGTGTCAGCTTTCCATTTTCCTTTCACTATTATCTGTGTTATCTAGCTTTGAATGGTTTCTTTTCCATTGTTTAGCTCATAGCCTGATGTTAGTTTCTTGAATGTCTCTTGAGTCCTACTCTGTACTGGTTTAGTTACATTCCTTTTCTTCATCCATTTTTAAAAGTATTTGCTGATTAACCAACTCTTGAGAGCACTATTTTAATTGTTTACCATGATGAATGTCTGAATGCTATACTCGGATTGAGTCATCCCATTGATCCACCCCTTACAAAAAACACAAAAAACATTGAATTCTTAAGTTACCAGGCATACCTAGCTTATAACCCTAGGTAGTTTCCTGGAGTGCTAACAGGTATGAATGTTGCTAACAGGCTTCTTCCGATTTCGACGAACTGAAGCATAGTTTGGGCCATTACATTCCCAGCACTTGACAGGATCTTTACGCTCAAAACTCTTGGTAAAATTTCCATGATTATTTGCAGTTTCCTTACCCTTAATATTGTTCTTATTGTTGGGTGTACTATTCCTATTTCCCTGGAAATTCTTGTTGTTAGAATAGTTTTTGGCCTTATTATTCTTAAAATTCCTGTTAGGCATAAAATCATTTTTCTTAAATTCGGACTGATTATTATTTTTCTTAGCCTTCCAGTTGGCCAAACTTTCTTTCTTTCGATTCTCCTCAAAACAAAAATTAGCCTTCCTCATAGCTTCCTCCAGGGTCTTTGGGTTATCATATTCAATTCTATCTTTAATATGATATGGTAAACAGCTAAGGAACCTCTGTACTTTTGGTTTCTCATCCACTAGGTAGGGTACATACCTAAGTAGAATTAAGAATTTGTTGTTAAGATCCTTTGTTGTCATTGAACCTAACTTTAGTTCATAAAACTCCTTAGCCCTTTCCTCGTAATACTGCTCAGACAGAAATTTCTTTTTAAAATACCACTTAAAGGTACTCCAGTTGACTTCCTTCTCTTCTATACCCTTAACTCTCTTCAAGTCCTACCACCAAATATAATCCTTTCCTGAGAGGTTATATAAATCCATCCTAGCCTTTAATTAGTTAGAATAATTATATATTTGGAAGTACTTCGTAATCCCTGACAACCAGGACTCAGCTTCCTCCCCCTTCTTAATCTCTCCATTAAAGGTTGGTAGTTTTATCTTTTTGAATTCCCCTGAGATTTCCTCATAAGGTTTATATTTCCTCTTCTTGACGTATAGATCATCATCACTACTATCACTAGTAGTATCGTAACTTTGTTGTTCACCAAACACTTCTGACGATGAACTACTTTCAGTTTTTGTTTACTTCATCTTTTTATATTTTCTTGGATGACTAGCATCTTTAGATTCTGACCTTCTACCCCTTCCTTCGGTTTGAAACTTTTCCATTAGGATCTGATTCATCTCTTCTTGAGCCCTCAGAATCCTTTTATTCTCTTTCTTCACAAACTCCATTTCAGTTTTCAAATCTTTTACAGTCTATAACAGCTTTGAGGAATTTGTAGTTACATCCCCTGGTATAGGATCTCTGGGTAAATTTCTTGTTTCTGTAGCAGGAGACTCCTCCTGTGCATACTCTCCCAACCTTTCCATACCTACCTATTAAACTTCAGAAAAAGACAATTCTCTGTTGAATAACATAAAATAAAAAAATACGTTAGCATAATAATTTAATTTACTGTTTTATGAAAGCTAGTCGGGCTGCATCAAGGCCTAGTGTTTGAACATTGTGCTCTGATACCACATGTCACAACCCCAAATTTTCACAAAAATTTAAAATTTTCGAGTTAGCAATAAATGTTATAACCTATAGTTCTACTAACAGCTAACAGTTGGCCTAAAGATCAGTTAAGTAATTGGTTTCTATAATAACTTAACAATTTATTTTTTGTAGCAAGATTAAAATCTTTGTGTGCATTTTTTTCTTCAATTTACTGATTAGCTCTTTTATGTCAGTAGGTGGAATCTACTTTTAAATCCCGGGCTTACTTAGCATTCATGCTAACGCAGAAGAATACTATTTCTTACAGGTTTTTACAGGTATGATCAATCGAGTTTATATTTTTAAAATATATATTAATGTCAGCAGTATTTTGTTTGCAAATTAAAAAGCTTAGTACAATAAGCTGCTAAACACTAGACAGCTCCTGTAAGGTAAAATCATTTGATTTTCATCATTTGTTCAAATAAACAAGCTTGCAAAAAATATAAAGACAGTACAACATAATTGTGACTTTAATACTAGAGCCTCAAATATGTGTATTTCTTCTTTAGTCTAAGTAATTAGTAATACTCATAAACATTGTTTTCTTGACAATAATTTTGGAATAATATCTTGTCTTGCCTGTAAACTTATTGTTCCTAAAATTATTTCTATAGGATACCTATACCCTATTATCTTATAAACAGTAAGAACCTTTCAGTGTAAAAACCATGACCATTATACCCTTCTACGAGAGCTTAAGGTTACCCATACTTTGTTCCCAAGTTAAACTCTGAGTTCTGCTTACTTTTGAAAATGTAATAGGATTGTCCATATTCCTATCATCAGTTTTATCTCTGTAATTATCTTACTGTCCACTAAACACTTTGTATGAACATAAAGCCAAGTTGGAAATACTCCCAAGTATTAACAAAGTAATGTCGCATAAACTATGCGACATAATTTTGTGATAATACTTGTATCTTTAGTTTTGTACTACCTCATAGTTTTGATGCTATGGGAGTTATCAGTTCATTTATATTTCAAATCTAAGTATAAATGACTTATTCGATGAACATGCAATTCTACCAAAAGTTTGTTTTATAACGTATTTAATTATAGCCTTTAACTTCTTTGGCATTATTATAAGATACTATCTATAAGTGTTAGACTTGGAATATTCCTAAAGCAAAAAGGGTTTACTATGCCTAAGATGTAAAAATGAGTGGTATACCAATGATCAACTTATCAAGCACTCATAACCAAACCTTCATTGTGTACAAAGTTTGCAAGGAACAACTCAAACCTTTGCTACTAGAGACACTATAGTTATGTCCTAGTTAACATATACTCTTTTTATAACTATACTAAAGACTTTTATAATTTAATCTAGTTCATAAACAAATTATATGTATATCACATGATTTCATTCTACTCAAAATGATGTTTAGAGTATTGTCGTACCACCCAATTAACATATGGAAAAGTTTAATATACGACTACACTATATTATTATGATAATGTTTACTTTGTGATAACACTATGTCGTTGATAGCAATGGTTTGTACTTAATTCAAAAATGGACTTAATATATGGTTTATATGTGACACAAACTTGGTCAACGTAATTCCTTCATGATAATAATCTAATGATTAGGTTAATATAATACCCGGTGCAAATGATTAGAGATTTGGTTACATATTATTGGGCTGTCGTTATAGTTTAACCCACGCTGCACAGATCAAACAAATAATATATTGTCTCCATGCAGGAACTATGGATCATGACCCTCGTTGTTTGAATAAATTTATGGCTACATGGAGGAATCCTGTCCATGTGTGGAAAATATAAAACACTCTGGAAACCTAACCTAATGCATTATTGTCCCACAGTTTACGCTGCTCCAGGGTTGCTTTGGCTCGTCTCCCATGGCGACCGCCATTCTCCTAGTTACCATCGCCTTATACCTTGACTCTATGCTGCCTCTGTTCTATAATGAGTGGTTTTTATTGTTGGTTCTTTCTGTGTCAAACGTAGATTTATTCTTCCTACCACCTTCGTTTCGCTGCCAAGGGAACCTCCATCCCAAGCCCACGTAGTTTGGTGATTTCTTCAATTCTCCAGCCCAATTCTTTGTAGCTTGCTATTGTTGTGCGGTTGTGAGAGTTGTTTTTTTCCCCACTGCACCATTATAGGGGACAGTGCTGGTGAATCTGTTCACCATACTTCCAGTGATAGGTGAAAATCATAAAGGGCCTTTCCTTCAAATTACTGCAAGTTTGATTATCGTATACTTTCAAACTTATACTCGTAAGATACTTTACTGACATGGTTTACCATTACTGCAGGTACTTGTTGAAGTGAAGCCTACACAAGGGTAGGAAGACAGCCTTTGCGATGGCCGTGGCTCAAGGCTCAAACTCGGGTAAGCCCCGTGGTACGAAAGATGGGTTCTCTCCTTAAATGCAGTTTGGGTGGTCATTAAACTCGCCCAAGGTTTGAATACCCTTTCTTGTCTTGCCACAAGATATACTATGCTTCTAATATTTACAGGTTGTTTATAAGCATTTTTTAAAATTAAATCCTTGATAGGGTGGATGTACTTTGTGAGTGTAGTGTTTTTGGTCGAAGCTTGGCTTCACAGTCAGTTTGGTTGTACACTTTGTGAAGGTAGCTTCGCTACAACTAGTTTTGGTTGTTAGCCGTTTATGTTGTACTCTGTATAATTTAAGGTTTATACCCTTTTTGAATATTAAGAATTTGAACTGAGTTGAGTATTTTATCAGGTTTTTATATATTCAATTTTGAAGGCTGTACTCACAGCGGTGATGTAAATCTTGATTATTTGATGAATTCTCTGGTTAGGGTTTGACCTTTAAAACCCTTGTTTGGTTTATATTACTCTTATGTTAATAATTATGTTGTTTCTCTCTTTTAGTCTATCTGTCCTTAAAGGACCGAGAGTGGATTATTTGATTATTTAAGATGATTACAAAATTTATACGAGAAATGATTTTTATGTCTGTAATAGTAATGTATTAGTCTTAAGGGTTTGAACCCTGACATATAGATGTATGTTGTTATTAATAGACTCTGTTTCTTTTATAAATTCCATTGCACCTGTTAGACAATAATTTTAAAAGAAATTTACCTAAGTATAACCTAGGTTACTATAGTACTAGAATTATTTATAATTTATATTTTAATATTTATCATTTATGCTGAAAACATGAGCTAGGGTTTTACTCCCTTTTATTTTAAATAGGATAGTGTTTCCTATGTTATTACCTTGTAATTTTTTATTACTGTATACAGTTTTTATTTAATTTGTATTTATAAATTATTAACCTATAGTTGTCTCTGTTTAAGAATAATAATAATATTATTTCTATTTATAATACTATTATTTAAGTAGAACATACATTCTTAAGTTTATGTTGGTTCTTGTTTATATAGTCGTTATGACTGAAAGTAGTCTGTAATATTTGTGTTAGTTTAATTTAATTTATATCTCTGGATTACTTAGAATACAAAGTTAAAAGAACCTCCATACTTATCAGTATTCTTTATATTTACGCAGTTCTACAAAAGTATAAAAAATAGTTTATAGTATTAACTTAAAACCCTAAGTTACTACTGTCCTTTAGCTATCTAAAACTCAATAAGGACTACTGTAACCTTTATCATAATATTTAACTATATTTCAAATAGATACAGTAAGATTAGTTTTTACTAAAGGAAAAAGCTATCAAGACTATGTTTATATTTATTCTTAACATAAACTATTAACTTCCAATTGATAAGACTAATTCTTCTATTTCCAAGTAAAAGTACAGTTTATGTAAATAAAGACTGCAGAAAATAATTGCTAAAATTTACCTACTAATGTCAATCAGTAATAAGAGTAATATTATGTATTAACATGCTATTTACACAGTCTATTTCTAATGACATGTCTGCAAACAAATTAATAATCTTTCTAGAAAGCATCCATCTACTGAAAAGTAACATTTCATTACTCTGAAACATACATATTCAATTCTTTTATAATCCTACCATACTTCATTTACTTAAAAAAACTACCTGTGGTAGAGTACGATCTGGATTAATCCAGATGGGGAAAAACACAGGTAGGATTTATCTTTATCACAGTACAGATTTAGTCTAGAATAACTAAAAGATTTCAACACAACATAAATTAACATCATTTAATAATTGATCATACACAGAGATAAACAATAATACAGAAATTAAAAGATAATGGAACCTATTTTTTTTAAATCTGGACGACAACAGCAATGGGAGGCCATTCCTCGCTACCAACTCCTGGAGAGCGCTCAAACAACAATTTCTCAGTACCCCCGAGCCTGTTCTGGTCTGCTTGGCTAGAACTAGGTGGAGCAATCAACAAGGTACCAGTCATGAGACTCAATACCAACTCTGCTTACTATAGTAAGATCTTTCAGCTGCAAAGCTATATTAGATCAACTTCCTGCAGTTTACCCCTCAAACACCTTCCTTCCAATTTCCCTTTCCCAATGAATTCCTTGAAGTGCATTCACCTTAATGATTCTTCTCCTGGAATGAGCAGCTTGAGCTCTCTACATTGGGCACTTTTAATAAGATTGCCTAGGTCTTTTTGGGTTAGTTGTCATTAATTGAGCCACCTACTCTGATCCCACTTTCTTGGGGGATCATGACCCCAAATGTAGGGAATTTGACACCTGCAACATAGGAAGTGTTTGAGGATGCTGCCACTTGTCTTTTTGCCCTCCACCTAGTTCCTTCCACCACTTGACCAGTAACACTCTTTTTAACAGCTCTCCTAGAATGTTGTCTCCACTTTTATTTATTTAAAATTAAATATTCAGAATTACATTCCACATCCTTGACTCTGCTGAGTCATCCGTTTCCACTTAGCATTAAATTTAACATAATGTTTGGGAATAATATCAAAATAAGATAACATTATTTTACAAAATTGGAGCATGTGACATACACACCCCCTTGAAATATAACATCGTCCTCGATGTTATTTATTCCTCATCCTCCGAAGTCCCCATGGAACAGAATTAGGTACGCATCTTGCATCTTACTTTCCAATTCCCAGGTGGCTTCTTCAGGACTAAGGTGCTTCCATTGCACCTTCACATGTCCAATGGTGCGGTTTCGAAGTGTAATTTCCCTTCTCCCGAGGATACAATCCGGTTCCCCCAGGAATTCTCCTTCTGGTTCAACCTGTACAACATTCCAACTAACCACATGAGTAGTATCATGAACATATTTCTTTAAAACGAAAATATGAAAAACATTATGTACTCTTAAGTTAGGTGGTAATGCTAATTGATAATCTACTTGACCAATCCTAGACAAAATTTCAAATGGACCACACTAACGAGGTGCCGATTTTGCATAGATCCCCAGTCTTAGAGAGCTTTTCTTGGGCCTTACCTTGATGAACACATGTTCACCTACCTGGAACTCCTTTGGAGTTCTTTTCAAGTCTGCTTGACTTTTCTGCCGATCCTGTTCCACTTTTAAATTTCCTTGCACTTGTTTCACAATTTCCTCCGTTTCTTTCAACAATTTTGGACCCAATACCAATCTATCTACTGGATTACTCCAAGAGATAGGAGTATTACATTTTCGTCTATACAAAATTTCAAATGGACTGAATCTAGCTGATGCTTGATAATTGTTATTATATGCAAATTCTACTAGATGTAAATAGTCTTCCCACTTACCTGGATGATCTTTCACATACATTCTCAATAAATCTTCCAGTACGTGGTTTACCCTTTTAGTTTGTCCATCTATTTGAGGATGGAAAGAAGTACTGAAATTCAATGTTGTATTTAATCCTTTAAACAAGGACTTCCAAAAGTTTCCTGTGAACTTAGGATCTCTGTCTGAGATTATGACTTTTGGTACTCCATGTAATCGAAAAATATGCTTTAGAAAAATATCAGCTATATTGCAGCTTTGTAAGTAGTTTTAATAGGTATAACATGATCTGCCTTACTTAACTTATCAACCACTACCATAATAGAGTCATTATGATTCTGATTTCTAGGCAGTCCAGTAATAAAGTCTAGACTAATCACTTCCCATTTCCAGCTAGGAATAGGTAAAGGCTGTAGAAAACCAGCTGGGTGTTGGTGTTCGGCTTTTACCTGTTGACATTCTAAACACCTTGCAATATATTCATCTACTTTAGTTTTCATATTTGGCCAAAAATACTCTTTTCTTAGCATGGTTATAGTTTTTTGATAACCTGGATGACCTGAATATGGTGTTTTATGGATTTCATCCAGAATTAACAGCTTAACTTTAGGTACGTTAGGTACATACAGTTTATCTTTAAACACTAAAAACTCTTTTTCATTTAAAATATAACCCTTTATTAAGTTTTATGTGGGGTTTTCCTTAGCTTTAGCTTGCAATTTTTGATAAATTTCATCTTGTTTTACCCCTTCTTTAAGCTGTTCATCTAAGTCTAAAACATAAGTGTTAATTGTTGTTTCAAAATTCAGCCTTGCGTTCCTACTTAATGCATCAGCGACTTTATTTTCTTTACCTTTTATATGCTGGATTTCAAAATCATACTCGCTTAAGAAACCTAACCACCTAGCTTGTCTAGCATTTAAATTAGGCTGATCTAAAAGATATTTTAGTCCTTTATTATTAGTCATTAAAACAAATTTTCTGCTGATTAGGTGGTGTCACCGCATTTTTAAGGCGTGTATCACAGCTGCTAGTTCTAGATCATATGTTGCGTAATTCTTTTCATGAATTTTTAACTTTCTAGACTCATAGGAAATAACATGCCCTTCTTGAGTCAAAACACCGCCTAAGCCTTCATTACAAGCATCAGTGCATACTAGAAACTCTTTATTAGGATCTGCTATTCTTAAAATAGGTGCGCTGGTTAATAAAGTTTTCAACTTCTTAAAACTTTCTTCGCATTTCTGGTTCCAGTCTAACTTCTTTCCTTTCTTCTGCAAGGAAGTTATTGGATTGGCTATCCTCGAGAAGCCTTCAATGAACCTTCGGTAGTAACTGGTAATGCCCATGAAATATCTAACATCCATCACATATTTAGGAACCAACCAATCTTCAATTGCCCGTATCTTTTCAGGATCTACGAAAATTCCTTCCTTGGTCACTACGTGACCTAAATACTGAATCTTATCCTTAAATAAGTCACACTTACTAAACTTTGCGAAGAGTTGATGTTCTCGCAACTCTTGCAAAACAATTTTTAGGTGTTCTTTATGTTCTTCTTCAGTTTTTGAATAGATTAAGATGTCATCGATAAACACGACCATGAACTTATCTAAATACTTATGCAATATATTGTTCATTAAACACATAAAGACAACTGGGGCATTAGTAAGCCCGAATGGAATTATGACAAATTCGTAGTGTCTGTATGTTGTTCTAAAGGCTGTTTTGAAGATGTCTTCATCTTTACTCCTCACTTGATGATATCCTGACCTTAAATCTATCTTTGAAAACACTGCGGCTCCACGTAGTTGATCAAATAAATCATCTATGTGGGGCAATGGATATCTATTTTTAATAGTCATCTTGTTTAGCTGACGGTAGTCTATGCATAATCGCATAGTTCCGTGTTTCTTTTTAACAAAGATGACAGGTGCCCCCCAGGGAGACGCACTTGGACGAATATATTTTTTATCAATTAACTCTTTTAATTGCGATTTTAACTCATTAAGTTCCAATATGTTCATTCGGTAAGGGGCCTTTGAGCTGGTTACTGCACCCAGTACCAGCTCAATGGTGAAATCCAATTCCCTTTTTGGAGGTAATCTTGGAATTTCTTTCGGGAATACATCAACATATTCTTTTAAAACAGGGATATCTTCTATTTTTAACTTATCTATTTCAATTTTACTTTCTTCATCTGTAATTGTTACAGCTTAATCTTTACATCCTTTTCTAACAACTCTTTTAAATTGTAAAGCAGAAATCTTCCTTACCATAGTTTTTCTAGGAATACCCTTAACAATTACTGGTTGTTCATCACTGTTTAAGCATGTGAAATTTTTATCGTAAAAGTTTAAAATTACTCTATGTTGTTCTAACCAATCGATACCAATCAACAAATCATATGAGCCAAGTGGAAAAATATTAAGTTTAACAACAGTGTCAAATTTATCCATAAGTAAAGCACATTCTTTCACAAAGCAAGTTACTTTTCTTTTAGACCTAGTGGCTAACTGAACTAACCATGAATTCTCAAACTTATCGACAGATAACTTACATTTTTCCACTATATGAGGTGCAATATAACTGAGACTAGCTCCTGGATCAATTAAAATGGTTACAGGGGTCTGATTAATCATACCTTCTACTTCCACCATGGAAGTCTGATATTCAGCTTGTCGGTTCACCAAGGCTGCGTTAATTCTGGGCATGCTCCTTGCTAGTTCACCGACAGTCATCTCCTCCTGTATGGTATGAATGTTGCTAACAGTATTCTTCCGATTTGGACAGACTGAACCATAGTGTGGGCCATTACATTCTCAGCACTTGACAGGATCTTTACGCTCAAAACTCTTGGTAAACTTTCCATGATTATTTGCAGTTTCCTTAACCTTAAAATTGTTCTGATTGTTGGGTGTACTATTCCTATTTCCTCAGAAATTCTTGTTGTTAGAATAGTTTTTGGCCTTATTATTCTTAAAATTCCTGTTAGGCACAAAATCCTTCTTCTGAAATTCGGACTGATTATTATTTTTCTTAGCCTTCCAGTTGGCTAAAATTTCTTTCTTCCAATTCTGGTCAAAGCAAAAATTACCCTTCCTCATAGCTTCCTCCAAGGTCTTTGGGTTATCATATTCAATTCTATCTTTAATATGATATGGTAAACAGCTAAGGAACCTCTGTACTTTTGGTTTCTCATCCACTACGTAGGGTACATACCTAAGTAGACTTATGGATTTGTTGTTCAGATCCTTCATTGTCATTGAACCTAACTTTAGTTCATAAAACTCCTTAGCCCTTTACTTGTAATACTGCTCAGACAGAAATTTCCTTTTAAAATACCAATTAAAGGTACTCCAGTTGACTTCCTTCTCTTTTATACCCTTAACTCTCTTCAAGTCTTGCCACCAAATATCATCCTTTCCTGAGAGGTTATGTATAGCCATCCTAGCCTTTAACTGGTTAGAATAATTATATATTTGGAAGTACTTCTTCATCCCGGACAACCAAGACTCACCTTCCTCCCCCTTCTCAGTCTCTCCATTAAAGGTTGGTGGTTTTATCTTTTTGAATTCCTCTGAGATTTCCTCATAAGGTTTAAATTTCCTCTTCTTGACGTAAAGATCATCATCACTACTATCACTAGTAGTATGGTAACTTTGTCGTTCACCAAACACTTTTGACGATGAACTACTTTCAGTTTTTGTATGCTTCATCTTTTTATATTTTCTTGGATGACTAGCATCTTCAAATTTTGACCTTCTACCCCTTCCTTTAGTTTGAAACTTTTCCATTAGGATCTGATTCAACTCTTCTTGAGCCCTCAGAATCCTTTCATTCTCTTTCTTCACAGACTCCATTTCAGTTTTCAAATATTTTACAGTCTGTAACAGCTCTGAGGAATTTGTAGCTACATCCCTTGGTATAGGATCTTTGGGTAAATTTCTTGTTTCTGTAGCTGGAGACTCCTCTTATGCATACTCTCTCATCCTTTCCATACCTTCCTGTTAAACTTCAGAAAAAGACAATTCTCTATTGAATAACATAAAAAAAAAATTAAAATACGTTAGCATAATAATTTAATTTACTGTTTTATGAAAGCTAGTCGGGCTGCATCAAGGCCTAGTGTTTGAACCTTGTGCTCTGATACCACATGTCACAACCCCAAATTTTCACAAAAAATTAAAATTTTTGAGTTAACAATAAATGTTATAACCTGCGGTTCTACTAACAGCTAACAGTTGCCTAAAGATCAGTTAAGTAATTGGTTTCTATAATAACTTAACAGTTTATTTTTCCTAGCAAGATTAAAATCTTTGTGTGTGTTGTTTGCTTCAGTTTACTTATTAGCTCTTTTATGTCAGTAGGTGGAATCTACTTTTAAATCCAGGGCTTACTTAGCATTCGTGCTAATGCAGATGAATACTATTTCTTACAGGTTTTTACAGGTATGATCGATCGAGTATATATTTTAAAAAGATCTATTAATGTCAGCAGTGTTTTGTTTGCAAATTTGAAAGCTTAGTACAATAAGCTGCTAAACACTACACAACTCCTGTAAGGTAAAATCATTTTATTTTCATTAGTTATTCAAATAAACAAGCTTGGAAAAAATATAAAGACAGTACATCATAATTGTGACTTTAATACTAGAACCTCAGATATGTGTATTTCTTCTTTAGTCTAAGTAATTAGTAATACTCATAAACATTTTTTTCTTGACAATAATTTTGCAATAATATCTTGTCTTGGCTGTATATTTATTGTTCCTAAAATTATTTCTATAGGGTACTTATAGCCTATTATGTTATAAATAGTAAGAACCTTTGAGTGTAAAAACCATGACCATTATACCCTTCATTTATATTTCAAAGCTAAGTATAAATGACTTATTCGATGAACATTCAATTCTACCAAAAGTTAATTTTATAACGTTTTTAATTATAGACTTTAACTTCTTTGGCATTATTATAAGATATGATCTATAAGTGTTAGACTTGGAATCTTCCTAAAGCAAAAAGGGTTTACTATGGCCAAGCTGTAAAAATGAGTGGTATACCAATGGTCAACTTATCAAGCACTCATAACCAAACCTTCATTGTGTACAAAGTTTGCAAGGAACAACTCAACGCTTTGCTACTAGAGACACTATAGTTATGTCCTAGTTAACATATACTCTTTTTATAACTATACTAAAGACTTTTATAATTTAATATAGTTCATAAACAAATTATATGTATATCACATGATTTCATTCTACTCAAAATGATGTTTAGAGTATTGTCGTACCACCCAATTAACGTATGGCAAAGTTTAATATACGACTACACTATATTATTATGATAATGTTTACCTTGTGATAACACTATGTGGTTGATAGAAATCGTTTGTACTTAATTCAAAAATGGACTTAATATATGGTTTATACGCGACACAAACTTGGTCAACGTAATTCCTTCGTGATAATAATCTAGTGATTAGGTTAATATAATACCCGGTGCAAATGATTAGAGATTTGGTTACATATTATTCGGCTCTCGTTGTAGTTTAACCCACGCTGCACAGATCAAACAAATAATATATTGTCTCCATGCAGGAACTATGGATCATGACACTCATTGTTTGAATAAATCTATGGCTACGTGGAGGAATCCTGTCCATGTGTGGAAAATATAAAACACTGTGGAAACCTAACCTAATGCATTATTGTCCCGCATTTTACGCTGGTCCAGGGTTGCTTTGGCTCATCTCCCATGGCGGCCGTCATTCTCCTGGTTACCATCGCCTTATACCTTGACTCTGTGCTGCCTCCGTTCTCCAATGAGTGGTTTTGATTGCTGGTTCTTTCTCTGTCAAATGTAGAGTTATTCTTCCTACCACCTTTGTTTCGCTGCCGAGGAAACCTCCGTCCCAATCCCGCGTAGTTTGGTTATTTCTTCAGTTCTCCGGCTCGATTCTTCGTAGCTTGCTACTGTTGTGTAGTTCTGAGAGTTGTCGTTTTCCCCACTGCACCATTATAGGGGACAGTGCTGGTGAATCTGTTCGCCATACTTCCAGTGACAAGTGAAAATCATAAAGGACCTTTCCTTCAAATTACTGCAAGTTTTATTATCATATACTTTCAAACTTGTACTCGTAAGATACTTTACTGACAGGGTTTACCATTACTGCAGGTACTGGTTGAAGTGAAGCCTGCAAAAGGGTAGGAAGATAGCCTTTGCGATAGTCGTGGCTCAGGGCTCAAACTTGGGTAAGCCCCGTGGTCTGAAAGATGGGTTCTCTCCTTAAATGCAGTTTGGGTGGTCATTGGACTCACCCAGGGTTTGAATACCCATTCTCATCTTTCCATGACCTATACTATGCTTCTACTATTTACAGGTTGTTTATAATCATTTTTTAAAATTAAACCCTTGATAGGGTGGATGCACTTTGTGAGTGTATTGTTTTTGGTCGAAGCTTGGCTTCACAGTCAGTTTGGTTGTACACTTTGCGAAGGTAGCTTCGCTGCAACTAGTTTTGGTTGTTAGCCGTTTATGTTGTACTTTGTATAATTTAGGGTTTATACCCTTTTTGAATATTAAGAAGTTGAACTCAGTTGAATATTTTATCAGGTTTTTATATATTAAATTTTGAAGGCTGTACTCACAGTCGTGATGTAAATATTGATTATTTGATGAACTTCTCCAGTTAGGGTTTGACTTGTAAAACCCTTGTTTGGTTTATATTACTCTTATGTTAATAATTATGTTGTTTCTCTCTTTTAGTCTATCTATCCTTAAAGGACCGAGAGTGGATTATTTGATTATTTAAGATGATTACAAAATTTATACGAGAAATGATTATTATGTTTGTAATAGTAATGTATTAGTTTTGAGGGTTTGAACCCCGACATATAGATTTATGTTGTTATTAATAGACTATGTTTCTTTTATAAATGCCATTGCACCTGTTAGACAATAATTTTAAAAGAAATTTACCTAAGTATAACCTAGGTTACTACAGTACTAGAATTATTTATAATTTATATTTTAATATTTGTCATTTATGCTGAAAACATGAGCTAGGGTTTTACTCCCTTTTATTTTAAATAGGATAGTGTTTCCTATGTTATTACCTTGTAATTTTTTATTACTGTATACAGTTTTTCTTTAATTTGTATTTATAAATTATTAACCTATAGTTGTCTCTGTTTAAGAATAATAATATTATTATTTATATTTCTAATACTATTATTTAAGTAGAACATACATTCTTAAGTTTATGTTGGTTCTTGTTTATATAGTGGTTATGACTGAAAGCAGTCTGTAATATTTGTTTTAGTTTAATTTAATTTGTATCTGTGGATTACATAGAATACAAAGTTAAAATAACCTCCATACTTATCAGTATTCTTTATATTTACACAGTTCTACAAAAGTATAAAAAATAGTTTATAGTATTAACTTAAAACCCTAAGTTACTACTGTCCTTTAGCTATTTAAAGCTCAGTAAGGACTACTGTAACCTTTATCATAATATTTAACTATATTTCAAATAGATACAGGAAGATTAGTTGTTACTAAAGGAAAAATCTATCAGTACTATGTTTATATTTATTCTTAACATAAACTATTAACTTCCAATTGATAAGACCAATTCTTCTATTTCCAAGTAAAAGTACAGTTTATGTAAATAAAGATTGTAGAAAATAATTGCTAAAATTTACCTACTAATGTCGATCAGTAATAAGAGTAATATTCTGTATTAACATGCTATTTGCACAGTCTATTTCTAATGACATGTCTGCAAACAAATTAATAATCTTTCTAAAAGGCACCCATCTACTGAAAAGTAACATTTCATTACTTTGAAACATACATATTCAATTCATTTATAATCCTATCATACTTCATTTACTTAAACAAACTACCTGTGCTAGAGTACGATCTGGATTACTCCATATGGGGAAAAACATAGGTAGGATTTATCTTCATCACAGTACAGATTTAGTCTAGAATAACTAAAAGATTTCAACACAACATAACTTAACATCATTTAATAATTGATCATACACAGAGATAAACGATAATACATAAATTAAAAGATAATGGAACCTATCTTTTTTTTAAAGCTAGACGACAACAGCAATGGGATGCCATTCCTCCCTACCAACTCTTTGAGAGCGCTCAAACAGCGACTTCTCAGAACCCCCGAGCCTGTTCTGGTCTGCTTGGATGGAACTAGGTGCAGCAATCAACAAGGTACCAGTCCTGAGACTTAATACCAACTCTGCTTACTACAGTAAGATCTTTCAGCTGCAAAGTTGTACTAGATCAACTTCCTGCAGTTTACCCCTCAAACACCTTCCTTCCAATTTCCCTTTCCCAATGAATTACTTGAAGTGCATTCACCTGAATGATTCTTCTCCTGGAATGAGCAGCCTGAGCTCTCTACATTGGGCACTTTTAATAAGATTTCCTAGTTATTTTTGGGTTCATTGTCATTAACTGAGCCACCTACTCTGATCCCACTTTCTTGGGGGATCATGACCCCAAATGTAGGGAAGTTGCCACCTGCAACATAGGAAGTGTTTGAGGATGCTGCCACTTGTGTTTTTTCCCTCCACCTAGTTACTTCCACCACTTGACCAGTAACACTCTTTTTAACAGCTCTCCTAGGATGTTGTCTCCTCTTTTATTTATTTAAAATTAAATATTTAGAATTACATTCCACATCCTTGACTCTGTTGAGTCATCAGTTTCCACTTAGCATTAAATTTAACATAATGTTTGGGAATAATATCAAAATAAGATAACATTATTTTACAAAATTGGGGCATGTGACAAGTTCCGAGCATGGGGATCTCTTGGTTGGTGTTCAAAGGTGTGTTAGCCATAGTTTCAAACAAGGAGACAAAGTCTGAGGTCAATAGGAAACCAAAATTACCAAGCACACACCTGAAGGAAGACTAAGTACAGACAAACCACACATAACTCACTAAAAAATTCCTAAAGCCAAACAGACAAATAGGTATAAGATACGCTTTCCAAAAGAAAGCTAATAGACAGTTACTTGGAATCCCTGTAGATGTTCTTAGGCACAAGCGGAGCAATCACCCACCGCCCTCCCACACCTTCTACCGGGGTTACCTTCCAGGCCCGTCCAAGGTCAACCAGAAATAGCCTTTCGGTGTACCTGTATATGAACCCTATATGTCAAAGAGACTAAACGATACCTTAACTATATTGACAGTTTTGGGTGATAGTCGCAAGCCTGGTTTGTATGCATGGGCGGGGTAGCAAAGCCCAAAACCCTATATAAGACAGAATCCCTAGGTGCGCAAAAACCTTGGTCTACACTTTGACAAGGAATCAGAGGGTTATCTGCTCAGTCCAAGTCTCCACACAGCCTCGTGCTTAACTCCCGTTTGAGAGGAGCCTCCCAGATACAATCAACGTAGAAAAGGGTTTACCTAGTGATTGGCTAACTACGTCTGAATTTAAACACTTGTGGGGGATTTAAATTCTCTATCCCACAAGTCTAGCCTGAGCTAGTTGGTGTATAACCCTATAAAATAACACTTACTAATAATTTTTAAATTATATCATTTATTTTAAGGGTTGTTTTTAGTCAGATTGTAAATGGCGTGAAACTTATGTGGTGTTTTGACTCAAAGTTGAAACAAAATGACTAAGCAAAGAGAAATGAAATGCAAAAAGAACAAAGTATTCTCTTTATTTTTCAAATAGAAACTTGAAAGCCACAAAAGACCAAATTCTTTTTTTTTTTTTTCAAAAATAATGATGTGTAGTGCATTAAAGAAAAAAATCTAATCTACATCCATATTAAACAAGTATATGTTCTTTTTATTTTTCTTTTATAAATGCAAAAGAAAAACTACCTACAAAGCAAAGTATGCAGATAACAAAAACAAAGCAAAAGGAACTCTGTTATACAACCACCAAACAAACTCTAGAATGAACTAAAGTCAATATAAACCCTACTTGGAAGGAAGACTTGCATAAGAGACAAGTCAACTACTTTGGCACAATGAAGAGAACCAACAAAAGAAGAAGGAAACAAAGACCAATAAGCTTCTAAGTTCATACAAAGATCACTAACAGAGGTTGAACGGAAACATAAGCCACAAATCACGCCAAGAAAAGGGGGTGGGAGGAAAGAGAAAAGAGAAAACCCTAATGCTATAAAAAGGATTACCACATAGATAAAGAACAACCAAAAATGGATGACACTAAATCCTTGGATTCATGCACCTATAGAGGACCCCACAAGACCTACCAAACAACCTTCAAACAGAAGAAAAACCACAAAAGAGGAAAAAACATTGTTTAAAGGGGCATACGCGAGTTTCACTACTGACAGGTCACGTGTCATACGCGGGTTGACAATACAGCAAGTCACGTGTACAAGCAGACGTGGGTTGTACCACTAACAATTCGCATATCATATGCAGGTTGACAGTAGAGAAAGTCGCGTGTACCAAACCAGACACGCGATTGTTTAGTCTGAAACTCACGTATGGGTGGGAAAAAACCCAAAAAAGGTCAAAAAACTTCCTTAGGAAGGCAGGGGAGGTGTTCCTAGGTGGAAATAAAGACCTATAAAAAATGAAAAAGACTGAAAGAAAGATAGAGAAACCCCAAATAGACAAGGCTTTCCCCAGTGGAGTCGCCAGTTCTGTTATAAAGGAAAGTTTCCTATGGCTAGGGTTTAAGAGGCCATCAATGTACTGGGGTTGAAAGGTGGATGCAAATGGTTCTGCAAGTATATATAAGCAAGTTTCAGAGATTAGAATGGTTCATACCTTAGTCAAATGAAGGCTGATCCAAGCAGCCCTTCAATCCTCTTCTTGCTCCTCTTGCTCCTGTTGCTCCAAGAGACCTACAAAATGAATTATACCTTCCTCAAACCATTATGATCACATATAAAGAAATGATAATCAAAGTAATATGAAATAATAATCTGATTAACATCAAAATCTGATCATAAACAAAGATTCAATCACACATTGAACAATGATTTGGTAAGAAGAAGGACATCACATCTTTATTAATCTTGAAAACAAGTACAAGTATACCTTCTCTTCAAGTTCGACACCTCATGAAACCTTGATCTGGTTCTGTTGCTTCTCTTCTCCAATGAACTCAGCCTCCAGGCTCTGCAACACAAGGAGAATTCTTCTAGGGCAAAGGTGTGGGCAAAGAGACCTCCAAATCCTCCAGCATAACAATGCAAAGATTCAAGTCTCCTCTCATGGACCTCCCTACCTCTATTTATATTCTTAATGAAGAGTTAGGGTCGAAGACAAAGTAGTTACAACTGAAGGAGTCAGTTGCATAACTACCCAAACTACCAGAATTTTAAAATACATATTTTTTGACATTTTCAAGAGACGTACGTGGGTTGCAGAAACAACAGTCACATACACGAGGAGGTATACGTGGGTTACAATGCAAAAAGTTGTGTATTTAAGGCGTACGCGACTATTATATATAGCAACTCGCATACGTACAAAAAACTCATTTTTAGGGTATTTTTGGGCATTTTCATACTTTGTTGTCTTCTAGAAATTTTTAGCTAATAGAAATAACTTTCCAACAGTGCACATATGAGGTCAAACAGAGTTACAAAACTCTAGATACGGGTCCTCCAAGTTAGGTGTTTTTTCAGTGACTTTCATGAAATGTCATCATGGAAGTGTCGACATGCGACATAATCATGGGAAAGTGGTCACAGGAAGAGATGTGTCATTTTGAGCTATAACACCCACTTATCTATTTAAATATACGAATGCCATTCTTTCCTTTCTTTTGTTGACAATAAAAATATGAATTATTCCATTTGATTTAGAATTTTTAGAGTTAGTTAGAAACTTGCAACGGAAATTAGAAATAAAAAAATACACGAACAAAAATAGAAAGCACATTAGTGCATCATCATGCATATCATTACAACTACTATGTTTAAGACTACTTTTTCTCAAATAAACTAAGGAGGTGTTTTTATCCATGTCCTTGTAATTTTTGAAAGCATGCAAAATGTGGTAAAAAAAAATTATCGCCCTCATTGAATGCAAAAGACTAGATATAAAATAGCATAATGTCTACATCGCAAGTCAAGCATGCCTTGCACATATTATATACAATCATTGTGGAAATCAAGTATCATGTTCCAACTAAATCATATCATACATAACTAGATCCATTTCTGGATGATGATAGAAATTATACATCAAAACAAATCACCAAAAACCATTTTACTTCTGAATAACCCTTACAAAAAACAAATATTGTAAAACAAGTACCGTACCCAAACAATTTAGGTCACAAATAAAATCGACAAACTTTGCAATATGAATACACAAATCTACCGGTCACAAACTTCTCAATACAAATAAAAGAATATGCTAGTATGCTTTTGACAACTCTACAAGAAGACAACCAAAATAATTACCATTTCACTATAGCCCCGCCATTATAATCAATGTGAATTCATTTATATTACAAACATCCCAAATATCAACAATAATAGACATAAAATGTAAACATATGCATTCTCATTAACACTTTCTATCCAATAATAATTGCATATCAAGATCCTAATAAAAACGCATTTTAAACTATCGGTCAAATTCAACTTGAATATATAAAAACCATGTGGTGTCTCTCCATCAAGAGTAGCATCCACTAACAACATATAAATGTTAGTCGATAGTTTAAACATGACAAGGTATAAAATAAAACAAATCTTTTAAGCTCTATAACACTTTCACATAACCAATACTCCTAGGATAGAATAAAACCATAATAACACCAAATGAGCCCTAAGAATCAAGAGTTTCCTAGAATTCAATAGGCTTAAAAAAGCATCAATGATAAAAGGTAAATTTACAATATAATAATCTATTATAACCGTGGATAAAAAACATAAAAAATTTGATAAAAATAATACCATGTTAATTATTGGATGAAAAGAGTGACGCGAGTTTGTATTATTTGATAAATTGCATGTGCATCATGCCCCTTCAAGACTTAAGATTTCACCAATGGATATGTTATGTAAAGATTAAAATGTACTAAGAATGAAAAGTGGAATCACATCAACTAGAACCTTAACCCTACAAGAGGAATCCAATGTGGGTGAACCATGAATCACTATAGCCTTTATATAGAAAAAAAATTGCCCCTTATTTTCCATCTAATACTGTAAATCAAGGGTTGAAAGAAGGTATCACATGAAATTGCCTAAAAATATAGGAAAATGTAACCATATGCCTAAATTACAAGGAAAATGGATGGTGAAATAACCCTTGGGAGTCTCCATTGTTGAAAATTGGGGGCAAAAGAGTGATTTCACTAGATTTTCTCTAGAAATTGGGAGCGAAAGATATATTGGATGGAGATTTTGTTAGGGAGAAAATAGTTTTTTTCTATTTTCCTTATTAATATACAGGATGCTATTCAATTTGGATTTTTTTTCTAGTAAATATTGGGTGAATATATTTTAGCTGAAAAAATCCCTTTCCATATAAGAAAATAGCCCACTAAAATTTTGTAACCCCCTTAATATAGACCATGGGCTATATATAGCCCCTAAAATTATCCATGCTTTGAACAATGAGGGAATTGATGGAGGTATGGTGAAATAGATGAATGGAATGTCTAATGTTGTGATTGTGAGTTTCTTGTATATAGTTTCCCCAAGGTTATGTGTATTTCCTAGATGAGGTTTAACTATAAAAATATTGATGCTACAGCGTTTAAATATTGTTGTGATGTGTGGCGATCTAGAAGTAATAGTTTACCTATAGCTAACATGAGATTGAGTATGTGTCTTTCAGGGAAGGAAATTGTTGTTGTCATGATCACTTAGGATTCAACATGAGGCTAGATGTCCCTATGAAGGTGCAATTTATGCTCAAAAATGTTTGTTGAATGTTGCTAAATTTGGATGAGAGATGATTGTGGTGTCATCTTTGATATGTGCCTATGTATTGTTCCAAATAGAATGTGTGCTTAGTAGATTTGTGATATGTTCACAATGATAAACCTGAGATATGTATTATAAACTATGTTGAGGGTCTCACAGGAATCAATGTTGTTGTTGAGATTGTGGTATGTAGGTAGAGGTTGTAGGTCAGTTGGACTAGCCACACTGGTGAGATAGGGATCCATGTTGATATGAGAATGAGTTTTTTCTATAAGAGTTGTTTCTTTTTGTTGAGTGATATGTTGTTATGTTGGACCATGTTTCAAATTTGTTGGAAAATTGGTTGTGTATAATCACTTGGGGCTTAGTGAGAGAAGTGGGCTGAGGAAATGAAATGGATGAGGTGGATACTAAAATGGATTGAAGAGAAGGCCTTAGTGAATGAATATGAGATATAGTATATAGGATAGCTATAAGACATATGTGGGTTTAAAAAATAGAGTGATAGGAACCAGGGTATTGTAGTCAGTGGGTTAGCATGAGATACATTTAGTGGAGGTGGATTAGGATGGGACCAATAGAAAGTGATTGCATAATAAGTGTTTCTACGATAGTAGTTTGAAGAAGAATATACAAGGAGAGGAATTTATATATGCAGAGTTTATAAACTACTAGGGTGAGAAAGGGGAACAATAGCAATGATTAATTTAGATAACTTATCATCTTTGAATAGAGTTACACATGTATTATGGTGAGAGAGTCCTGCATTGTTGTTGGTATGGGAAACCTAGGATAAAATTAGAATAATAAAGTGGATAAATGTTGCAATGAACAATGTATTTGAAGTGTCTAGTGGCAAATGTTACTATACATCTATGAGTAATTAAAAATTGAAGACCATGATGCTCCACCCAAATGATATGATATGGATGGGAATGGGGGACTATGGGAAGTTGTAGGCATTTTACAAATCCACAGAGATTGCGATGTACTTAATCATGAAAATTAGAGGAACAATAATATAAAAAATACAGACAATGCAATAATCCCAAATTATAGTGTAGAATAATTGAACAAACAGAATAAGTAATAGAAATGCAACAAAATTATATTTGTGTATTAAGATATTCAAATTATGAATAAATGTTAACACACTTATTATGGTTGGGAAACCTTTCACTAGAGTAGATCTCCAATTTAATATTTTTTGGCAAATCAATTCCTAACCTTCTAGCTATTTAAATAGGTCTCCAAGACCCAAAATCCATACTACTTAACTTTGCAGTATTCCTTAATTATTAGAGAGACTTTTTTACATTGATTGTTGACTACTAACTACTTGACATTATTCAAGATAAACGGTCATATGCATTACTTGACTAACTCCTAAAGTAAAGGGATTAGGTAGGACTTTAACATTCCCTCCCCCTTCAAAATCAACCTTGTCCTCAAGGATGAAGGTGCAGAAATTGTTGTAGAATCCATTCTGGTTCCCATGCGGCATATCTTTCCACTATATCAAGACTTCTTTGGTTATGTGCATACACAACTAACTTTCCCTGGAATTTAGTACTACCACCGTTTTGATCCAAATGGATCCTTCCTCATATAAATTAAGTAAGTTGGTATGCATTTTAAAATTAGAGCCCACTACCTTTGTTAGGAAAGAGACATGAAATGAATGGTGAACCTTGGACTAATATGGAAAAATGAGCTTCCAGGACACATATCCAATGTGTTGGAGGATCGTGTAAGGTCCATAGAAATTTGGAGTGATATTTTGGTGGATATCATTTTTAAGAAAGGTTTGTTTATAAGGTGATAGTCAAAGAAACATCTAATTCCTTGGTTCAAAGGAAAACTGGGAGCGATGCTATTGTTTCTCTTATTTCATTCTATTTTGAGACATAATTAAATTGTCCTTTGATAATAGTCATCTAGCTTCAAAATGTGTTGTCTATGGCCTAAACCTTGGAAGTGATAAGAAAAAGGAAATCATTGACAAGGGCTTTCAACCATACATGATTTTATATGCAGTCAACTTTGTGGAGCCATGCCAAAGTGGTATTATACCATGAATCTTCTAGAGGAGACCATTGTTCCTAGTTGTGTGGCCTATCTTATAGAAAGCATCTCAAATATTTTTTCAAGCACTTGTTAATTGCTTTCGTTTGACCATATATTTCAAGATGATAGACAATGTTAAGTTTCAAATGGGTACCTAAGAGTTTAAATAAATCATA
Organism: Pseudotsuga menziesii; assembly: GCA_001517045.1. Classification (NCBI taxonomy): domain Eukaryota; kingdom Viridiplantae; phylum Streptophyta; class Pinopsida; order Pinales; family Pinaceae; genus Pseudotsuga; species Pseudotsuga menziesii. The sequence goes on from LPNX010396188.1 coordinate 197,715, forward strand.
CCAAAAATTTCTTGTGAAGGTAGTGTCCCAATTAAATACAATGGAATTCAACATGCCATGTATTTTAAAAATCTAATCCATGAATACTAGTGCCATGATGGAGGGTGTAAATGGGTGTGCTAATGCATAAAATTGAGCATATTTGGTTAAGTAATTGACCACCACCATAATGATGGAGGGTGTAAATGGGTGTGCTAATGCATAAAAGTGAGCATATTTGGTTAAGTAATTGACCACCACCATAATGACTGATTTATTGCGTGCTTTAGGATGCCCCACTATAAAATCCATAGATATTTTAGTCCTAATGTGGTTTTAAATTGGAAGTGGCTTCAGAGCACTTGGTGACTTCATTTTTTATCCCTTATGTCTTTGATAGGTGTTACAAGTGGTGACAAATTTGTAGATTTTTTCTTCCATGCCTTCTCGAAAGAATGAACACCTAAGTCATTCATAGGTTTTATGAAATATCAAGTAGTCATCTATGGGAAATGAATGTAATTCCTCTAAAATTTGTTGTTATAATTTCAAACATGAGAAGAGAAAATGTGCTCCTTATAGTGCAAGGTATCTTAGTGACATGTATACACACTCAAAGGGTTCAAGTCTTCCTAAAGACTTTTGATTAGTTTCTTGATATTTCCAGTGGTCATACATTATTAATGTGCTTCTTTGATTCACCCTAGAACTGATAAGGATAATGTAAGGAGGTCACCCTCCTCCTCAAATTTCCTACACATATCATATGCCACCACATTTTCATGACCCTTCTTATAGACGATTTCATAATCATACCCTGACATCTTAGTGACCCATTTATTCATCTATGGGGATGACAACTACTGTTCTTATAAATATTTGAGACTATGATGGTTTATCTTGATTTTGAAATCTTACTTGATTAAATAAGGGTGAAAGTTGTTGATGGTATGAATGATGACCATCATCTCTTTTTCATAGCAGGTTTTCTCAAATAATGTTTGAAACAACTACTTATTGGTAAAGGCCAAAGGGTGGTCTTGTTACAACCATATGGCTCCAATGCCATATCCAAAGGAATCACATCCTAATATGAAAGTCTTAGTGAAATTAGGAATTGCTAAGATAGACATAGTGTGCAAAACCTCCTTTATGGAAGAGAAGGATTTCTCTATTTTGTTGTTCAAGTGGAAGGCATTCTTTTTTAGCAAAGATGTGACATGACCTACAATTTTGCCATAACGTTTCATAAACTTTAGGTAGTAGTCGATAATTTTGAGGAGTCTAGGTAGGTTCTTGAGGGTCTTGGGGCTTGTTATACATACCTTCCACTTTCTTCTTCTCCACACATACTCTATGCTGACACACAATGTGTCCCAAATATTGAAAATCAATAACTTTAAAAACACATTTTGAATGTTTCACAAAAAAATGATGATCACTTAATAATGGTAAGAGACAAGAAACATGTGTGAGGTGGCTTTCACTAGTGACGTTGTAGACCAAGATATAATCAAACAAAACCAAGTAAATGTCATAGTGGAAGGGGTGGAATATCTTATTCATGAGGCTCTAAAAGGTGGAAGGAATATTGCATAGACAAAGGGCATGAAAAAGAACTCATAATGACCCTCGTGTGTGTGAAAATTTATATTGGGTATGTTGGATTCTTTCATCCAGATTTGATGGTGGTTGGATTGAAGGTTGATTTTAGTGAAGAATTTGGGTCCATGCATCTCATCTAAGAGATCATCAATTATAGGAATATAAAATGTATCTTTTACAATCAAATTCTTAAGATCTTGAAAAATGGAAACATGTTCCATTTGTATTTGTTTTTTAGTACCATAAACAACGATGATAAATAAGGGCTGGTGTTGGGATGAATGATGACGGGATCTAACAATTATTGAGTGGTTATTTAAATTTCATTCTTATGGGAAAAATATTTGCAATAAGGACACACATTGATATTTTCGATGCAAAGAAGTGATGGAATAACATGGTCATGCTTCCCATGGGATGGTGGTAAACCCTATGGGGCCTCCAAAACCTATTGATATTGGGAGTCACATACCTAGTTGAAACTTAGGGTGAATGTCATGTGTGGGTGTCTTCTTGACTTATATGGAATAGAATTGAGAAATGATGTAGGAGTGGCCTTTATTTTGTAATTTCTCCATATGGTGGGAGAGTATAATTTCAAAAGAACCATAAGTTATCCCTTTGAGGTGATGTGTGTTCCCATCCTGAGAAAATATGAGAGAGAGTTCCTTAAAATCCATGGTGATAGGGTTAAATGTCATTATCCATTATACATGTGAACTATATCACATCCACCCATGTCATTATAAAACATGTGTATTTGAGATGGTAGTCACCCATTTGGAGTTTCAATTTCTCATAATGACCACCACATTTAATCATATCCCCATTTTCCATCATAATTTGGATATTGGTTACAGGTCAGATATAGCAATGGGTTTTGTCAACCACTCTCTAATGAATGGAATTATGGGTGTTGTCACTATCAAATAATAGAATAACTTTATGGTTCTTGATGTAGTAAATCAAATTTAATTTTTGAGGTGTGTAGAAACCTAATATGGCATGGAGTGAAATTTGGGGTTTCTCCTTAAGAATTGACATTTCATGATCATATTCCAAAGGTGTGACAATATCATCAAATTTTGGTTCTTGAGTAGCGTCCATGGAACTATCCTTGAGGGGATCATATGGGGATGCCTCAATTTTGAATATTTTTTGTTCTTTGCATTTGTTCCCTCAAAACGATTTTCCAATGCAATTATAGCAAAGTCCCAGTTGTTGATGTTTGACCATTACATCCAAGGTTAAATTTTGGATTCTTAATGGTCGTGTGGTGGAATTATTGGAAGTAGTAGACGAGGGAGACACTATGTGAGTATGAAATGAAAGGAATCTATGTTGAGCATTGATCATCTTCATGTTGGCAAGGGTTTTGGGGTAAGTGAGTTGCGCATCACCACGGAGGCTACATAAGTTCACGCGACACCGCGCAAGGCCAAGATAGCGTGATGGGCTGAAAACAAACTGTTTTTGAATATTTTATGCATATTTGTTACCACATTTTGTGGAGATAGGTCATTAGTGGTTAAATCAGTTAGGAGTTAGTTAGAAGTGGACCATGAATGTAAAGGTGCAAGAATATATATAGATTAGAATTGCAAATGAATAGATAGGTCGTGATAGAATACAAGTGGGAAAAAGAGAGCAAGAGAGAAATTGAATCTTGTGTTATCTGAATGCGATCTTGTGGGTCGATATTTCTCTCGTTGTGGGGAAAGACAAATGTTTCTTTTGGATCTATGCACAGAAAGTAATATGATATGATGGATATTGAGCTGAATCACTATTGTCCTTTTTCCATTTCCATGTGTTGCAATGTCTCTTTTTCCATTTTCATATGATGCGACAAATATCTGATGAATCTGTTCTGCAAATGGATGATGTGATAATACTGTGATGAACCAATGAATGATGATGTTTATTTAAATCTGTGATTATATTGCTAGATCTGTTATGTGATACCTGATGGGTGGTTCTATTAGATCTAATAGTTAAGCTGATGAACTGATCTTACCCTAGATCCTCCTCCTTACTACGGAAACTTGGTTTCAACAGCTCTCCCTTGAACATATCGGGTGAGACTTCATCTGCTCTGCGGGTGTTGCCGAGGAGGGTAAAACCTGTCTAGGCTGGTGCTTAGGGATATCGCTCAGCCTGGGTGTCGACAAAGTGGAACCCCTATCGATGAGGCTTTGTTGGTTGGGTTTGAGCCAAAAAATGGATCCGTTGTCGAGATCTCGTTGCGACCAAAGAGGAGGATATGTTGTGGAATCTGACGAAACCAAAGATCCAAGATTGGTTCAACCTAAGACTGCGAGAGTTTACTGAATCCCAGAACCAGAAATCAAAGTAAAAAACAAATGCATGGTTGGCAAGGTACATTCATGACGGTCCTCATGAATGGAATTTTTGTTAGTTTCCCATCATACTCTACGAGTGGATGGCGTGATTCACCTACAAGAAGCACAAATTCTAGGGAGGAGTGCCGATATCCTGGACCCCTGAGCTAATTCAAGAACTCCAAGAAACTAACCATAAGGCATCGTGGGATGTTGAAGTTTGGTTGGACAGTATTCTGGAAGGATACATCACTGAGTTTGCGATTGATACCAACAAGTCCTACACCAAAGCAGAATGGGAGTTCTTCAACGGGCCATGAGGTAGGTTCTTACTATCTCTACAACTGTCAATCAAGATGATTGTTTGTGAAAAGGGCATACTAAAGATGCACCTTGAGTAATAAAACTCTGGTGTACGAAGGCTGTGAACACCATGATAGAAGGGGGGCGACGAATGGAAATATAAGGGGTAGATGGGTGTGAGTTTCAACGAGACTGTGAGGGTAGCTGAGGAATAGAGTGGTTGTACAAGAGGAGGAGCAAGTTTCTGAGTAGAGAAGAGGCAAAGGATAGGGGAAGGTCCTACTGTAATCAGAATGCAATACCATGAAGGAAAACACATGGGACGAAGCAGCCCTACAATGGCTAAGAGGACGAGCTGCTACGCCCAGGGTAGAATCAAGGTCAAACCCCGGTAGCAAAGTGTCCACACCTCTATGCACTACTCCACCATTAGGAAAATATATGCAATCCACATCAATGTGTTGAATGTGCCAAGAAACATCCAGTAGTAAAGCAACGTCTGCAGGAAGAAGGTTTAGGATGGCAGGAGACGATATGAAGCTACCTATGTTCCATGGAAACAACACTGATGACCCCAAAATAGTATTGGTTCTTATGTGAGGCCGTCTAGACTACCAAACAGAATACTGACAAGGATGTAAATAAAGGCCAGTTAGTGACCACCCTTCAGGGTCGTGCACTTGATTGGTACATGAGATTCATACAGGTCCCACAGGGTACTGCGGCAAAGAATTTGGATGAGATTCGAAAGGGACTGCTTGAATAATTTAAGAAACCAAAATCTGAAGCACAGTACATTACAGAGCTGAAGGAAATCAAACAATTCCCTAATGAGACAGATTGGGACTTTGATTAGAGGTTTAAGATGCTGATGGAACAAATTAGCTTTGATATGAGTGACATCCAACATAAGGAATGGTTCATTGAGGCACTTGTACCTCATATCCGATATCCATTGATGCAGCAAAATATCGCAACACAGAGCAAGGATTTGGATATTGCAATGAAGCTGGAGGCTTCACCGGTTGGAGAAACTGTTGTCGGCATGCACCAAATCTAGGAGTAGCTAGTGAACCTAACGCTTCAATTGTAGGATATCAAGAAGGCGAAAGATGAACACAATAACTTATGGTGCACTCGGTGTCATGTGGATGGACACACCAAAGATACCCATCCTATGTATGTCCAAGCATTGCACTATGTTCAGCAGCAACCGAATACCCCACAGTAGCAAGTGGCCCAACCCCAGTATCCGAAGCAAGTAGCTCAGCCACAATATTAGTAGCAAGGAGGATTTCACGGAGGATTCAGGGGAAGGGGAGGTTTCATCCAAGGAGGAGGACGAGGTTGTGCATCAATCTAGTGTTACAACTGTGGGACATTTAGTAACTATCAAAGGTATTGTCACCATTTGCACTGTGTATACTATGTGATGAATGATCATACTATTGAAAATTCCCCCAATTAATTGTGAGATGGTAGACCGACAATGTTCCTCTACTACAGAATCAAAACCAGTTCCAGGCCCAGAATCAAATAACAAACCAGTATAAAATGCCAAACCAGGGTCATCCCAACCAGAATCCACCCCTAAATAAACCTCCGTCACAAAACCAAAATCAAGGGTCGACGGTTGCGACCATTCTAGTAGAACTGCACAGAGGATGTTGATGTTGGGATCGTTACTAGAGGAGTTGCGACAACTGGAGAAGATGGACCATGACCACAATTGCGACTATATGTCAAGAAGAAAACACAGTTTAATATCGCGACTGAGAGAGATGCCTTTTTCGAGGCTCGCGAGGCACTTGGAAGAAATCCTAGTAAGATGCCTTCTGCTTTTGGTTCTTCATTAGAAGTTGGACCATCGTGGTAGTATGGTACCTTAAAACAGTTCTTCGAGATTTTTTTATCCCTGGAAATAGATCCTGATGCTCTGGTTGAGATCAAGAAGTCATTGCACCATCTGGATAGAGAGTTGCAAGACTCTACGGTGAATTCTTTACAGAAGAAAAAGATGGGCAAGGAAATGTGGATGAACATCCAGACTGGGGACTACGAAATCGATTCAATTATTATGGATCTTGGGTCATATGTGAAAATAATGATGAAATAGACGTGGTAGAATATGGGGGAGTTGAAACTTTCCTGGTCCCCAGTGCAGCTGAGATTGGCTAATCAGGCCAAAGTTCAACCAATCGGTCGTGTGTCAAATCTCGTTGTAGATGTCGAAGGTATGAGGACTCATGTTGATTTCGATGTAATCGAAGTCATTGATGGAGGAGGCTCCTATCCCGTGCTACTAGGAATTGGATGGGCCAATAACATCACGGCCGTGATAAACTTTAAGAAGTGGTTGATGACATTTGAGAACCAGGATATCCGAGTCATTTTCCATATGGATCTTAATGAAGGAAGGTGATATATTGAACCTGTCAAAGATGAAGTTGTTAGAGGATGGCATCACGTTTAGAATATTTATGAAGACTATATCCATCCTACTACCGATGGAGAACTGGGGTGGTGCAACACTATCTCTGTATCCTCTGCTTCTGATGATGTGTTGGAAAATTGGCAAAACCAAATGCATGAAGTCTCGCTCAGAAAATGTGGGCTGATTACACAATCGCTACGCCATGTCACGACTAATACCATTGAGTTGTCGATATACAAAGGACTACCAGAACTATCTAGGTTCCTCGAGGATTTTGAAGAAAAGGTATCTGAGCCTCAACACATGGTGGCATTAGGGGAAGCATTGAAGTCCACTCCAACACGTTGGTGGGAAGTTCATAAAGAGATCATTCATGAATGGGCACAGTGTCGACAGTTGATGACTTTGCGCTTCGTAGATATGGAGGTATATCACACTGGGAGATATGATGGACAAAATAACCCTTGTAGTCATCTGAGGGAATGTCAGACGCTGTGGGAATCACAACCAAATGATGAATGGGTCCATGCTTTTATTCACACATTGGATGAAATGCCATGGTATTGGTACGTCTCAGCAGAACTACGCAGAGAAATAACTACTTGGGAGGAGCTAATTGTTTGCTTTTCGCATACCTTTGGCTTTGCAGATGCCAATGCAGAGGTTAACAATGCACTCTAGATAATTCAGGATGTAGTCTTGAAATTTTTCCCCGTTGCATATCCTATGGACCCGCATGCGCATTTCCACATACAAGAAATGATGGAATGCTATAACATCTCTGGCGAGCGAGAGGATGATGATGAATTGTGCAATATTAATATTCTAGAGACTGAAGGAAGTCGGGATGTCACAGCATTGGATGTGCTAACGGATCCCATGACTCAACTACTGAAGATTAAGAAAGTTAACACTGGGACGGAGGAGAATCTAAAATTTTCCAATATTGGGGACTACTGGGATAAGGAGACCATGGAAAAGATCACAAATATATTTAATGAGTTTCAAGATCTGTTCCCGACAAAATTCTCAGAAATGAAGGGGATATTGGGTGACCTAGGGGAAATGAAAATATTGTTAAAACCAGATGCAAAACCAGTGCAACAGAGGCCATATCGCTTAAATCCGCGATATAAAGAATGGGTCAAGGCTGAAGTTGATCAGATGCTAGATGCCGGGATTATTGAGCCTATTGAAGAATCAGAATGGATAAGACCTATGGTTGTCCAAGACAAGAAAACTGGGGAAATATGAATTTGTGTCGATCTAAGGAAGTTGAATGATTCTTACATGCATGATCCCTTTCCGACACCGTTCACGGATGAGGTTCTTGAGGGAGTGGGTGGTCAAGAAATGTATTCTTTCATGGATGGATTTTTTGGGTATCACCAGATCAGAATTGCAGAGGATCACCATAAAACTACATATGTCACCGAATGGGGTTGCTTTCAATACACAGTAATGCCCTTTGGATTGAAGAATGCACCTGCGATATTCTCTCGTGTTGTTGTTGCTGCATTTAAAAATTTTATTTAGAAATTTATACAAGTATATATGGATGATTGGGCTGTCTACGGGGTGATTAATGATCACTTGGAAAACCTGCGCTTGATGCTGGAAAGGTGTTGACAGCATCAGATCGCATTGAATTCAAAGAAGTGCATCTTTTGTGCACCATTTGGGATAATGTTGGGTCATATCGTTTGTAAGTAGGGGATTTTGGTTGATCCAGCAAATATTGCACACATTCTGAGCTTTCCGCCACCTACAAATATGAAGATGCTTCGCGCGACACTGGGACACACTAGGTACTATCACAATTTTATCTGTGGTTATGCTACGATTAATTCCCCCATGGAGAAACTGTTAAAGAAGGATGTTGCATTCATATGGATCCAGGAGTGTCAAAGTAGCTTCGAAACATTGAATGCCAAGATGGATTCAACACCCATACTTGTGTTCGTCGATTGGAACAAGAAGTTTCATGTCCACGTTGATGCCTCATCTGTTTCACTGGGAGTTGTACTCACGCAACCAGGAGAAGGAGATCGGGATCATCTGATTTCCTTTTCTAGCAGGAAGGTATCCTTTGCTAAGAAGAATTACACGGCCATAGAAAGAGAGGGGTTGGCGATGGCATATGTGCTGCAGAATTTTAGGCATTATGTTTTAGGAGGTCACTTTAATATGTTCACTGACCATTCTGATTTGAAATATCAGGTCAATAATCCTATGTTGGAGGGGAATAGCTGTCGCTGGCTACTTCTCTTTCAGGAATTTGATTTCGAAATAATTGTGAAGCCATGATGTCTAAATGATGGTCCTGATCACCTATCTCACATTGAGATAGGTGAAGAGCCCACCAATATTGACGATGGATTGTCGGATGCGCAACTATTTCGAGTTGATATCACAGATGACCATTATGCATTGATAATTCAATTTTTGGCAACCAAAGTTGCGTTGAAGGAAATGACAAGCAGTCAAAAGAAGTAGTTGGTAGTGAAGGATTTGGATTTCCAGTTGATCGCTATGCACTTATACAAACTTGGACCTGATCAGATCCTACGATGGTGTGTTCTACCTCATGAATAAGGGAAATTTCTGGAAGAAGCACATGCAAGAGTTGTGGGTGGACATTGTGGAGAACAGGCTACTATGCACAAGGTACTGCATGTCAGGATATGGTGGCCTACTTTGCATAATGAAGCCACAGACTATGCGTAGAGCTGCGATGTTTGTCAACACATCGGGAAACCATCACGGTGAGATGAGATGTCGCTTGTACCATAGGTAACTTTACAACCTTTTGATAAATGGGTTGTGGACTTTGTGGGTCCCATCAACCCAGTGGGGAAACGAACTGGTGCACAATACATCATTACAACAACTGACTATCTGACAAGGTGGGCATAGGAAACACTAGTTGTGGATTGCACTACTGTGACAGCAACAAAGTTCATATTTGAAAGCATTGTGACACGGTTTGGATGCCCTCGGATAATGATGAGCGACCAGGGTAGTGAATTTATCAATCACACAGTCAAAGCACTGATAGAGGAGTTGCAAGTGCAACATAAGAAAAGTACCCCATATCATCCACAAGAAAATGGAACTATAGAAGCCTTCAACAAAATCCTGGAAATCGCGCTGACAAAGGTATGTAATGCTAATCAGGATGACTAGGATTTAAAGATCCTTCCGATGTTGTGGGCGTATCACACCACTTGCAAAAGACTAACAGGGAAGATGCCATTCAAATTGGTATATGGGAAAGAAGCAATCATGCCTATGGAATACATTGTTCCCAATCTACTCATTACAGCAGCAACTGGCATGAATGATGAAGTAGCACTTGAGGAGCGAGAAACACAGTTAGTCCAACTGGAAGAGGACTGTTTCATCACAAGCTTCCATCAGCACATCGAGAAGGATCGACAAAAGGCGTGGCATGATCGCCACATTAAAAACAAACAATTTTCCCAAGGATATTTGGTGTTGTTGTATGACAAAAATTTCATGAAGCATCCAGGTAAGTTACAAATGCACTGGTTAGGCCCGTATCTTATTCATAAACAAACAATTTTCCCAAGGATATTTGGTGTTGTTGTATGACAAAAATTTCATGAAGCATCCAGGTAAGTTACAAATGCACTGGTTAGGCCCGTATCTTATTCATTCAATTACTTCTGGGGGTGCAGTTCAATTGCAACAGTTAGATGGAGTGGTGCTGCCAAAGCTCACGAATGGTAGCCGCTTGAATCCCTACAGGACAAGGGTGGAAGGCCACACTTCCTGAAGCACCACGCAATGAAAAAAAATAGATAGGACATATAGAGAAGAGAAGGGCACTCCAGGAGGCAGTGGCAGTGTAAGTGTAGGAGTCAGTAGCGCAGGTAGATAGAGAGACCGTGACAACCACAAGGCTGCGATTTGGTCAAATCAGCAATAAATGTAGACAATTAAGAGTAGTTAGCCGACGGTGTTGGTTGAAGAGACACACATTTATGGCCAAGAATACCGTTAGCATGACAGGATCATCGACATATTCGGGTTGTTAATGGTGGATTTAGTCATGGTGACTACCGTGGATTTGGCAATGATGAAGCTAGATTCATAATTTGTTATAAAAATATGAGGGACGTGGGATGAAAGCATCATTGTGTTCATTCGAGTTGAGTGAAGTAGAGTTGAGCTGAGTAAGTTGGAACACTGTTTAGCAGTATCTAGGGTTTGTAATCGGGGCATGTTAGATTACTGAGTGAGGCTTTTGGGGTGCGACATGTAGAGAAACCCCGACACAGTGGATATTTCCAGTGAGCAGGAGTCACCCATCTGTCCAACTGCTATCATAGAATAAGTCATGATTATGTCGGTTGGATCATATTCGATCCCCTGGGAAAAGTAGAAGGCTCAGAATCCAGGCTCAACACCGCCACAGAAGAGGTAAACACACACCTCCATTAAGGAACAAGGGGAGGGAACTGTGCAGACGGGACCATCCAGTTCAGGATCATTGGAGTTTGCGGCGCCTAGGGGCATGTCCATCAATGATATCCCTGAATATGTCACTCCCATGCGACCTGGTGCAAAGCCCCAAAAGTTAACTAAAAATTAGAGGTATCGACCGAAAGTGTTGTTTTTTCCCAAAGGAATGCAGTGCACTATGGATATTATTCTTGCCTTGGTCAAGATGAAGTATGAGGACCACAAATTGTTTCTATTGAAGGCCATAGCAGATGAGCCCCACAATTCCTTGTCTTCAATTCCAAGCACACCCATTGAGCGTATTCCGCACTCATGGGCACAAGGATTGAACAAATCTGGGTTACTAGGGCTTAGTAACATGCCCCATTTTGGGAGGCTCAATGAAGCAAACACATGTGTCAAACAACTTTTCTCATGTTTTCATGGCGGGACATTATGGTTGGATGTACCAATTGTGGTTACAATGGACATGATTTCAGAGATCATGGGGCTGCCAAAGGCTGGGATAGACCTCACTCAATATCTCAGAGGAAGAGACAATGACAAGAAACTTGCTCAGCAACTGAAGGAGAGATATGGATTGCAGTGGGATGGTCGCGCATACCGCATCGACAACATCAACGAACGGGCAGTATGTACTGGAGCACAAATTTTAGCAAGTAAAATTATCAGGGGCAATTGCTTGGTTCAGTGCAATTTAGGAGTGGTTTCTTGTGCACAACAGTGCACTGAGGGACTCCAAATGAATTGGTTCCTCTTCTTGTTGAACCAAATAATGGAGGATATGGTCACAGTTCATGCTGGGGAGAGGTATTTCTCTTATAGTTGGCTACTGATCCTAATTGCTTTGGTGGCTTGGATGAAGCCAGAGAACTATCATCTGATGGTTGTTGATGTTAACTTTTCATATGCTTAGCTAAGACATCAATATTTCATTTCATTTTCATAACAAAAGCATATAAACAGGATCACTGAAAGATAGACAAGCACAACCATACAAAAGGAACACAAAGATTTATCTTGGGAAAACCCTAAAGGGAAAAACCCAGCAAAAGCTTCCTCAATATAGATGCCCCAAAAGGATAAAAGGTAAAACCAACAAGGAGATCAAAGCCTGATCCTCCTCCTTCTCCAGCTACTCTTCTCTTCTCCACTAATGTGCTACACAAGTGAGAGTGTGTGTCACAAATGAGGAGCACCACACCTCTATTTATATTCATCCATTCACTTAAGTTAACTCATCTGACATGTAGGCTCGAGTTAACCATGTAGGCTTGAGTTAATCATGTAGGATCGAGTTACACATGTAGGCTCAAGTAACCACACTGGGGTGCTAATGACCCACCTTTACAATTAGAGGGGACTACCTCGTGACTCTTATTAGTTCTTCCGATTAGAAGCATCGGGGTACAAAGTAATACAAGTGGTTCTCCCGGTAGGACCATCGGGAACCACAAAAGATACATATAGAATATTATTCGAAGTTACAATATTTCAACACTCCCCCTTAACGAGAAGGGTATTCTACAACAACATCAACAACAGCAATAGTAGGAGAGAGACAGAGGACATCATCAACATCATCAGGGAAACACATCTATAAATCATTGGAAGCTTTTGAACATCATGTAGTCTTCATCTTCAATCTTCAGTCTTCAGTAACATCAACACTTTGACTGCTTTGATCAGCAGATCTTTGACTGCTTCGATCAGCAACAATCTTCAGCACTTTGACCTTTCAATCAGCAACATCATCTTCATCTCTTTGACCTTTCGATCAGCAACATCATCATCATCTCGTTGACCTTTTGATCAGCAACATCATCATCAGCTTTTTGACCTTTCGATCAGCAACATCATCATCAGCTCTTTGAACTTTCGATCAACAACATCATCATCAGCTCTTTGAACTTTCGATCAGCAACATCATCATCATCATATTCTAATCTTTCGATCAGCAACATCATCATCATCATACTCTGATCTCTCGATCAGTACGTCATCATCATCATACCCTGATCTTTCAATCAGTAACATCATCATGAAAACATCATCATCATCAAAACATCATTATTATCAAAACATCAACATCATCAAAACATCAACATCATCATCATCAAAACATCATTATTATCAAAACATCAACATCATCAAAACATCAACATCATCATCATCAAAACATCAACATGATCCTTCCTTTCGAAATTACGAGATCAACATGTCTGTGGTACTCAGATGATCCTTCCTGTTGGAATTACGGGATTTAGGTATTTATGGAGTTACTAACGATCCTTCCTTTTGGAATTACGGGATCAACACATCTGTGGAACTCAGACAATCCTTCCTATTGGAATTACAGGATCAAGTCAATGATCCTTCCTTTCGGAATTACAGGATTTAGGTCTTTACGGAGTTACTAACGATCCTTCCTTTCGGAATTACGGGATCAACACAGTTGTGGAACTCAGACAATCCTTCCTGTTGGAATTATGGGATCAAGTCTTTACGGAGCTACCAATGATCCTTCCTTTCAGAATTATGGGATTTAGGTCTTTACAGAGTTACTAATGATCCTTCCTTTCGGAATTACGGGATCAACACATCTATGGAACTCAGACAATCCTTCCTATTGGAATTATGGGGTCAATTCAATGATCCTTCCTTTCGGAATTACAGGATTTATGTCTTTACGGAGTTACTAATGATCCTTCCTTTCAGAATTATGAGATCAACATAGTTGTGGAACTCAGACAATCCTTCCTCTAGGAATTACGAGATCAACACACGTTCTCGAGTACCGAAGTCACCAGATCCGTTCTGAATCGAAGTTCAAGGATGATAAAATCCTACCACCTTCTCGATGACTGAAGTTCACTGGATCCGTTCTGAACCGAAGTCCAAGGATGATACAATCCTATCACCTTCTCGATGACCAAAGTTCACCGGATCCATTCTGAACCGAATTCCAAGGATGATACAATCCTACCACATTCTCGATGACCAAAGTTCACCGGATCCGTTCTGAACCGAAGTTCAAGGATGATACAATCCTACCACATTCTCGATGACCGAAGTCACCGGATCACTTCTAGACATATGTCCCAGGATGATACAATCCCTCTTCATTCTCGAAGACCGAGGTCTCTGAATCACTTTAGGGCAAGTGCCCAAGGATGATACAATCCCACTGCAACATCACTACTCCCCCTTTCGGGGAAGGTATTTCCGAACCACACCAAGCTTGTCTCAAAAGAGTTCAAACTTTAATCAGGAGATAGGTTTCGTTAGCACATCAGCAACCAAATCATCATCATCTACATCTTCAGTATGTGAATACTGAACTATCACCATTTGTATCTCCTGTATGTGAATACTAAAAGCATCATAATCTCTATATTCAATATAGAAATACGAAATCACCATCATCTGCATCTACAGTATGTAAATACTGAAACATCATCTATATCTCCAGTATGGGAATACTTAAACATCATCATCTGCATCTTATCCGGTATGTATAAATACCGGATTTCTATGTGTTACGACGGAACACGGGGTTCTCTGTCATCACAACTCTGGTTATCACATAGAATCATTGTAGTATCCATCTTCAGTTCAAAGAGACCTGATATCAGCTTCCAAATCCATATGGCTTCACAATTTAGTAGATCAATCTGCTATGTATCTTTCTTCAGCCATGCTACGAGAAACATTGGATTGTTTCCTGCTAAACCATGAACTCATAGCAAACCCAAAAAGCATCTACCTAATGTGCTTTTCCTATTTGAGATACTTCCAGCCCAATCTGCATCTGTGTAGCCATACAATCTATACTCATGGCTATCATCATAATATAAACCAAAGTCTATAGTCCCTTTTAGATATCTCATCACATGTTTTGCAGTTACTAGGTGAACCCGTCTTGGTTGAACAAGATATTGACTTAAGGTGTTCATAGCAAAAAAAAGGTCTGGTCTGGTATTTGTTAAGTACATCAATGACCCAATGATTTGTCTGTAATGAGTCACATCCACTAACTCTGATGAGTCATCAGTTAAAAACTTTAGGTTGGAATCCATGGGGGTGGCCAAGGCTTTGCATTCCAACATATTGAATCTTTTCAATATCTCTACTGCGTACTTTCCCTGGTTGAGAAAGATTCCTTCTGAACTTTGCCATACTTCCAGATCTAGGAAATAGTGCATTAACCCAAGGTCTTTTATTTCAGATTCTTCTGCTAGTTTCTTCTTGCTTTCCTTAATTTGTTTCTCATTCCCTGTCAAGAATAAATCATCCACATATAGTAACAGGATGACAGGCTCATCTTTTACAACCTTTAGGTAAAGGTTAGGATCAGCTTTACTTTTGGTAAAGCCCATGCTCAACAAGAAACCATCTATTCTTTCATACCAAGCTCTAGGATCTTGCTTCAAGCCATAGAGGGCCTTCTTCAACTTGCATACGTGATTCCATCTGGCTTCAAATTAAAATCCTCGTGACTATTCGATGCAAAACTCTTTCTCAATCATACCATTAAGGAAGGCTTGTCTTTACTTCACCATGAAAGAAACTACCATGATAGTTCTAAAGGAAGTGTACCTTGCTTCCTGGAGTAAGTGTCTCTTCAGAATTAATTCCCTCTTTCTGAAAGAAACCTCTACCCACAAATCTTGCTTTATACTTCTCGATACTTCCATCATATGCATGCTCTATTTTGTATATCCATTTGGAGGATACAATACTCTTTTCTTCTGGTTTGGGAACTATATCCCATACATCATTCTAGTATTCTTTCATCATAACATATTCCATGAGTTTGTCTTGTCATATCATCAACATATCCTAGTCTTCTGCATTCAAATTTGAAGGTTGGAACCCACTTTACTCTGGGTAAAGTCTCGATCCATCAAGAAGCTGTCCATCATGTCGTACCGTGTCGAACTCAAATATCTTCTGTAGTCACTCCCCCTGAAGTGGAGTATTGTCTTCCTTCTTCATTCTGTACAGGTGGTTCTATGCTTGATATATACTGGTCAATAGAGTATGTCATGTCATAGTCTATTCTTTCTGAGGCAAATCATGAACCTTTCTTTGTACACTTGTTCTTGTAGATCCATATGGAAGATACTACGTACTTCCCTTTATGTCTCGAAATCATATCTTATACATCATTCCCCATGATCAACTATTATTCTTTGATCATAGCTTATTTCATAGCATTCTTTTCTTCATCTTGAGTTATCTTTCGTACCCATGGTGGTCTTCATCCTTTGGGGTGGATCTACTGCTCTCTGAAGCTCTTTCTTCCATCATGGTGTCTCTGACCCTAGGAGCTTCAGATTCATGTTTATTGCAGTGAATTTTTGAATTGTCATCACTTGTTCTTCAGAACAAGTCTCATCCTTGTTTTCTTGTAGGAGGTTGTTCAGGACCTTTCCTACAATTCAAATGCACCAATTTGCATGGTTAGAACTATTTCATAAAACATATGCATAACGACAAATTCTTATGCATCATGCAACTGCTTAGCCAATACAACATTCATCCATATCTCACGGAAACTTTCTAGATGCCTTCCATCTCTACCATGACATCATTGAGATTGTGCACTAATCCAATATGTCAGCAAAGAGGTTTCATTCTAGATAAGTAGCAATGGAGAGATGTATAGCACCATGAGCTACTTACCGATCACATGCATATTAGTAGTATACACTCATTAATGCAAACAATCTATCATGCATAACACATCAATTGAATATAATCAAATGCATAACAAAACAATATCATTAAATGACAATTGAATACTTATCTTTTGTTTGTTTCGTGGGTAGACTCCTTCTTGATCATTCTCCTTCATCATCTTCTTCATTCATGAAATCATCATTTCTTATCCAAATGATAAGATGGATAAGAGGTTCGTCAAGAATTGAGTTATTCATATTCCTCATCACTTGAGGGATCTTCTTTGAATGGTGAGAGCTTGATCTTCAATTTACTCCCATCTTTCTTCTTTTCTTCTTATGAGACGAGCTTCTTCTTCTTCCCAGAGTCAACTGAAAGTAATCACTTCCTTCTAGCACACATTCCTCGCATGAATGAATCCCATGATCCTGGGAGGCCATTCAAGGTGGCTATCACCACTTCTGCATTCTCCGCTTCTTCTTCTACCACTTCAAGATGTTTTGCATTCTGGATCTTCACATTCTTCAAATGTTTTCTCGAAGCCATATTCTTATTTATGTTCTTATCTTCAAATAGCTTGATCAAGGAATCAAATATCTTCGGTGTCTTTAGGGAAGACACTTGTGGTACAAGTTGATCCATGATTGAATCAACAATGATCTTCTTGGCCTTGATCAAGTTCTTCTTGTGTAAGGCTTTGAGCCTCATCTCCTTCTAGAACTGGAACCTCTCTACTCATGAAGGTGTCCAATTCATTTTCTTCAGAGAGATCAAATACTTCCATGCTTGGAATTTTTCAACTTCACCAAGCTTATCATCAATTTGATGTGATAGATCACTTTGAAATGAGAACCTCAAATGCAAATAGCAAAAGATTAGATCTTACCGATTTGAGGTGTTCGTCTTGCTTTCGGAGCTGGCTAATCTAGGGTTTGTCAAAGAAACCCTAATTTTCAAAAATTGGAATATTTTAGATATGATTGGATAGAAATATATATCTCTTTAAATGGAGCTTCCCAATGTACTCCTTTTCTGAAAACAGTGGAGGGAAGCTCCCGGAACAGGAAGCCCTAGTTTTCCAATTTCTTTTGCATAAATTCTTGTTACTGTTTCTGTGATATCTATGAAATTGATGCTCCTCTATGTCTAAATTTTTTCATTAAGGTAAAATTGCATGTCCTTTATCCAACACCATAGGTTTCATCAGAATTGGTTTCACCAATTGGGATTTATGATCATTTTCCCAAGGTGACCTGTTACAGGACTGTTCAGAACAGTGAAGTTGTACGGAATTCCACGTGTCACTGGTTCATCTTCAGGTTCTGAAATTTGGAACACAGAAATTAAATTCTCTTTAATTTATAGAAAATCTTCCATAATTCCATTTGGACCTCTGTAGACAACGCTACAGCAATTCTCCCCAGGTGTCCTGTTTAGGGATGAATTCTGGAAGAGGCTGGAACCCTAACTTGGAGGGATCATATCTTCCAGAATATAGCGAATATAAGGTTGAATGTTGGATACCGTGTAAATAAGGATTTTAGCTTAAGCCTCTGCAATTTTCAACTCCTGATCCTTCTTCAATATCAAGATATAGTGAATGTACCAAAACGTAGCAGTTTTAGTATTTAGGGTTTTTCCAGATCGGGGTCAAACTAGGGTTTAACTTTCCCGGAGTTTCACCCAACCAAATTTATTGATCCAGGTCTATAAAATTTGATTTTTATGAGGATATAAATCCTATGCTGGGCTCACTCAAAAATTCTTCTTCTGCAAGAAGCCCTAATTTCCCGCACCGAAAACTGAAAATGCTCGGAATCGAATTACGCTTCGACAGAAAGATGTGCCCTTCAATGGAGAGTCAGCCTAGCCTTCTTTTTCTGATTGATTGTGGATAGAGAAACAAAAATCAAGAAGCCCTAGATTCTATAGCTGCACAATTCCTTCTTTCACGGTGGCTCTTATACCATGTTAACTTTTCATATGCTTAGCTAAGACATCAGTATTTCATTTCATTTTCATAACAAAAGCATATAAACAGGATCACTGAAAGATAGACAATTACAACCATACAAAAGGAACACAAAGATTTATCCTGGGAAAACCCTAAAGGGAAAAACCCAACAAAAGCTTCCTCAATATAGATGCCCCAAAATGATAAAAGGTAAAACCAACAAGGAGAACAAAGCCTGATCCTCCTCCTTCTCCAACTACTCTTCTCTTCTCCACTAATGTGCTACACAAGTGAGAGCGTGTGTCATAAATGAGGAGCACCACACCTCTATTTATATTTATCCATTCACTTAAGTTAACTCATCTGACATGTAGGCTCGAGTTAATCATGTAGGCTCGAGTTACACATGTAGGCTCAAGTAACCACACTGGGGTGCTAATGACCCACCTTTACAATTAGAGGGGACTACCTCATGACTCTTATTAGTTCTTCCGATTAGAAGCATCAAGGTACAAAGTAATACAAGTGTTTCTCCCGGTAGGACCATCGAGGACCAAAAAATATACATATAGAATATTCTTTGAAGTTACAATCTTTCAATAGTTGAAGCAGTCAAGGTGTGCAAAGGTGCACGATATCATAATTTATGGTGGGTTGAGGAGGTCGGTCGACAGGATAATTATGCGATCCATTTCTGGGTCTACTGGGAAGTGCTACAAGCTCCAGTAGTATAACTCTTGCGCTTATCAGCAGAAGCAGTCATCAAATATTACAGGATCGTGTGGTTCGCTATCAGGCCTCATTCCATTCATATCCAGGCGCAATGGGACCCAGATAGGAAATGAATGCCAATGGCCTATAAGTTAATTGATGATGAAGTGGAAGCAATGGTTCAAGACTAGCTTGTTGAATGGCGTGAACCAGTTAGCACCGAGGAAATGTTGAAGGAACCCCCAGCCGATGCACCGACAGATCCTGTGTGGGAAGACCATAGTATTCATGAATCTGATGGAGAGTCATCGACTGACACCAATACAGAAGCCCAGTGATTCTTAGAGGAGAGAATAACCAAATGGTGCATGGAGTACGATGTGGGAAGTAGCCCCATAACAACATTAGAGGCCCAGTTGCAGCGGCTCATTAAGGCAGTCATGGATTCATCTGACGCAGTTGTGTAAGCAATGCACCAGTCCATCTAGGAGGGATTTTCCATGGTAAGAGCTAAGTTAGATTCTATTTAATATGCAATTGTGAAGGAATCATCGGAGAAGGCTGCTGTGCAGGAACTACCATATATTAGCACTGATTCGCGGGCTAGGAATGTTCAGTTTCCCCCAACTGCAATCGACGTAGGAAGTGCGAAGGTGAACTCCACCTTGCAGCATCTACAGGGTGTTTCAGTGGATATCAACAAGCTGTCGATCCATACCTTAGTCTATATGTAGTGGGTGGCCAACCAGGAGTTGGCCGATATGCAGAAGGAGCTCAGTGAAGGGTATTTGTAATCACATGGGGAAGAAACGCAGCTGAAGACAGAGGTTGAGGAGTTACGCTAGGTAAAGGAACAGTTAGCAACAGCAAAAGCACAAGAGGTTGCAGCACTGAAGACAGCGTAGGATGAGCTGAAGAGGAAAGATGATAAAGAGAGTATCGACCTGAAAAGGCAGACTGACTGCCTAATTGTCGAGAACAATTAGAGGTAAGGTAGAATAGGTTGTTGATGAGTCCTGTCAGTACATCTATGAAAGCACGGTGGAACTTGATGTAGTCACCAAAGCTAAGCAATTGGGATAGGTCATCATCGAGCTCCAGTTGCACAACAATCTTCTCAATTCTACAGTCTACCCATAAATGCCACTAGAGAAGATTGTGGAGCATAAGGATGCCATCGAAGCGGTCGCAGCTCAGTTTGAAACAACAGAGTAGGAAGCAAAGAAGATCATGGAGGCAACGATACAATTTTTGGGTAGTTTCGTCTAGGATAAGCAATTAGACCAATTGGATACACAAGCATAGGAATTCGACAATCAGTTGACGAAATTGAAGACAGAATTAAGGACAATGCCACTCATGATTCACCTTACATGGTCCACCGAGATGAGTTAACTGTAGCAAAGAGCCGCAAAGGCATAAGAATGACGGCACAAGCACAACACCCAGCTGGAGGAATTCCAAGAGATTGGAGCGAATTTGGCTATTAAAGCAGTCATCACATTGCAGTCTATGCAAGACGGCAAGAATATGGTGGATACGAAGTTGGTGGAGCACCCTGTGAAGTAGGACCTACTTGGTTTTCATGATGAAGCTGAAAAATTTCAAGCACAGGTCAAGGAGATATCACAGCAGTATGAGGATTTCAAGATAAAGATGATGGAGTACACCCTGTCTACTTGACATGGCTCGAGGACGAGCCACAAGACTGTGTTGGGGGCCTGTTGGCAGGGGTTTTGGGGTAAATGAGTTGTACAATGCTGCGAAGGGTGCGCAAGCTCATGCGACACCACGCAAGGCCAAGATAGCGCAATGGGTGGAAAAAAAACTATTTTTGAATATTTTATGCATATTTTTTACCACATTTTGTGGATATAGGTCATTAGCGGTTAAAATAGTTAGGAGTTAGTTAGAATTGGACCATGAATGTAAAGGCGCAAGCATATATATAGATTAGAATTGAAAATGAATAGATAGGTCGTCATAGAAGACAAGTAGGAAAAAGAGAGCAAGAGAGAAATTGAATCTTGTGTTATCTGAATGTGATCTTGTGGGTCGATCTTTCTCTCGCTGTGGGGAAAGACAAATGTAGTTTTTTTATCTATGTGCAGAAAGTAATATGATATGATAGATATTAAGCTGAATCATTGTTGTCCTTTTTCTATTTCCATGTGTTGCGATGTCTCTTTTTCTATTTTCATATGCTGTGACAAATATCTGATGAATCTGTTCTGCAAATGGATGATGTGATAATGCTGCGATGAACCAATGAATGGTTTTTTAATTTAAATCTGTGATTATATTGATATATCTGTTATGCGATACCTGGTGGATGGTTCTGTTAGATCTGATAGTTAAGCTGATGAATTGATGCTGCCCTGGATCCTCCTCCTTACTGCGGAAACTTGGTTCCGACAACTCTCTCTTGAACATCTTGGGTGAGACTTCATCTGCTCCGTG
The DNA here is from genome assembly GCA_001517045.1 of Pseudotsuga menziesii. Lineage (NCBI taxonomy): Eukaryota > Viridiplantae > Streptophyta > Pinopsida > Pinales > Pinaceae > Pseudotsuga > Pseudotsuga menziesii. Next base: position 219,676 of record LPNX010396188.1, read on the forward strand.
GGTGTTGCTAGGAAGGGTAAAACCTATCTGGGCTGATGCTCAGGGAGATTGCTCAGGCTGGGTGTCAATAGAGTGGAACCCCTGTCGACAAGGCTTTGTCAGTTGGGTTTGAGCCAACACTTCACGAGATCTATCACAAGATTCCAACCAAGTGGAGGGTTTCCTCATAATGACATGTGTTTGAAATACCTCCTTGAGGCCATTGATGAAGCAAACTCAAAATAAATAAGAATAAACGCCCTTTGTACAAATTTCCAATTGCTCAAAGGTTGTAATATAGTTCATAACGATGTTACTCTTGTGTAATTTGGTGAATCAAGCCATGTAGTGAGTGTCACAGTCAAAATGATCATGAATGATCTTCACAAATTGGTTCCAAGGGATATAATGATGATAATATTTTTTATGCCATTACCAACTTTCTAAATCTAAATATAAGACCCCAATTTTAACTTCTTGATATAAACTTTAATGCCATGGAGAGCAAAATAGTGTTCCATTTGGGTAACCCATCCCAGTGGATCAGAGTTATTAAATTTGCACACACTAATATTTAGGAAGCGGTGCTATGGATTTTATCTTCAAAGGAGTGAGCCTTGGGTTGGAGAAGAGAGTGAGAGACATGTTCTTTAGTGTCAACTGCTTTATTGGTTGAAATATTTTTTTCAGAGAAAATCCCACGTGTTGAGTGATGACATTAGTCATTAGTTGGTGGCTATCCATATTGGTGTGGATTTGATCAACAAAAGGCCTTAATGGAATGATATGGTAAACATAATGATTCAATTCCATGACCACAAATGTCAGTTATTTATTGTTTTGAGGCAGATCCTGGGCACATAATGGGTGATGGCCTCCATATTTTAATGGTGGAAAGTGTGTACCAATGGATCCAACAAGTAGGAACAACAAATGGATGAGTTAAGTCCACAAAAAAAGGTTAGTAGAGATATAGACTAGCATGATCGACATGATGCAAGGATCTTGTGGAGATAGATATCCAACAAGGGTGTCAGTAGTACAAACCTAAAGGGGTTGTTAGAGGTATATATCTAAATGGTCAATAAAATGAAAGGATTATTTTGAGATAGGTAACAATTAGAGGTTTATGGGACCCAACATTTTATTTATTTATTTTTACTTTGAGAGGAGTATTACTCCCCGTATAATATTACTTCATGAATATAATTCCCAAATTACTTTAGGATGCAGTGATGTAATAATTTTTCTAACAACCCAGAAAGAATATGGTTATTGTGTTAATTGTACTAACATATAATGTCCAAATTCCTTATGGATTCAAATATGTATAAATTTCACTAGCGGGTTACATAGATGAGGGTTTCTATGGTCCTGAGGAAAAACGATTGGTATGTGATACAACTCTTTGATATATGTGTGGGTTCCAACATTAGTACTTGGCCCAATCTCTCAATGTTCTAACTAAAGAGGCTCAATCGTGCCCTTAGTTATACTACCCAAATACCTAGGTACGTGATAGTAATATTTCCAAGTGTTGTGCATGGAGTCACTATAATAACAAGACGATTAGTCATATTATCTACAACTAATTTCAGGTTTCCTATGGGAATTTCGATATACCTGAGGGTATGTGGAAATGATATTTTGTGTGTAGGTGTAATCTGATGTTATTACTACTTGAAGGGGTACCCACAAATCTTACAATGGTGTCCAACAAATGTGACCAAGTAGTAATTGTATTATGTGTGGGTATCCTCAACCATAGTTTTACTCATTGAATGAATGATACATCTATATTGTTATTCAAAAACATGGAACACATCTCTATCCTAAAAAACATTCCACCAAAATTTGTAGGTGTGCAACTACAAAGAAAACACCATTTAGAGGAGGTTTTTAGTGTTATAAAATTGGAAAAATTGGAAAACAAATCTACACTACAACCTTTGTTTTTTCTAGTGGAGGTCTTACGGAGGTTATAATGGATATTCACTATAACAATTTTTTTGGGTGGTCAAATGTTTTAGTGGAGGTTTTTCCCAATACTCTATAATTTTATAATGCACACTTGTGCATATTGTATAAATACCACCCACCAGTGCGTATATTCAATGTCAATGCACCAATGCATATATTTTAAAGTATACATACCAATGCTTATATAATATTGTAACAACACTACTACACACATTCATTGTCAATGCATTGTTGTGTATATTTTAATGCAGACATACTAATGCTTGTATTATATTGTAAGATCACTGGTGTGTTTTTTATATATACAATGATGCGTACATTCATTATCAATGGACATATGCATATATTTTAATGCAGACATACCAATGCTTATATTAAATTGTACCAACATCGGTCCGTGTAATATTCACATCTGGACCGATGCCTCATGATATTATATTTTATAAAAAAAATGGGTGTTTTTATATTTAAACACATCGATGTTGATGTTGTATAATATATGCACTACTGCATATTTTCTATTAAAATATAATTGGTGCGTATATTATCTCAAATAAACACAAATGCATATAGTTTGGAAAAAACACCAGTGCTTATGATATTTAAAGAGCATCAGTGCATTTATTATGTAAAAGAGAACATGTCACTAAATTTTGATTAGGAAACACTTCATGGAAACAAATAAAATTCATTGGTTCGTTGAAAAAAATTGATTGTGTGTGGTTCAATGGTGAATTTTTCCAGATGTGGATATGCAAATATAATTTCTTCTTTTATATTTTTACAAAATTTCAATTAATAATTCGAGAATAAAAAATTTTTTATAAGAATATTTATTTTTATATTGGATTTATCGTGGTTGAATGATTGAGTTGATTACACATCTATTCATTATAGCTATGTAAATCATTCATATATTTAGCATTTGAATTAATCATAAAAGGAATTTTTTTTAACAATAATAATTTTCATATTTTAATTGTTGTGTTTCAATAAGCATATTGCTTGCACTTTTATTCGTAGTTACAATGTAATTTACTTATATATTTAATCAATAACGTAACATTTTGTAACATTAGAGAATCAATAGAAGAAGAAACTCATTTTATTATGTACGAATAATAATCCAAAATATGGGGCAACATAAAGGTCTGATAATGAAATTGTCATTTTGACATTGTTACAATTATTGATAACTTATCCTCATCCAAATGGGATGACATGTCCACATTAAACATAATGTTTGTTTTTCACAAATAAAAATTCAAAAATATACAATTTGCAGTAACAACATTCAAATATATTGATCATCATTCATCACTCAAATTGCTATAGTCACTTGAGTCGCTTCCATGCCTTGTCTCTTGATCACCTTCAAGGGATATTGTTCTTGAGTTATTTGAAGTGTTTTGTTGATTGACTCCATTATGTTCTATATTTTCATGTTCCATCTACAAACACAAAAATAAAATGGGCTGAGTATATCTACATTTATAAATAATATAATATGCATTGACTGCATAAAGGAAATAATGTACCACTTCATCGAGTGAATCATAAACTTCACACATATTTTCAAAACCATTCCTCGCATCGTATGTCAATAAATCATTTGTTGGATCCACTCCACACTTTGTTTCTTGTGAGTTTCATATGCCATGGAAAAGCATATATATTAATCAAATTTTTCTTATTGTCCATTAATTATAAAATAAGGGACGGAAAACAATATAACTACTTACAAATTGTTCAATTGACCCTTGATACCACAACACATACTCATAACCCTTACTTAATCCAATGTTAATCAAGTGACCAGAAGAATCTTCATTGTATGTTGTCACTTATTAGAAAACATCCACGTACGTTAAATTAATTTAAAATATAAACATCACACCAAATATGAAATTTGAAGCAAACCATAAGTATTCTCAAACTTTACGATCAACCGTTTTTTGTCTTGTTGTCCCAACTTTTTCGTTAAATGGGTTCTATTTTCTTTTATTCTCTACTACAACAAAACAATTGAAAATTAGTATTTCATGCGATAGTTAAATTCTTTTCACCTTAAAAATAAAGAAATGATTACATACATTTGATGTAAATTGTTGATGGGATGGATCCCCTTTGTGATGTGGTTATGTTCATTTCTTTGGCCATCTCATGGTCCACCTCTTTTGACATCCCTATCAACGTTTTTTGAATATGATGTTGTTCTTCCTTTGGAGTTTTAGCAATATTCCTAAGAAACAAATAGCACAATGAAAAAATAAATAAATATTTATATGAAAATAAGTATAGAAAAAATATCCACAAAGTAAACTTTTGGACTATTATATATTTGTTATAGAAAAAAAATTAGAATACTACTTTTAAATTATTATTTTTCATTATGGTATGTTTTTTCTATTGCAAGCCTCATTGGTCTCAGTGCCCACTACTTCATAACACTTCTTGTAGTTTTATAACCCGATTCTTAAAGTCATTGGATTAATTTTTGTATTGTAAATGAAAAGTATGTCTATACGTTCTTTCCACTATATCCCACAAAGTTTTATAAAACTTTTTCCCCATCTCATTGATTTCCAACACCACTCCAATTGAATTGATGACCAATTCATCACCATTTATATTCATCTTAGCTTTTATCTTCTTAGGGCATCCTATTTCCTCGATTTATGTTTGTGCACAACATTCAACAATTCAAGTTTGAAACATGTTAGAAATGATTGTTGAGAAACTTTGTTAGTAAGAAGTCAAACAAAAACCTCATGGTGTCACCTTTTGATTCACATAATTCCTCTATTTGTTATAATTACTTAAAGTTTTTTTTGCTATTTTTCAGTAGATTACTAACAATGTTATAGAGTTTCTTTAAAATTTTGCTTTAGATGACACACATAAACCAATACACATTATTTAAACATACATACAATTCCAATATATTAATTCTATATTAAAATTACAAAAAGTTTCCATGTTTTTTTTTGGTGCTAGATGTGTACCCATGGTCTCTTCACTGTGACTTTTATTTCATGATATTTTATCGGCCATTTTATAATTACGAAACACCTTACATAATGAAACACATAAATTAATAAATATTTTTTACACACTAAGTAAATTGTTTCATCTAAAAGTGTATTCGAGATATCCGGTGTGCACATTACATAAAATCAACACCAATGTGCCTCACATGAGATAACACATCGATGTGCATTGTCTGTAGGATACACACCACTAAAGCAATTAACATTGTTTTTTATAAAAATAGAATCTAAACGAGCGTCTTTGAAAGATAAATGCATCGTGCATACACCTTGTAATATGTGCAATGATTAAATTAATCATTTTTCAACATGGAAAAATGGCGTGCCTTATAAGGATAACACATCAGTGCTACTATTCTATATAGTGCGCACCGTGCACCGCTAAAGTGATCTAAGTCAAAGTGAAACCAAAATCCCCATATACTATTATATATATTGAAGAAGTTTACATTGTGAAAAATTAAATATTATTGTGAAATATAAAGACAAATAGAACAGAAAAGTAAATCAAGAACAATCCTAAGGATAAAGGAAGAAGAAATAAGGGTTTGAAACAATGAAGGTGGCTTTAATATCTTCTATTTTCTTGAAAAAAATACAAAATTTATGTCATTTTTATATTTTATTGAGGGAAAACTTACTCAGAATGTCTCATTTGTAGCGTTGTATGTGTCCATGGTGATCCCTTACAAAATTGCTCTTTAGATAAATCTGCCTCTCCAAACTCTTTCATGGTAAGTCGCTCTTACATAAGTTTCTCCTCAAAATTTTGGCTAAAAAAGGTTTAGGGATTAGGGTGTTTTTTATTTATTTATAAGCTCACAGTCTTAAAATTAAATTCCTCCTTCTTTCATTTGATAATTTGACCCATTGATGATAAACGCGCAAATATATGTTTTTAAATTTGGTATTTCGATACGGCACTCTGATAATAACACACCGATGCACTATACTCATATAATCACATTGTATAAACAAGAAAAAAATTAAAATATTAACTTTCACAATCATTTTGGTCAGGATAACAATGCACTAAGTAGATAATAGTGTACTATTGCATATTACTGACATAAGTGCACCGATGATACAATAAGACAAAAAATGGAAGCGTAAAATTTTGCAATTAATACTTTACAAAGGTTTGTCCTTTACAGAGGTGGTTGTGGAGGTTTTAGTTGGTGCGTATCTAGAATTTTCACACCGATGCATTAGTTTTATTAAGGCGCACTACTGCACCAATAAAGTTCCGGTGCCCTACTTAATTTATAAAAAAAGTAATGTTACTGGTTTCCCAATTTTTATTTTAAGAATGAATACATGTATTGAGTATCTTTGACTCAATGATAGGCACAAAAAGAGCATTAAATTAAATGGCTAATTATTCCCGTTCCAACTCATTCCATATCGTTCCAAGTTTAAGTTATTAACTTCCATCACTAGTAAGTCCATATTTATTTACATTTTGATTATCTAATTGAATTGAGGTTGTCTTTTCATGTGCATTTGAATAATTGTGCATTTACTTTTGTAGGATCAAAATTACATATCAAGTTTAGATACACATCGGATATTCCACCACTCCCAAAAAGATAGAAGGTATTATTTGGACCAACATACCGTAGGCATATGGTAGATGAAAATGGAAGGACACTTTACTCAACCAACTATAACATGAAATTATCTAATAACCATCCTATGCCAATGGTACTTCAAGGTGAATTGGATCTCTTTTATGACACCATAGTACTATGTGGTTGTTCAAAATGTAAAGGTTTGAAGGTGAATCCTAGTCGTGTCACATTGTCCCATTATATTAATGACCAACTATCTAAAGTTGATTGTCTAATAACCCCCACCGTGGACAATGATTCAATAGGTGAAATAGAATAGATACGTAGGATCACTTCCATTTGCTCATTCTTTATCAAATTAGAAGCCAAACCAACCATGTTTCAGCCTAAAATGATTGATTCATTTCCTTTTGTTAAGTCAACGAAGAGTTCTAGATATCCAATGTATGATATTAATACCACACAAAACATCTCTACAAGGATTATAGAAAAGTTATATGATCTAAGAGAAAGAATATTTAATTACAAACAAAGGTTGGTTCAATTGTTGGAGGGTAGCAATGACTTCTCTCTTCTAAATCGGTTACAATTATGCTTTGTATGGTGCTTGGACATCTTTCTTGCTTGTGCTTAATGTTGCTTAATTGTGCCTAATGCTAGGACCAAATTATCCTAATGTGGTAATAAATACATTATCAAAGTATAAAATATGTGTTGTAAATAATCGGTTGTTTATCCTTTCACATGTGTTCATTTGTCCCAAACATCTAGTAGCAATTATGCCATTGTGTGGTCCTCTTTATAGTCGATTTGATTACTGTAATTATGTTGTTAAGAATAATATACCTCATGGATGGGGGTTTAGAGGCCACCAACTTACTGTATTCTACTTGCAGAAAAATAGGGTATTACAATCATAGATTAGATATTAAGAGAAAGAGAATATGTACATTGTTTATGACAGTTGATCCTAGATTTCTTCTTCTTCTCCAATGCTCCTTTGCTTCCCATCTTCAACGCCTGCAACAAAGATTTCATTTTCTTCAAAGTATCTCCTATAGTTATATAAAATGAGATATGAACATATAATGATTACATTCAAAACAAATTACAACCTAGATCATTATTCATAACATTAGAAGCATATATCTAGACATTGATGGAAGGAAAAGAAATCTTTATTATCAAAGATCTGGAAACACTACAAAGACTCATGTCTGCCCAAGCCCCTCTACAAACCAAGAACTGAGTCCTCTTGCTCCTTGTATCAATAGAATCCTCCAGCATAAATTGTCCTTCAAAGTTGGTCCCCTTTCCTCGTACCCTTACCCTCTTTTCATAGATGTCGAGCAAAATATATGATAGTTATTTAGACATAAATTATCAATCCAGGAGATCGTAAACTTAGAGGCCCAAGAAAATATATGCAGGATCAGAGTGAGACTTAACCTATGCTTGAAAGAAAACAAATATACTACTGTCGTTGAATACCAATCTAAGAAAGAACTAAATGGAATAAAGTAAATTCAAGAGAGCATGAAAATAAACCTATTTACGAAAGCGCATGCAATCGTATTGCAAATCAATTTATTTAAGAAAGAAAGAAAATGAGCAAACTAATCTATGAAAGCATGTGACAAATGACAAATGATAATATGAAAAATAATAAATGACAAATACATATAAGCTCATAGAAAATCTATATTAACACTTCATAAGAAATAAATCCAAAGTAACATGAGAGAGTAAAAGGATTTGCATTAAAGCGTCATCTCCATTACATAATAATCAAATCCACTCCATGACTAACTCTAAAAATGAATTTACACAAATTATTTCTCTACTTCCACACCACTAAAGAGTCCTCTTCCCAAATGAGGAGAGAACCCTCTTATTTATACATGAATACTTTGGGTAAAAAAATAAACAACTCATAATTACAAATCCACTTTTCTCTCAACCTATCCCTTCAAATACTCCATAATATCTTGGATAAGATATTCTATCTCCATGATCTTCTCCCTTCAATATGCTTGAATCATTATCCCAAATCTTTTTCCAATCTTCAAAGCTTGAAAATGAAATTTGAATTTGAGGCTAGGTGGTGATGTTTTTCTTTGTTAAACTTTTCATATATTCCTGCAAATATCATAAAACTCTTCATATATGTTAATTTTCTTAAATTTATCCACAAATTCTCTCAAAACACTTAAAAATAAACTAATCCAGAAAATACAAGGTAACCCATATTTATTTATAAAAATGGAATAGGGAATGGTTAATGGAGTAATGAATAGGGATGAGTGTGAGAAATAGTGAAGGATAAAAAGGATGAAAATATGACATTTGGGTGACCAAACATTCCCCCCAACTGAACTAGTTGCATGTTCTCCTGCAACTGTACATAAACTTTTTGACTTCTTAACTTTGGCCTTCCATGATAATATTTTTAATAATAAATCATTCCATGATGTGAAATACATAAGTAGCAGCTGATGTTACTTATGGTTGGTTCTTATGTGACAACCATTCAATAAATATTGGTTCTTGTATAAAAAACAAGCATTTATGTTACTTGTTTTTATGATAAATATTGGTTCTTGTATAAAAAACAATCATTTATGTTCTTCTTGTTGGTTCTTGTGTTAGAACCATGAGTATGACAAACATTGGTTCTTGTGCTAACAACATTAATTTGTTTTTATGGCTGCAATACATAAGATTTGAAAGTATACATACACTGGAAATGATAAGCCATCAATGTACATTTTCTTCATGTTTATGAATCATGCCAAAAGTACATCAAATTGTAACAAAGTGTAATTTGGAAGAGACATGTTGGCCAATGGTAAATGAGATGAAGGTATGTGTAAATGGTAATGAATATACAACCCCCCTGAAGTGAAGATGTGTTAAGTTTATGAAAATGAGTAAGGCAATGTCACATGGGGACGAAATTTTCCAAATTCATCCATTTTTTAGAATTTAAGGAATTACATGGTTAAATATTAGAAAGCAACATACCTCAACTTACCCAAAAATCTGATGAACTATGAAATTAGGATGTGGCTGATGTGGTTGCTAGATCACAGAATGTGAAATGAAGGAATCTAAAATGCTTGGTTGTATAAATTAAAGATGAAATCTGAAATTGTTACTATGGTACTCTAATATGGCTCGAAGTATGCTCCAAACTGTTGATAGTGTCATGAAAAGTATATAGTATTCCCTTGCTACAAAACCTGATGGTACACATCTTACAATGCGAATAAATGTGTCGATGTCGAGCATGGAAATAAGTCATTGGATTACCGGCCATTGATGGATGTCGTTAACCAATGCGAGGCAACTCACCATTGATTTCAATGAGTGCCAAGGTACCTAAGTACATCTTGGGAAGTGTGAATAAATGAGCTAATGTCGAGCCACTTGCAAGATCTAATGATCAAGGTACATTGATGTATTCCCATGACTGCTAGCGAGAGAGATTTCCATTAAGGCATGCAAATCTCAAGGTACTCAAAGGAAACTCTAGTCTCTATCCTAGATAAGGTGTTAAGGTTGATGGGTCAAGACTTGTTGAAAGGTGAGCCTTAAGAAATCCCACATCAGTCAAAGCGAGTTCTAAAAAGTGATTGGTAGGAATGATAGATAAAAAATCTTAATTTCGAACAGTTTTTATGACAAGGAAAACAAGGCGATTCAGACATGGAAAGAAAACTAAGTGGTTTTATTCATAAGGAAAAAGATGAACTGAAAAATAAGAAAGGAATGTATGCGACTCAAAAAGGTAGACATGCGGAAAGTCATAATGTGTAATGATAGGTACACTTCAAGATGAATAAGCTTGGAAGTATAAGGGTAAGTGATCATGTCATGGAGTAATTGTATTTTGAAAGGTTGTTGTGTAGCAGAAAATGACGTGTGATGAAAAATCTAGCTCCTTCAAGCTTTCAATAAAGCATGTTTTGTTTTCCTTAAAAAAATTTTGATTCTCAAAGATAACTTTGGCATGAAAAGTGAGTGTCTTCGAACCTAAAATATGTTAACAGTGATCCTGCAATCAAACTTAAGTACAAACGTAAACAAATCAAAATGCAAAAAAAAAGTGCATGACGCGCTTTGTTGTCGTCGATTTCCAATTGAAGTGACTCCAAGAAAAAAAACTTAACGTAAATATAAAAACATTGTTTTGATATTGTTTGTAAGAATAATTGAAATCCATTTTCAATTTTATTTTTATTTTACATATAATAATTTTTACAAGACAAAAATTTTATTATTTTATTTAGTTTCCCATTTTTTTCCCTTTCCTTTAATTCTATTGTTTTTGTTTGATTTTATATTTTATATTACAAACCAAATAATAAAAAACTAAAAACATCTATATTTTTATTATTTTGTTTTTGGTAGTGTTTATTTTTTAAGTTTTTTAGTTATAATAATACAAAACCCTATGTTACAAATTGTGATAGCCATAGATAAATCATGCAAAACATTATAACCATATAAACTCCTTCATGGCTGTCAGTAACTCCTGCCAAAACTATAAAGCAAAAAACAGTGTGAAAAGTTGATGAATCAATTGATGAACCAGATAGTCGCTTCAACTTTCCTCTACGACCAGTGGTATGAATTAGTGGTATGAATCAGAGGGATATGATCATGGCACACCAAATACGATTACTACCCCTAATTTGCAGGATCAGAAAGTGAGCATACAAATAAAGAAGATATTTTACCTGTTATTAGAATGTATGGAGACCAGATCCCGTGGTTGATTCTCGGAATCTTGCTCAAATCAACATGAAACACTACAATTTCTCTTGCACAAACGAACCAATATCCTTGATCAATGATGGTTCTCGCAATAATTCAATCCAATAGTAGCAGTTTCCTTTTTTCAGTTTCCTTTTTTATTGATTGAAAACCAGAGCGTATTGACCAAGGATCATATTAAGGGACGTAGGAACACACACTCCAAGGGTTTATGATATTGGTATTGCTTATGAGATGAGAAACTGATATCGCTCATGATATTGGCATCGAAGCATGCTAAAAGGTCATATTTAGTGGGTAGCTGTGCAATGAACTGTTATTCTTTCTTCTTCTTGCTTATTATTGTGATTTCGTCCAGCGAGAACGAGTAATGTTTGAGCGGTAGTGAGTCCTTTTTGAGTGTAAGCGACTCCAAGTGGAGACGTATTCTCATTTGATACAGTCCCGAAATGTATGCGCAATTCTTTTAGTTTCAGTAAGGCCATTGGGCATTTGTTTTACAAGGAATGGAATTCCAATATTATTCATTGGGTAATTAGTAGAAAGGATTGACAAAATCGTGTTTGTAGTGACTAATGGTGACTCCTTGGCACAATAAGAAGTGAGACAAACTTGTGACTCAAGCTTTATCCCTAAGAACAACAAGATCAATGGAACGTTTAATGGCATAAAAGATGAATATAGCAGTTATGATCCTCGTCGCATCTATGGAATCGACCAAGTGTTTCTTTAGACAGCTCCAGAGTTTGTCAACCTTTATTTCTGTTTGCAAGCAATTTCTCTTATTAAACGCACTCTATTTAGCAAAGCATCGCAGTTTGCCTAGGCGTTGTTCTTAGGGTTTGGTGCATGTTAAGGTTTTCGATTCAAGATTGTTTTCTCCAGACTTCACCCGATTTCCAAAGAGTTATTTGTTGCAAACGATGGTGTACAATATGATTTCCACATTCATAATCAAGATAGTCTGTCGTTGTCAAATAAATCCTCTGCGTAATAATGGGGTCATTTGCCAAGTTCAGAAATAGTATAACTTTCTCCACCACTAATGGCTCCACGAAACTAGACATGTGTAATTTTGTTAATGAAAGGTGGAGGACCATGAAGGAGCGCAGTTTGGTTGTTGCATCCAATTCGTGAGTTGTTGTAAGAAGCATCAATCCATTGGTGCAGTGGTAATGTTGTTGGAATTGGTGGCAGGAAATAGATATACAATGGAACTGCCGCCAAATATAAGGTCATTGATACTTTTCCAGTGCTGCAAATACCAATGGGAAGGTCATCGAGCAGGTGCCATAATACCCCTCTGCACCCCACATAGGACGATGTGCAAGGCTGGTTGAATAATTTCCTCAAAATATTGGAGGATTATAAGTCAACAAAAAAAATGAAGGTCTATGCTTGCGCAGATGTTGAATCCATACATTTAAGATAATGAATGACCTATATTGCGTTGGGTTCAAAAGAAGATATCTGGAAAGGTGTTATCCCTCATTGCTCTGATAGGCAGATACAAAATTTGAGAGGTTATGCTAGATGTGGGATCAGATATGAACATTAAATAAAACAAAATCATGGGAATTCATGGGGGCTCTGAACCTCGTATACTCACTAATTCAGCTACATCTAGGGAAATAGACACAGACTCGATGCGTAATAGTTGATCAATCCTGCACAGCCCTCCAGGACACATTAGGACATTTTTCTAGTAAGGGAGGGATATAAAGGCTCTGTCCATGCTTCAATCTCGGCCAATGCTTGGAGCGTGCTCGAGAAGAGACCGACACAACACAAGGAGACGACCCTTCTCATTCCATACTACTGAATGACACCGATGATTAAGCACCAAAATCATTGATTCCTACTACCGTTACAATGGTTCCCATAGTGGTATGGTGGTTTACTAATGGTTACAACGTTTTAAACCATCGGCCAACCAACCATTGTATAATATATTGGAATTCATTTCGGAAGAAACTGTAAATCGATCAGGTAGAAATGTTTATTTTTAATTGTGTTTTATGGTAAGTTGAGCATGTAGGGTCGAAGGATGAAATCTAGAGATAGAAGCGATATTTGCAGGTGGAACCTCAATGGCACGGCATTTTAATGTTTGCCCATTTCAATTGTCCTTTTGCAGGTTCCATGTTTTTTTAATATATATATTTATTGTGTTATTCCTAAATAAATAAACTAGAATACAAAAACATTTCACCCTAAAAGGTTTCCAGTTTTTTTAAGCCATCTATTTAAAAAATCTACTTTATGATCTTCCCCACCATACTTATGAAAACAAAAGCCTGTTTTATTTATTTATCCTATACCTACTCTACCTAATTCGAATTTAAAATTGTTCAAGTATAAGCAAATTTCCAATTTAACCATTTTCTTAACAGGAGTAAAAAAATATTCACACATGATTTTGAAATTTGAAACTTAAAATGTATAGAAGTGTGAAAAAATAGTTGTAGTAAATGCGATACACGAAAATAATGAAGAAAACATTGAATTGACCTGATAACTGATTGGTAGTATGCTTCGATAGGACTTTGATATGCTTGATCCCCTTCCTCATGCAACTTGCACTATATCTCCTCTTCATCCTCCTCGATCTCGATTTTGACTGCTTTCTCTTCATGAGATACAGGTGTCTCATTTACTGTCGGTTCTTCTTTCATTGCAATCAAAATGTACTCTTCTTGAGAAGGGGAGATCTCGGCTACACCTAGGATCTAAGAAAGCCATTCCACATTTATCATCATAAAACCCACTTTGTTGATGTTCTTGTATTTCCATATAGATCAACATCAAAACAAATTGAAATCTAAATCTAAAACTATAAGAACTAATGGCATAAATAAAATCACTCTTGCAGAAAGTTAAACACACCTGTAAAAATGCAAGTAACATACTTAGAAAAACAAAAGAAACCAATTCTGAAATGAGGTGTTGGGGATGCAAATTGGCACAAAATCAATATGAAATAAAAAAAAACTAGTATGAAACCAAAAACTAGTGCATAATGAAAGAAACTCAAACTTATAGTAGAAAAAACTTCAAACAGCTCAAAATCACACTTGCATAAAAAAACAAATTCACATAGGAGAAATATTCTTGCAGAAAAAAGAAAAGAAAAAACTCTTTTGCAAAAATTAAGCACGCATACATGGAGAGTAAATCACACTTTGTGAATAGGAAACACATTTACATGCAAAGGGAACAACAGGGATTTGGGGAGACCCACCAAAGTGGATGCGTGTGGTTGTTACACCACAGAAATTCCATTGTAAAGTCGTCATTGCATCTTATCATTTCCCCTCCCACTTCTTGTGTAAGATAATAAGAAACCTATCTACCGATCTAAACTCGAATACCCTTTTAGCACCTCCCTAGCAACGATGCCAAAAATGTCAAGCGAAATATATGATAGTAATTTTGACATAAATTATCAATCCGAGGAGATCGTAAACTTAGAGGCACAAGCAAAATATATGTAGGATCAAAGTGACACTTAACCTATGCTCAAAAGGAAACAAATATACTACTGTCATTGAATCCCAATCTAAGAAAGAACAAAATGGCATAAAGTCAATTCAAGAGAGCATGAAAGTAATCCTATTTATGAAAGAGCATGAAATCGTATTGCAAATAAACTTAATTAATAAAAAAAAGAAAATAAGCAAACTAATCTATGAAATCATGTGAAAAATGACAAATGATAATATGAAAAATAACAAATGACAAATACATATGACCTCATAGAAAATCTATATTAACAATTCATAAGAAATAAATCCAAATTAACATGAGAGACTCAAAGGATTTGCATTAAAGAATCATCTCCATTACATAATAATCAAAATCCACTCCATGACTAACTCTCAAAAGGAATTTACCCAAATTATTTCTCTACTTCCACACCACTAAAGAGGCCTCCTCCCAAATGAGGAGAGAACCCTCTTATTTATACATGAATACTTTGGATAAAAAAAATAAACAACTCATAATTACATATCCACTTTTCTCTCAACCTATCCCTTCAAATCCTCCATAATATCTTGGATAAGATATTCTATCTCCATGATCTTCTCCCTTCTCCCTTGAATATGAATCATTATCCCAAATCTTCTTCCAATCTTCAAAGCTTGGAGATGAAATTCGAATTTGAGGCAAGATGATGATTTTTGACTTTGTTAGACTCTTCATATATGCCTACAAACATCATAAAACTCATCCAACTTTGATATCTAATGAAATTATGTTAATTTTCTTAATATTTAAGCACAAATTCTCTCAAAATACTAAAAAATAAACTAATTTCAAAAATACAAGGTAACCCATATTTATTTATGAAAATAGCATATGGAATGGTTAATGGAGTAATGAATAGGGATGAGTGTGAGGATAGTGAAGGATTAAAAGGATGAAAATATGAAATTTGGGAGACAAAACAATAATTGTTGTTGAGGAAGGAATTCGAGGCTTAGGATGGTTGGGGAAGTTGGGGAATTTTCCAAACCGATCCCAACCACCCCGAGTTAATCATCTTTTTTATTTTTTAACTATTCTTAATGGAATTCACGGGTTCATATGGAGCATCTCACGAGTGAATTGTGGGTTTCCCTAAGGAAACTAACAAAATAGTGATAATATGTGGGTTGTATAAGGTAGACCCGTGAGTATCACACGAGTTGCTCAAACGAAAGTCACAAGTACAGGATGAAATTAAGAGAAAAAATGGTTGATGTTGGAGTGATCAAGATGTATTAAGGATCCAGGTTATCAATAGGGTTATGACTACTTCAATCTATAGTCTCCTTTTGTGCAATGACATATTGGATTTCATTACTCAGACAGAGAATTGTCATTTCACTGTATAACAAATGCCCCCTAATGTATGAGGTCAAAGGGTAAGGATGGTTGAAATACATTACAATTCTTTATTCAAAGGAATTAGAAGCAAGGCTACAAAGAACTACCTTAAACAAACAAAATGAGGTCATATATATAATCATCACTAAGGATTCCATGTTCAATAATGAGGAAAACTAGATCCTTTACAAGATACATCATATGATACGGGCTACAAAGTCACGCATTATTTACAAAGGTGGATCTCATCCACATGACTACAATGATAGATATTCAATTTCTAGAAAATTTTCACCGGGCGTCACACAATCTTGCGTAACTTAGGTTATAGAGGATGTAAACCCAAGGTATTCATCCAAATCCATAGGAACATGTATGAATGCTACCATGTGAATAGGTTGAATGAAGTCAAACATGGAAGGATACCATCGGAATATCAGTTAAGAATATATACTGAAAACCAATGCATATGAGTCCACCAATATGTGAAGTGGATCCATAGGTACTAACTTGAAACTTTAGGTCTTCTCCCTGTATCAGGTGCAAATCAAAAGCCACGTGTGAAGAGGAAGCCAATGAATCCTTCAATAGGTCATCGTAGTAACTGGTAGACTAGATAAGGAGGGTAGACATAGAACAATATTAGAGATGGAAAATATAGGAATCAAGATGAACAGATAGATACTAAGGATCCTTGAACAGTGAGCACAACACAAAGATGACCCAGGGTATTTTTAAACTTCAAGGAAAACAACCAAGCCAATCTGCAATGTAGGAGACATTGACAGATTCCCCATGCAATTAGGACAAGTAAACAATGGAGGAGTAGTGACTCGGAGTATTGAGTTGAACCGGGAGGTGAAAAACTGAAACATGAGTGACGAGAGACTCAAACTTGTGCTTTGTTCAAGGTACTTGCTGCCAGACCACTTACAAAAAGAGTGTGTTTCCTTCCTTCCTTTATTGTTAAGTTTTAACGAGTCCAAGAAAGTGAACTTGAGTCTTTATTCATCTTTTAGCAAGCTTGAAGAAAAGAGAGAATATTGCTTGATATAACAATGATTCATGGATTTTACGAGCTCAAATTCGAAAATGCCCGTTGGTGCTTTCATAGTTTTGAGATTCTGGAAACTCCAAGGAAGACTCTAGGGGGGTGTTTTTTCATAAAGTTAGTCTCCTGAGTCTGAAAAGGTATAAAAAAAATCCAAAGGAGAACTCTCTTAGCTTTTGACGAACTAAGGTATACATTTTTCGTACTTAGTCGACAAAGTCCAAAATAAGGGTAAACTATCACCAAACCAACGCTCCTTCAAAAGAAAGCATATAGCCTTAGTTTAACAAGTATGAAGGAAGGAAATATCACTTGGAATGCTCCATTTATTTATGAGAATGGGAAAAACAATAGTAAAATCAATGTTTTGTATTGAAGATTAACGAGCATGACAATGGCATAAAGAATGGTCGAAATCTTTTTTATAGATTAATCCAGAGCACGAAAAATAAAAAGTGAGTTCAAACATATTCCTTTTTTGTAAATTTAGTCCTCGAGGACCGAAAAAGTGATAAACCTATACCTAAAGATTCTCTTCTAGTCATGGTGAACTAGAGTATTATTTTTTCATAAATAATCCATATGGTCTAGAAAAGGGTTAAGCTTATACCGATATGGATGATCCTTCATTTCCTTTAACAAGTTTGAAAGAACAAGTAACTCGACTATATTCAATTTTAAGGAGTCATACCAAGGCTTGAAGATAACTCCATATGATGGGAGCCTTATGACAAAGGGTATTCAGCAATAGAGAGAGTAAGAGGCTCGTCTTTGCATAAAAACAATTATGAAAGATCCCGCCACGTAGAAACATGTGGCATGGGAACCATTATGGACAACAAGTTTTCTAGCAAGGATTTCACATGTTAGGAAGGATCTAATCCATGGAAGAACAACGATGTTTGAGGAAAAAGGGAGGTTGCAGATCGTAGTCCGTGGATAACAAAAGAGATCCTAGGGTTTGTAAAGGTATAAGGTGTTGATACAAAATACAAGGGAAATCAAATCATGCGCTATATGTTGGGATAATATACTATGATTTTACTCATCACCTACAAAAATAGGTAAAAAAAAACCAATATAAATCAAAATAGTGAAAACATTGACCAAACTATATCAAAGTGGGTAAAAAATTCAACTTTTTACTATAAATAGTTCATTTGGTTTGTAAAAAAAAATCATTTGGTTCTTTACCGTATATAGTGCAAAATATCCCTCAACTTTAAATGCTTCATATGAGCGAACCAGTGGACGGATTCACGAACCGTGAGTTGCAGGTAGACCATCTCTTCCCTAGCTTTCATTTTATGTGTTTTATTTCAATTTTTGGTGCAAATTTGCGCCTTTTGGAATGGTTTCAAGGGAATCACGTGGGAATCGTGGGTATCCCATTGTAAACTCATGAATTCGCAAAGTATTCATGGGTATTCAACATGCAACCCGTTACACACTATTCTAACTAGACAGTCACATTTTCTGCAGATAGTGTATTTTACTCCTTTAATGGCCAAAAGATGATATTTTGCAGGCATCATGGTGTTAGAATGGAGGGAGAGAGAGAATGAGGACATGGATAGAGAAGCATTGGGATATCCATTGACCTTAAATTCCCTTAGAAGATGTGGTTTGTTGAAATTTTTCCCGCACCATAGATATGAGTGCTCAAGTTCGTTTATTGTAGTCTTAGGTTCAATTATGGGATCTTGAGAAATATATGTTCTATCTCCAGGGTGAGACACTTGAAATAACTATCGAATACATATATTTCATCACTAGTTTATCTCATAAGGCATGACCCACTAAGTGTGCAAGACTATGTGGATACCTATTGCCTTCTAAGTACACAGAAGTCGAGTACACAAATACTAATTACCCAGGTAACAAGTTTCCCACTAAAATGTATTGTGAGTACCATCAATCGAGTGGATGGTACATCTGCATTAAACTTAGCCACATGGAACCACATGAATCTTGCAGTCGAATGTCTACAGAGTGTGGTCTTTTACTGGTGCACAAGATAGCCATGAACATGAAGAAACAACTATCTGAATGCAAGTGGTGGAAAAAGAGAAATTTTGGGTATTCAAGTATTCTTACAACTTTCTTCTTTGACTGGGTGCCTGCTTTGAGTCCTAGAGTGAGGCTTCCACCTGCTCCTCCATGTGATCATAGGCTCACAAGGTGGGGTGATGTGTTCCTTCATCAAGGTGGTGGCAAGATCCGAGGTGGATTTGATGATGAATTTTATGCATGGTGGGGTAGGCAAGTACCTGCCTTCAAGCAGTTCCCCTATGCAGGTTTAGATTTCTATGGCGATCCAGAGCTAGTTCTTCCTCCAAGAGGTGCATGGGGAGAGATGGGTGAGTTTTGATTTTCATGTTTTTTAAATTTTATGATTTTTTTTTGTTTTAAGTGTATATATACATATGTATGCTATGCGAGTCTAAGTCATATTGTATGATGCAGATATCGGGGTTGTTCGGTCTGAACCTACAGGAGACCGATGGATGGGGATGATGGCGAATTTATGTTTTGAGTTGTGGAGGGAAATATAGCTAGGCTTGCCCATGATGTTCCGACACTGAGGATGGAGAGGATCCCTATGTCCATGCAAGAGCATATAGTGGGGGTACCTCCCTCCTGGTTACACCTTTTGTAGAGGGTATATAGGGTTGTTTTATGTTACTGAAAGGTTGTGACAGAGGTATCTGAGGCTATAGAGCCTCCATAGTTATTATCACCATGATAGACTTTTTATCCTATTTTGTATTTTGATGTACTTTATTACTGGTTCTTCAAACTAGGACTCGATGTATATGGACATATTTTACATATCTATATATACCATCTTATTTACATGTGTTTCTATGTATCATTTTATGTGTTTTGTTAAAATGTATGTGACACATTCCAATCTAATATATAATTAGCATAAGCGTCAGTAATTCTATTTTGGTTCATTGGAATGTGATTGTATATAATGTGTTCAAAATATCTTTCAAGTAACCTAATTCTCAAAAAATGGCGTAATAGAGTAGGATGTCTCACTTGGTACACTCCATTAAGTTGAGAGACCACTAACTGGGAGTCGATTCTAACTTCCAGGAAGGTAATACCATGCACAATATCATCCCTCAAGAGCTCAATAACAACATTGTATTCAACCACATTGTTAGTTGTAGGACCTAAACAAGAGCCTCCCGAGGCAACTTGTGGTCATGTGGGTGCATAAATGACCAAAATGGCTTAAGCAATATTGCAAGTGTGGCGGCTTATGCCATCAATGAATCCTACAAACCATTCCATAGACATATGAAACAAAAAAAATTCTACATTAGAAACACTAATTAAGTGATTACTATTTACAAAGTTATACAACTATAGTACAAGAAAAAACATAATCACTGGGTGCAATACTTCTTCAAGTAGAGCCCATTGTGGGGATTAGGTAGCTTGTTTCTGTAATAATCAACCAATTAATAAGCACCTTTATTTAATACCTTAGACACACTGTACGGGTCTAACCACGTCGATTTGAATTTTCTTCCCCCATGGGTTCTTTATCCTGGTCATATACTAATATAAATTCACCTTCAGAAAAAACCCTAGGTTTGATTGCTTTGTCGTATTGGTTTTTGACCCATGCCTTATGTGCTTCATTTGTTGTTAACGCATCTCGTCATTGTTCATATAGGTGTTCTAGATTCAACATAGGTTCTTCTATGTCTGAAGTATCAAGTAGCACATGGATTGCAATCTTAAGAGACAGTATCTCTCATTCAACCTGTGTAACTGGCTTCCACTCCATGGATGAGTTGGAAAGGGGAGAACCATGTAGTAGTATTAATTGTTGTTCAATATGCCCAAAATGTAGGATACAACATAATATGCTAATTTGAAATACTTACATTTATGGTCCACTTTAGAATGGTCTTTAATGTTTTATTAACAACTTCTACCTAGTCATAGGTTCTTCTATGTCTGAAGTATCAAGTAGTACATGGATTGCAATCTTAAGAGACAGTATCTCTCATTCAACCTGTGTAACTGGCTTCCACTCCATGGACAAGTTGGAAAGGGGAGAACCATGTGGCAGTATTAATTGCTGTTCAATATGCCCAAAATGTAGGATACCATACATAATATGCTAATTTGAAATACTTACATTTATGGTCCACTTTAGAATGGTCTTTAATGTTTTATTAGCCACTTCTACCCAGTCATTTGCTTGTGGGTAAAAGGAAGAAAAGTGGTCTTGTTTAAACCTTAGCAATGTAGTCAACTTGGTCATCATTATATTTTGAAAGTGGCTTCCATGTTCTATGACAATCTGCTTTGGGATAGCGAACCTAGAAATAATTTGGTTAAAAACAAAATATGTTGTCATCTCACCATCGAATTTAAAGGTAGGCATTTCCTCTGTGACTTCGTAAACTAGTCTACAACGAAAATGATGTATTTGTGCCCCCAACAGAGATTGGGTTGCAGGTCATGAAATATACCCCCCACTTGGTGAAGGTTCCTACCGCGATTATGGGATTTAAAGGAGCAGGATGTGACCACATTTTTTTGGTGTAAATCTGACATGGATGACAACATTTTACAACTTCCACACAATCCTTAAAAATGGTGGTCTAGAAATAACCAACGCATAATATCTTCTGGGTCATGGCTAACCTAGATAAATTACCCCCACACGCTCTTTTGTGAAAATCATTTAGGACTAACTCCACCTCCTCATGAGTAAGGAAAGGACATAGAATAGAATCTACCCCTCTTTTGTACAAAGTGTCTACAATAATGAGGTAGTTTTTAGCATTTATTCTCAACTTTATTCGCTCCTCTTGTGAGAAGGTAGTAGGACATTTCAATGTCTGGAGATATATGAGAATATCTATGTACCAAGGATCATTGGTTGAAATTAAGAATATATGTTCATCGGACAATAATTCGTCTTCCATAATTGTAATTTCATCACTAAGGAACTCATAAATAAGTTTCGTAAATACAAAAGACTTCTTCGATTTAGCAGACTGGAAATCCAAATCAAACTCCTGGACTAAAAATCCATTTGTTGAACTTTCAACCAAAAATCCATCCAGATAAGACATATTGAAATGGATTTACATCTTCTACTATGATATTTTTCTTGAGTAATATATAGTGATGCAACCTCTTAATGACATATATTGCTGCCAGGGAAAAATTCTCGACATGTGGATACCTAAGTTCAAGTCCATCCAATTCCAAACTGAGATAATATATGACATGTTCCTATAACTTGTCATCCTCCTAAACTAGCATTATCCCAACTGTAGAGTCTTTTGCGTCCAGATACAATATAAAATCCTTTGTCTATTCTGGTGGTCATAACAACACGGATGATATAAATGCTTTCTTTAAGGATTCGAAATATTGTTGAGTGGCTTCATCCCATATAAATGGGGTTTCTTGCTTCAGCAAGCTCATGAAACCCTTTTTTATCTTAGCATAATTCACAATGAATTGTCTAAGAAAGTTAGACTTACCTTATAGACTTTGAAGCTGTCAGATATTTCGAGGAGGAGGAAGATTGTTAATCACCTCAACTTTTAATAGATTGACCCTAATGTCGTTATTGGAGAATGTGAAATATAACAGTCACCCCGACTCAACACAAAAGACACACTTATGTGGATTTAAGTGAATCTTATAGTGTTGGCACCTTTCAAACAATAAATGTAGATGTTCTGAATGGTCTTTTATTTTCCTAAAATGAGTCGGAAGGTCATCTAAGTAAGGTTTGACAATGTTCTCTATATCATGGAAAGAAAAGTTCATGGTCCTTTGGAAAGTGGCCTCGGTGTTATTCAAACCAAACAACATTTTATTATACATGAAATACCCCAGGAGAATATGAAAGTAGTTTTGTGTACATCCTCGGGTTTAATTTGGATTTGATTATATCCTGAGAAACCACCCATAAATTAAACTACTTCACTACCAGCACATGCGTCAATTATTTGATCTATGAAAGGTGTGGGGTAGTTATCTTTAGTACATGCCTTGTTTAAATCCCTGAAGTCCGTGCAAACATGTATAGTTCCTTGTTTCTTGACCATCAGGACTGGGTTGGATACCCATTCTATTAAAGATATGGGGTATATGAAACCTGCTTTTATTTTTTTTTCCACTTCATCCTTGACGGTTGCCGCTTTCCATGGATTTACTGGGCATATCTTTTGTCGAATAGGTCTGAAATTAGGGTATGTTCATATTTCATGCTCTACTATAGATGGATCGATTCCTAGCACCTCCTCATAAGACCAGGTGAAGGCATCACGAAGATCCTGAAACAAGGTCGTATAAGTGGCAATTTCTTCAGGTGAAGAATTTTCTCTGATGAAAACATTTTCCACAACATCTAGTTTAGTGGATATGTTTATGGGTATAGTTGTGGATATGTTGGCCATATTTCCTTTAATGAACACTCATTCCTTGTGCAGAGGATTTAGGGGTTGATCAACACCTTCATTTTATCTCACATGGAACTCAACACTTTCAATTTTCTCAGCTCTAGTAGGAAATAGGACTTGTGATGTAGGTCTTCACATACTTTATCTGTCCCTATCATTTCCTCCAAAATGGATTCATCAGAATCCAAAACCATATCTAACCAATTATGTGAATAGGTTGAGTTCACCGCTCATTCAGGTACATAGGCTTCCTCTGGCTCCTCTGAGATGGAAGGAGTCAGGAGGGAGTCAGCATTAGCATAAACTGAATCTTGCTAAGCTATTTCTACTGCTAACAAGGGCACATCAAGCTTGACTTGTGATGGGAGAACCCATGGATCGGTCCTATGCACAATTGTACAAACAGTTTTCCAAGGACTAACCGATCCTAGAAACTTAATAGGAGCAGTCAAATCAAAAGTTCCCATCAATGATGTATACATCCCAACTTCTAAGCTTGTGTTTTCCAGAGGAGGTTTATCGATCAAAGGAACATTAGTTTCCAACGTGTTTGTACTACCTTTCCGTGTATAATACAATTGGTCAATATTCACTAGTTTCCCTTCATGGGAGAAAACAAGAACATGGAAGATAGATGACGGAATAAAACACATGGCATATGTCTAACTCCTACCCAAGAGAAGATTGTAGTCCAATGGGGTTTCAACAACCTCTACTTCTACTGAAAAAAATTTCCCTTCCAGTTCAATATCAAAATAGGGAAGTATACCATGAGGACGGAAAGACCTTTCGTTGAAAGTGGTCAGTAAGGTATTTGAAGGAGCTAACTCTGGGGATCCCAAATCTTTCCAGCACGAAACAACCATCACACATGTAGATGCACCTTCATCCATAACATTTCATCCAATGGTTTTACCACCATGGATTACTTTAATTTGGAAGGATACATGATGGGGTAAGAAAGGATTGACATCAGATAAGTCAAACTTGGTTGTTAGGTTCGCAGAATCAGTACTACCTATGGCTGCCAAAAGTGCATTCCGCTGAGATGGAAAAATTTACAACACTTCCAAGGCAGACATAGCACAAGGGATTTGGGATAAATACTCCATAACGAGTAGTTAGGAGCAGCCCTCACATTATGATTATGGTATGACTTCTTGAAAACACCTTTTGGTATTTTTGGCATAGGTTTAGCCAGTTTTTTAATTTAAAGAGGGGATGATGACTCTACAAGTTGCTTGTCTTTTTATGAGGACTCCAATTCATAATTCTTGGCTCATGTTTGTAGAAACGCATGGGATCAGACCATGTTAATGTAATATTGATCGGTAGGGGGGAATTCTGGTTTCCCCTGACATTCTTTGTATCACTCGAAGTTTCAATGTATCCTTGTGGAAAAGGATCATTAAGGACAACAAGTTACTGCTTCAACAACTTCTGGTCATGTTTCATTAAAGGAAATCGATTAGTCAAGTGATCATCTTGAAAAAGTTTGCATGGGAATTTTTCTTTTCTTTCTTTTCCCCCTCAGCATTGTTTGTGGGATTTTGTTTGTTTTGGTTTCCCTCCCCTTTCTTCCCTTTTTTCTTCCCACCAGGATGCTAAGTTCCCTTCAGGGTGGATTGTGTGTTAAAAACTTTTTCATTCTAAGGGGAGGGGGGTGCAACCTTGGTTGCATCCACTGCAGGCTACTTCACTGATAAATCGTGAATTTGTTTAGCCAGTGATTCTACAGTGGGTGGATGAACTAAACCAACGATGCCATCGGCATGCGGTCTAGGATTTTGTTTTGCAAAGTCAGTACTAGACCTTGGCGCGTCCATTATATTTTCATATAGAATCTCAAGATGAACATAGATCATATCTAGTTGTTGGGGTCTAAGGATGGCCTCTTCCTCATTTATGACTCCTAAAGTTGATACATCCTTTGAAATATATGGTAGCAAATATTTCAAGAACCATTCCAACAGAAATTCAGGAGGAATAATAGCCTTGGTCAACCTCTTCCTTCTTTGCCACTAATGAATATTGTCGGATATGTGGGTGGCTTTGTTATGCCAAAAAGTCAACAAAAGGTTAGTACCATCATAATACCAGACTAGAATTTGAAAGTGGTTGAGGAAAATAGCGGCTAAGTCAAGAAAATTGTCAAAGGTAGCAGAGGGAAGTTCGATATACCATTTAGCTGCCACAATTATCATATTTATTTGAAAGATCCTTAACAAAATTGAATCATCATTTAATGAGTTAGAAGAGCACCATAGATGTAAGGTTTTGACATGGTCATCAGGGTTCTCTCCAGTTTCCCCTTCAAATATTGGGATATTGGAAGAGAGTTTGATAGGGACTGGTGGCCAATTTGGATCATGGCACACAGGGTCATTCATTAATTTCGAGAGATATTGAAAGGTTAGAGTTGATAGAAAAGGAATTTGAGGTTGATTTGGGGATTGATATTGGGGAACTTGGTGTGAGGAAGGTCCTACACCAAGGTTCCCATAATGTTGACTAGGGTTTCCCCCATATACCAACTATGAATAAGTGGCAATATTATGAAAAGGGTTCCATATAAAAGCTAAAGGGTTACTAACTTGAGGTTTTTTCACTAAGTTGCTATAGTTCCGCCCGAGACATATGTCATTGCTACAGGAACTATTAACCTTCCACTGAACAGTGAAAAAGTAGAGCTTCCAATCGGGGCAATTGAGACCTGACTTGAGGTTTGAAAACTGAATCTCAATAAATGGTTTGGGATTCTAGTAGACACACATGCCAAAGTAGGTGTAGGGACTACATATGGCATAGATGGAGGAATGCGTCCTTCATACCAGGGATACCATTGGATGGCAGGAGTGGAACCACTAGGATTGTTCTGCAAATTTTGAAATAGGGGAGAGGATGTAAAAGGAATATTGGGTACACTAGTAACCACCATATTAGCCGAGATGGTATTAGGAATCGTGGGTGTTGAAGGTCCAACCACTCTAGCACTCAGAGACAAAGGGGTAGATGCAGTAAAATTTAAAGACACTATTAGTGCATTATATATGTTATATAGTGGCACACTTACATGCGGAGGAGATGCTCTGCTGACTGACATGGCTGAAGTAGGGGTATTAATATCCCCATATCCTTCTCTAGTATTTTACATGACAAGCCTTGATGAAATACCAAGAACAGGTTGACTGAAAGGCCTAACTTGAACAAGCACATGATCTATCAAATCAATAAGAGGTTAATTATAGTTCCTTGAAAACTCTTCAGGATGCAATTACTCTATTTCTACTGATGGATGATCAATTTGATTGTACCTAAGTTCAGGTTCCCATGGACTTTCACTAATACCAGTTGGTTCAAAAGAACCACTTGTGTTGATTATACGCATTATAGGTGGCGGTGGAGGATCCACGGTTGAAGGTGGAGGAAGGATTTGCAACCTTTGAGATCTACAAGGGTGTTGATCCTCCATAGCTAAATATTTTTAAAACACACACCTAAGAGGTCGGACAATATCACAAGAAATCCAAATAGCACACCACTTAAAATTTCTTTAAGTATCACAACCAATCAGGGTAAAGATATGCCTTCCAAAGGAGCATCTGGGGTGATTAAGGCCCATAATATCTCAGTAAAGAACTAAATAGAATTTACCTGGGGTCTCGATACAATTTCTCTAGGTGCAAGCAGTTGAATCACCAACCACCCTCCCAAATTACTGCACGAGGTTTCCCACCACATATGCCCTAGGTACAGTGGAAATATTCTTCCACCATCACTCGTGTAGAAACCCTAGGTCAATATACTATGGTTACCATATCTACAGGAAATTTTTGGTGGAATAGTCATCGATCTGATCGATGTGCATGGGCAGGGTAACAAACCCAAAATTCAAGTAGCACCAAGCACCACACGAGGCCGAAATGTGGTACTAAATAAACCCTCATACGCACAACGATATCGATTTATGATCCACTGAGTATTGGACAGGTATCTCCGGAACTCAAGCTTCACACAGCCTCATGTTTAAATCATGTGTTATAGGAGTTTTCTGGTTTACCTTCCTATGGAAATGGGTTTCCTAAACAATAGGCCCCTATGTCTGAACTTAAACAGCTTCAGAAAGTTATAGATAGACCTATTCTGAGACCCTATCCTAAGCTAGTTGGTGATGTCCCTAAAAATAAAAATGTTACTAATTAATTTTAAATATTATCATTCTTTTTAAGGATTCTCGTTACTCAAGGTGATGGTCGTGTAACTTGTGATGTTTTGGACTTAACTAGAAAGAAAAAGCATGATGTAAAGTGATTAAAATTGACATTGCCAGTTTAATTTCTCTTTTCCTTTTTTGAAAAATAATGAGACTTTTAACTTTTAACTTTTCAAAACAAATGAAATAAATTTTTGTTTTCTTTTTTGAAAAATTCAAAGCAATGTACAATGAGCCTATCTAAGAGTAGACATGCACCTAAAACACTTTGTTTTTTATATTTTCTTCAAAAATGAAAGTGACAAATGAAAATTATGCACCTATCTAAGATAGAGTTATGAACATATGTATCAATAAGACTCATAAACATACCTCACAAACCAACTTTGAAGACTTTACAAACCTGAGAAATCCCTACTTAGACTAAACTACTCAAAAAAATTTAAACAAAA
The DNA here is from genome assembly GCA_001517045.1 of Pseudotsuga menziesii. NCBI lineage: Eukaryota > Viridiplantae > Streptophyta > Pinopsida > Pinales > Pinaceae > Pseudotsuga > Pseudotsuga menziesii. The sequence goes on from LPNX010396188.1 coordinate 248,075, forward strand.
AACACAATTGTTCAAAAATGGAAGTAACAACAGATAAACCACTTAAGTAATCTAACAACAAGAAGAATCAAGCACTAACAGAGGTTAAAATCTCAACAACCACTCATACTCCAATCAAAAGCACCAAGAGGAGAGACCTAAAATCCTTAAGTACACACTTAAACTAACTTAACCAAAGAAAGGATTACAAAAGAAAACCAAAAAAGACTTCCAGCCAATCACAAATTGATAAACCCTCTGAATGAAACCCAAGAAGCAATCAAATATCAAAAGTACACTTATTGAAAGAAAACCCTAGGATTTTTTACATCTATCTATAGGAAAACGCGACTATGTAGTGACAGTCCCACAAACCACTCACGACTATACTTCAGGAAACCCACAAATTAAAATGGAAAAATGCGAGTATAGGAAACCCATGAACGCCTCAAAAAAATTTCAAAAAAAGGAAAAAGGGGGCCTATCACATCAAATATTCAAGCAAACAGACTGAGAACAGACCACTGCAAACCTTAAGCGGGACTAGAAAAAGGAAAAAAACTTGACAAAGACTTCAAAATAAGAGACCCCAAAACAAAATAGACCCCCCAACAGAGTCGCCAATTATGTTGTTAGGGATAATCTACCTTATGGATGGGGGTTTAGAGGCTGCCAACTTATTGTATTCTACTTGCAGACAACTAGGGTTTTACAAGCATAGATTAAAGATTAAGAGAAAGAGAATATGTACCTTTTTTATAACGGTTGATCCTAGATTTCTTCTTCTTCTCCAATTCTCTTTTGCTTCCAATATTCAGTACCTACAAAAAATATTTCATTTTCTTTAAAGTATATCCTATTGTTATTAAAATCAAATATTAACATATAACGATACCATTCAAAACAAATTACAACCTAGTTCATTATTCATAACATTATAAGCATATATCTAGAAATTTATGGAAGGAAAAATAATCTTTATTATCAGAGATCTGAAAACATTACAAATCCTCTGCAAACCAAGACCTGAGTCCTCTTCCTCTCAATAGAATCCTACAGCATAACTTTTCCTTCAAAGTTGGTCCTCTTTCCTCATACCCTTCCCCTATTTTTAAAGTTGTTGTTGAGGAAGGATTTTGATGCTTAGGATGGTTGGGGAAGTTGGGGAAGTTGCCAAACCAATCCCAACTGCCCCAATTTCATCATATTTTTATTTTTTAATTGTTCTTAATGGAATTCATGGGTTCATATGGAGCATCTCATGAGTGACTTGCAGGTTTCGCTAAGGAAACTCGCGAATATTGATAATATGTGGGTTGTACAAGGTAGACCCATGAATAGTATGCAAGTTGCTCAAAGGAAACTCGCGAATACATGATGAGCTTAGGAGAAAAAATGGTTGATGTTGGAGTGGTCAGTATGTATTAAGCATCCATTTCATAAATAGGGTTATGGTTACTTCAATCCATAGTGTCCTTTTGTGCAACGACATATTGGATGTCATTACTCGGATGGAGAAGTGCCATTTCACTGTATAACAAATACGAACATAATATTTCCATTTATAGTCTGTGCATGAATGGTTATGCTTCTTGAAACTTTAACAAGAATAAACGTCTATATATTGATGGTCATCCACACATTCATGCAATTATTCTAATGTTCATAATAATTAAAGGTGTTTATTGTTCAGTGCAAATTGTTCATTTGAGGAACACTCCAATGACTAGAGTTATTTATGAAAAATAAGCCATTCAGATTTGTTGTTGTGCATGCAATACATAGTTTATCTCTTGGTGAAAAGATGTTAATAACTATAACTTTTGTAGAGCCCCAAGCGCTCATAAAAACTAGATTCCATTGGGACTACCTTTGGATGTCCCTTGGGGGCGTAAGAGAAAAATCATTGAGTAATCATATTTTTGGATTTAAATGAAATTAATCTTAATGTATTGCTTAATTCCACATATGTTTTATAAAATAGTTGATTGTATTGTACTATTGAAAAAAAATCCATACTTCTAATAAATGTTTGGTATAATTTTTCAACATACTAAATGCATTGTTCTTACTAATATATTCAATTTAATGTTCACAATTTTTGGAATTGGAATTTTGATAATGATCAACCTATCTATTATCTACCGTTCCACCCAAGTACGATGTCAAATCGATAGAAGGCTAAAAAATGAGTAGACATTAGAGAGGAAGCATATAAATCATGGTTGAATTAGCCACCTATCCAATTCCCACTATGTCCCGAGTCACCGATTCAGAACATATATACTAACACTAGTTCTTCACAAGTTGGGGATCAAAATCAATGATATAGAGGTAAGTATGGATGATTTATTATGGGAAAACCATGCCATGGAGGGAATTCTTTTAAATGTATTCCACCAATACCAAATCGGGAATGATGTTAATGTTTTTGATGCCTTGTTTGAAAGATTGGAATTTCCTTTGAACATCCCTCTCTTTGGGAATGGTTCAAGTTATAACGAATTAGGGGAAAAAATGTTATTGTACAAATTGAAATCAATGTATGGTATGCCAGATGCATGTTTCTCAGCACAAATGAGGTAAGAAACAATTATGTCCCCATTAAATCAACAACAAAAAGAGATTTATTACATGATTAATGACAATGTACATTTATATTTCCCACCAATTATAGGATAAACCAAAAAACGTTACTTCCAAGTGATAATGTCTTCCTGGACAATTGCAAATATGAAAAGCAATTGCTAAAAAAGTTGGTTGTTTATTACATAGCATATCATGTTTGTCCGAATGATTGCATTTTATACAAAGGCAAATACACAAACAAAGAGATGTGTCCTAACTCTGGGCATGATAGGTACCAAATATTAAAAAAAGGGTAAGGATCATGATCCTACTCATAATATATTGAGGCACAATTATATAATCCTAAGGATTCTAAGTATTTTTCATTACAAACAATTCACCATGTTGCAGGGGTGGCCTTCCTTGCACGGAAGTGAGCCAGGAGTTATGAAAATTCATGTAGATTTAATAGCCGTGAAGCATATAGAGGATACATGGAATGATACATTCAAGTATGATGTATGAAGCATATGATTAAGCATGTCCATGGATGGAGTTAACATGTGTTCCATCCAAAACAATCATGTTTTCTATTTGGCTAGTGGTAGTGATCAATAATTATATCCCACCAAGATTGGTCGTGAAGAAAAAACATCTTATGCTGGATTTTATAGTTCTTGGTAGAAGACAAGTGAATAATATGGGTGTCTACCTCCAACCATTGATCGGTGAATTCAAGAAACTATAAGAATGGATGTACATGTATACAATGTATCAAGACCCATCTTGATGGAGATGTATTTTATGTTGTATGGCATATGTGAATACACCACGCATAATTATCCAGGACTAGGAGTTTTCTCTACTAAGCATGTTAATTGATTTGCTTATATCCATAATGTTATTTAACAAACTAAATTTGGTGCAAACACCTTCTTTGATGCTAACATGTTCCATATAAAATAACATCATAGGTCGTGTGACAAAAGGGTATCATGGATGCAAATATTGTGGACCTTCAATAAATGCTATGTGGTCTAACCACCTACGAAATCTGATGTATGAATGCTCGAGAGTGTTCCTCCTAGAAGACTACCAAGGTATTTTTTAAGTATTCTAATATTATACTTAAGTATAGTATTCTAGGAAATTGTTTTGGATTGAAAAAAACAAGTTTATAGATAGGTAGCCATAAATTAAATATGAAACATAAAATTAACACTGAAATGTGTAAATTTTGGCGAATATTATGATAAAAAACATATTTTATGTAAATATAGGTGATATTAAACACTAAAAATGATCAAATAACGAATTTATTTTTTGAAAAAAAAACCCAAAAATAGCCAATGGGCGAAATTTCACCCCTAAAAATTACTCTGAGGACCACCCTTATAGAAGAGCATCATCTTATTTCAATGCTAAACTAGAGAGAGCCCACGGACTTGAAATAATGACACTGAAACATTGGCTTATGACATATGAAACAAATAAGGAGAAGGAAATTGAAAATTTTATTTGATTCAAATGGGAAACCTATGTTTGATGATCCTGGATTTTTTGACACTTATGTTGAGAAAATGACCATTGGGATGAAAATAATATATGTGTTTTAAGAGATTCCATATTGTACGAATATTAAGATTTCCCATTTACTGGATCCCATACATATATTAAAAAAAGATTCATATTCTTTATGGAGGCACAGATAATCAAAAAAAACTAACTCATTGACTATGAAGAGAGATCTTGTTTCTTTGAATACTAAAAAGAAACATTGGCCAAGAAAAGAAAGTAGATGAGAGGTTGAAACCTCTTGGTATTTTAAAGAAGGTGATGACCCATGGATTTGAAGAAAGATGGTATTTCTTTGGAAAAGGATGTTATATTGAGTGTGAAGACACCTTCATTATATAGGTTGTCTCTACAACTTTGCTTCACAGTAGAATAATTTTCAAGAATGAAATGGCATGACCATATTGTATGCCAATACGTGTTTTTTCTTCTATAGTGTAGGTTATAATATGCTATGCATTCATAGTTTTGTGCCAAATAATTTCTTACATGTTTATTTGTAGTGTCATTGTCCTTTTCTTACACGTGGTTTTGTGAACCATGATTCCCCCCGGGATTTATAATGAACCATATCTAAATTATCTACATTTGTACATTGGATTACATCAAAGGAGATTCATATGGATGGCATTCAATGATAGCATTGAGATATCGCTAATATTGTTTGTATGTTTGAGAAGGAACTTCCACAAGTTTCATGGACTTGCAGGTCAATGTTATAATTAACCTAGTTGATGAGGTTGAATTAGCTAGGGTGGTCTCATCTCATTGGATGTTCTTCTTGGAGAGTTACATGAAAAAATTGAATTTGTTAGACAAAGGGAAAAAAACAAGGGGCCTATGGCTTAGGGGTACATAATATATAAATTGCTATATTACACTAGTGAATACGTCAAGAAAATCAACAACACACTAGGTGGAGTGGTTTCAGACGACCAATGAGATGGGAAAAAAGGGAAGGGGAGCTAATCCAAATGAACAGAAAAGGCACATGTTAAAGAGTAATTCACTTACATTTTGTCAGTTTTATATATGATATCTATTTACACTGAGCTTGATAATATATATTTTATCTCAAAATAATCATTTTCATTTATCGAATACATTAGGGAATGTAAAAATTGATGCCCTCAATAAATTTGTTCTTTACAATGCAGAGGAAGCTCAACCATGGATCAAGTTGCATGAAGAGAAGAGAAGAGAAGGAAATGGAGCAATGACAAGAAATAATTCAAATATTTTAATGATTGAGGCATCCTTTATCCTAATCATTTAAAAGAAAATATTCTAATGACCTATCCCAATAGTTGAGTGGATGACCACATCAGAGAGAAACATGGCACATATGATTCTTACCTGCATCATGAAGCGGATGCACTAAACACATGGATTGGTGCAACAACCATTTAATAATATCTCCATGTTGTTAGGGAAAGTGTTCCTATGGTTGGGGGATAATAGGCCACCAACATACTAGGGGTATAAAGACAAGTGTATACAGTTCTGCAAGCAAATATAAGCAAGATTCAAAGGTAAGAAAGGTTCATAACTTATTCATTGAAGGTTGATCCAATATTTCCTTTATCCCTCCTCTTTCTCCTCAATCCAAGAGACCCGCAAAACCAACTTCAACCTTCCTCAAACCAATTTGATTACATGAAAGGAGATTATATTCAATAAAATATGAAACCCTAATCTAATAAACATCATCATGTAATCACAAATAGAGATTCAACACATATAACACACAGTGATTTTGAAAGGGAAGAGCATCAAATATTTATTGATAATGGAAGAAGTACATTGTTTACCTTCTCCTCATGCAAGGTACCTCGTGAAACCTTTGATCTGGTTCTCTTACTTCTCTTCTCCAAGAATCTCAACCTCCAAGATCTGTAACATAGGAATATGGAATCTAGGGAAAAGGTAGGGGGGATGAGAGTCCCAATTTCTCTAGCATAACAATGCAAAGGCCAAGTCTCCTTTCATGGACCCCTCTCCCTCTCTTATATACTTTTATGAGATTTAGGGTCGAATAGGGATCACTTACAATTGAAATAGTAGTTCCAAAACCACCCAAACCACCCTAGCTTTGATATTTTCATTTTTTAATATTTTTTTCTACTTCAGGGTATACTCGTGGGTTTTCTTCACAAAAGGGGCAAGTGAACAGGGTAAACTCGTAGGTTTTACTAGGAAGACTCACGATTGGGTCAAAAAAGTCAATTTTCAGGCTACTTCCAAGCATTTCCAGGGTTTGGTGTCTTCTAGAAACTTTTTCCTTGTTCTGATACCTTTCCAATGGTCTAGAGAAGAGGTTACATGAAGTTACATAAATATACATATGTCTCCTCCAATAAAGGTTTTTTTTCAGTGATTAACAGTTACTTTTCATGAAGTGTCGACATGCAACAAAAACATGTGAAAGTTGTCACGGAAAGAGATATGTCATTTTAGGCTATAATAGATTCCCCCTAATGTAAGAAGTTAGAGGGGAAGGTGATATCCAAAAAACATTATATAAAGGAAACATATAATACAAGAAGTCAAAGAGACAGAGAATTTAAGGTCATGGGCTAGAACATAGGTACCTGAAAGAGAGATAAATGTCAGACAAAGATGATCTCCGGGACATACATGTCCATATACAAATGATCACCATAAAGATACAGAAAGAAGGATCCAACATGTGTATAACTGTTGTAGCTATCATGGTCTCACAATATGTAAAAATGTTCCATATAAAATCTAAAGGATTCATGGCCACAAATGAACAAGGTGGATCCATGCTCAATAATTGATCATATCCACAAGAATAAAAGGTGGATCTATGCCTCATAAAATGTCATATGAAGTGTGACAAGGTGTTTCACAACTCAAGCAATAGAAAAAGATGATGATGTTATCTTTTACCCAAGGTCTTCAATCCAAACCATCCAAAGGTATGAATCTTAACCATGTGAATAAATGAGCTGAAGTCGAACATGGAGGAAACCTTTTGATTTTCAGTCGTTGATGAGAACCGTTAACAAAAACAAAGGAAACAACAATTAATGAAAAGGATCCCTAAGGTACCTAGTACATTCTAACAAGTGTGAATAAATGGTATTGAAGTCAAACACTTAAAGAATCCATCGAGTAGGAGACATTAAGGCATTCCCATTACCCAATAGCGAGGGAAATTTCCATCGATAACTGCAATCCCCAAGGTACTACATAAACTCTACATATCATTCCCAAATCAAGATGTGTTGAAGTCGATACAAATATATTCATCGAAAGGAAGGAATAAAGGTATCCTCCATCATCGAACATGAGGTAAGTCAAAGATTGATTGGATCTAGAATTGGTACAAAGTTTTGCAGCAAAGACTGATGAGTACTGGATGTAATGAACTGATACAAGGGAGTGATTAACACAAAAGGTCAAGTAAACTACAGGATGGCTAAAAAAGGTGTATCCTTGAATAGTGAGCATGACACAAAAGTGACTTAGGCATATTTTAACACCAAGGGACCAACGACACAAATCTGCGATGTAGGAGACATTGATAGATTCTCCATATAATTAGAAAAAGGTGACCAACTAGAGGAGTGAAAACTTTGAGATTAGGTTTAATCCTAAGGAAAAAACTAAAACCCAAATTTTTATAGACTCAAAATTGGTGCTTTGTTGAAGGAGACAAGACTTGCTGCCATGATACAAAAGGCATTTGAATGAACTTCCTTGCCCCTATTTCGTGTAAAGGTATAACGAGTCCAAGAAAGCAAAAAAGGGACCTTATTCATTGTTGACAAGCTTAAAGAAGAGATATAAGAATGCTTAATAAAGAACTGATTCATGGATTTTATGACCCTGAATTAGTAAATGCTCGACAATGTTTTCACAATTTGAGAGTCTAAAAACACCAAAGAAGAATCTAGGGGGAGGAATTTTTTGTAAAGTTAGTCTCCAAATTCCGAAAAAGTATAAAACAATACAAAGGAGAAATCTCTTAGATCAGATGAACCAAGGTATTCCTTTTTCGTAGTTAGCCGGTAAGGTCCGAAAAAAAGTTAAACTATCACTAGACCGATGCTCATTCAAAAGAAAGCAGAATGCTTTAGTTCTTTATGACAAGTGACATAAAGAGCACTTAGACTCTTTTTCATGTTTAAGTCCAGAGCATGAAAAAGAGAAAAGTAAGATCAAGCAGGTTCCTTTTCTGTAAGTTTAGTCCTTGAGGCCCGGAAAAGAAATAAACCTATACCTGAAGATACTCTTCTAGATTCTGAATATAATAGAGTATTCATTTTTTGTAAGTAAGCCACATGGCACGAAAAAGGGGTAATATGTGGATGTTCCTTCACATACTTTAACAAGTTTGAAGGGACAAGAGAACTTAGCAATCTAGTCATATTTAGGGAGTCATACCATAGCTTAAAGGTAACTCCATACATTTCCTGTAAAGTCTTAATGAGCCTGGAAAATTCAACACACATCCTCCTTATTGTTTTTAACGATCTCGAGGGAGTGTAGAAAGAATGCTCTAAATGCGAGGAGATGAGTGTCAAAGGCATGCAGAACTAGTTCCAAGCGTGAGGAACATACCTAAGCATAGTGCAAGAAAAGAGAGCAAGATAAGGACACTCAGAGAACGTCTCCTCTAGGTAAAAGGTGTCAATTTCCAAAGTCAAAATGGTACAAAGCTGAGCAAAAATGAGAGAAAATATGAGGGCTTAAATAACAAGTTAAAAGCATGGAAGTCTACATCAGGCTCATAAGCGCAAGAGGGGTACATTCAAATGAAGTTACATCTTGAACAAAAAGGCGAGGTCAGTTATTAGTTGTGAATCCAACTAAGAATCATGTCTCCAAGAAACAACAATATCAATATCATATTCAAAAGAAAATATCTAATGTAGGTCACTTTGGTAGAAACACTTTCAACTTTTCTATCTTCAACAAGAGGCATAGTGAAGGCATAATCGGTTGAAGAATAATTTATAGTGTCAAGGCCTGAGGATTTATAATCAATAAGATCAACATCAAGAGGAAAGCTAAATTTGAAAGGGGAGATAGAGTCTGCATAAACAAACTCAGTATCAAAGGAGTCAAAAAATCTATAAGAAAAATCAAAGTCATCAATATCACTGACTTATTGTTCAATGGGAGAGTCCAAAGACTCAACAATGAAAACATAAGAAGATCAATCAGTAGAAGGATCATACTTAATAATAAAATCATGGCTAGACTTAACAACAATTGAGTCAACATCCATAATAAGGTCATACTGTATCAAATACTCTAGGAAGAATTCATCAGAAGGAAGTAGATCATCCCAGATATAATAATTTCTAAACATTCAAATGGATCAATAGGGCAGAGAGAATGCTCCAAATGCCCCATTGAAAGGATCACTTGGTCAACTGTTGGGACCAAGTCCCAATATGGTAAGCATGAATCCAGAGGCTTCTTCTTGTTGGAAATTTGACACAATGGATATGAGGCCACATAATTCAACTATGGTGGGGCATTGTCTACTGAAACACTAGGAATAAAAAAAGGGTAGACTTGGGCTCTAGTCGGGTAGGAAGAGGGGTAAAGAAATTCTAGGTGATCGATAGTGACAATGATTTTGTTATGAGGAAAGTACATCACATGAAATAGCGTTGAAACCACAGCTTGCATAGCTTAAACATAATCACGTCCGAGGAGCATATTAAATTCCAAGAGGTCCTCTATTACCATAAAATCAAATAAGGAGATCATCCCACCCAAAGTAATAGATGTTTGAGTAATAATTCCCAAAGATGGACAAGTTCTTCTATCAAAATCCAGCAACTAACTACCATTCGACATAAGGCTGGGAGATCCCATGCCTCTCCAAGAACGTGCAAATAAGATACTAACAAATGCTCCTTCATATACAATACAATGAGAAATCGTGTAGTGTCATGTTTGGACCTTTGTCTAGAAAGGTGCATCCGAAGGAAGCCGCGGCTCAGCTAGGCTATCCCAATCAAAGGAAGGAATCCGAGAACTTGGTGGGGGTTCATTCGAAATGAAGTCAGTGCCCCCTTTTTTAGAAATTTATGAACTAACAATGAATAAAATGTGACTAGTAGATAGCTCACTCTCCAAAGGAAGAGTGGGATTGATCGAATATGGCATCGATTCAATCACTTGATGAAAGTAAATCTCCGAAGGAAGAGTGGGATTGACCAAGTATTGCATCAGCTCAATCACTTTATAAAGTTCACTCTCTGAAGGAAGAGTGGGATTGACTAAATATTGCATTGGTTCAACCACTTGATCAACCGAAGGTTGAATAGGTTGTTGAGAAACTACAAGTTGTTTAAGAACGGGATATCCTTGATATTCGGACCACACTCTTCATACATATGCAATATCAGGGCACTGGTGAGTAAGATTATCTCCCTCACAAAGTTTGCAAGGGAACTTAGGATTGCATTTTGAACAGTTGGTGTTCTCAACAATATCAGCATGACTTACATTGGTTGACTATTTTCTCCCAGCATGACTTCCAAAGGCTGGGTGGTTGCCCCTAGCATGACTTCCATAGCCTGGGTGGTGAAGGAAAACATGACTAGCAAAGGTTGAGTGTGTGCTCCCAACATGACTTCCAGAGGTTGGGTGGTTGGATCCAACATGACCTGTATAGGTTGGATAGGTGCTCCCAACATGACTTCCATAGGCTAGGTGGTTAGGGTCAACTTAACTTGTAGAGGTTGAGTTCTTGAGTCAAAAATTACTTGCATAGGTTGGGTGCTTGGGTCCAACATGACCTGCAGAGGTTGGATAGGTTCCCCCAGCATGACTTTAAAGGCTGGGTGGTGGGGTCCAACATGACTTGCAAAGGTTAGATGGGTGCCCCCAACATGACTTCTAGAGGCTCGGTGACTGGATTCAACATGAATTGCAGAGGTTGGATTGGTACCCCCTTGCTTTCATGTATTCTTCCTATTATTGCTTCTTTTACTCCTTTTAGATTATAGGTTACCAGTATTTGAACTTTCACCGCATGAGGTAGAAGGAGGAGGAGAGGTTGCTACTGGTGAAGGGGAGACATTGCTTTGATTCCCTTGATATAAAGTGCTTGCTTGATAATCATTAGGAGCATTCAGTACAGTCGGAGTGGAAAACAACCAAACAGGTAGCCCTAGGGTGAATCCAGGAATATTCAAAGTGGCTATCAGGGGAACACAAAAATTCCCAGTAAACATAAAAGAACAAGAATTCCCTATCATGGGGGTCTCTTGGTTGGTGTCTGTAGGGTTACTAGCCATAATTTTTTACTTAATAAGAAATAAAAGTCTAAGTTCAACTAGAAACCAACAACATAGAGAGAAGACCACTAGAAAAATACTAAGTATCAATACGAAGCACACAGGGATACCTTCCAAAGGATATTTTGGATGGTGAGGGCCCATAACTAACTAGTGAAGGACAAAGAATAGTTACCCGGGGTCCCAATACAATCACTTTAGGGAAAGAGTTTGAATCTCCAAACACTTTTCCAAAGAGATACATGGGGTTTCCTCCCACGTCTTCCCTGGGTACCATGGAAACATCCTTCCATTGTCACCCATGTAGATTCCTAGAGGTCAAGATGCTAAGGCTACCAAAATCACAAATAAAGTATGGAGGAACAATCATCAATCCAGCCGATGCACATGGGAAAGGTAGCTAAGCTCGAAACTAAAATAGTACCAGGAACCACATGGGTCCAGAAAGACGTACTGATTAATTCCCCAAACATGCATCAACTCTTGTGTATGCTCAACTAAGTATAGGAGGGGTATCTCCATAGCTCAGTATCACACGACCATGTGCTTGAATCCCATGTTAGAGAATATTTCTGGTGTCTTTATTTATGAGATTGGATTTTCTGAACAAAAGGCCACTATGTTTGAGTTTAAATTTGTGCACAGTTAAAGATGTCCCTCACCCAAAACACTAGCCTAGACTAGTGTGTGTCATCCCTAGAAAGAAATGGTTACTAATATATTTGAGATATTATCATTCTTTTTAAGGTCTGTTTATTACTCCAACATAGTCCAAGCGAAACCATTGGTTTTTTGACATGAAAGTAGAAACAAGATGACTAAACAAAAGAGAAATCAAAATGCAAATGCAAACTTCTACTTCTCTTTCCTTTTCAAAACTGAAAAATTCAGGCCACAAAAGAAAGACTTCTTTTTGTATTTTCATGAAACAAAGACATGCAATGCATTTAAGACTAAACCCTATCCTACATGCATATAAATCAAATTCATGTTCTTTTTTTAATTTTGTCTTTATAAATGAGAAATAAAAACAACCTACAAACTATTGCATGCAGATAATAAAAACAAAGTAAATGGACTTCTTCTCTATACCCCACAAACGAACCCTCTGATGCCCTAAAGCCAGATAGAATCTCACTTGGAAGGGAGACTTGGAAACAGGAACAAGCAAACCAAATTGGCATGAATAGGTTAAACCATAATAATGGACTAAACAGAGACCAGGAAGTTCCTAGATTCATTCTAAACCTACTAACAGAGGTTGCTCGACACCTTACACAACAAGGTCATGCCAAGGAAGGAGTTAGGGGGGAAAGCAAGAAACAAGCCCAAAGACTTCAAAAGGGGATTACAAATCAGTTAAAGAGTCCATAAAAGAGGAGACACCACTTCCCAGTGTTCATATGTAGACAGAGGACCCAGGAGGACCCCTCAGACAACACTAAAACGCCCCAAATAGGTCCAAACAGAGTGAAAAATCGTTTAAACAAGAACTCATGACTTTCCTTAGGAACAATCATGAGTGAATCACAATTTTCCTTAAGGGAAGTCATGAGTACAGTTTGAACATGCCACTATGTAGTGAAATAGCTGAGTGGGTGGTGGAAGGCCTAAAAAAGGTCAGAAAAAAGGCCTTAAACAAGAAAAGGAGGTGTCCCAACAAACTTAAAATTTAGTCCTAACTTGCAAGAAGGACCTAAAACCTTAATTACAAAAGAAAACATGGCAAGGAGGCCCCAAAATAGACAAGGCTCCCCAACGGAGTCTCCAGTTATGTTGTTAGGGAAAGTTTTCCTTTGGTTGGGGGTTAAGAGGCCACCAACATACTAGGCGTATACAGACAAGTGTATATAGTTCTGCAAGAAAATATAAGAAAGATTCAAATGTAATAAAGGTTCATACCTTATTCACTGAAGGCTGATCCAATCTTGCCTTTATCCCTCCTCTTTCTCCTCAATCCAAGAGACTTGCAAAACAAGCTTCAACCTTCCTCAAACCAATTTGATTACATGAAAGGAGATTATATTCAATAAAATATGAAACCCTAATCTGATAAAAATCATCATGTAATCACAAACAGAGATTCAAAACATATAACACACACTGATTTGGAAAGGGAAGAGTATCAAATATTTATTGATAATGGAAGAAGTACAAAGTTTACCTTCTCCTCATACAAGGCACCTCTTGAAACCTTTGATCTGGTACTCCTGCTTTTCTTGTCCAAGAATCTTATCCTCCAATCTATGCAACATAGGAATATGGAATCTAGGGAAAAGGTAGGGGGGATGAGAGTCCCAATTTATCTAGCATAACAATGCAAATGTCAAGTCCCTTTTCATGGACCCCTCTCCCTCTCTTATATACTTTTCTGAAGAGTTAGGGTCGAATAGGGATCAGTTACAAGTGAAAGAGTAGTTCCAAAACCACCCAAACCACCTTGCCTTTGAGATTTTCATTTTTTAATATTTTTTTCCACTTCAGGGTATACTTGTGGGTTTTCTTCACAAAAGGGGCGAGTGAATAGGGTAAACTCACAACTTTTACTAGGAAGAATAATGAGTGGGTCAAAAAAAGTAAGTTTTTAGGGTAATTCCAAGAATTTCTAGGGGTTGGTGTCTTCTAGAAAGTTTCCCCTGTTCTGATACCTTTCCAATGGTTTAGAGAATAGGTTAAATGGAGTTACAGAAATCAATATATGGCTCCTCCAATCAAGGTGTTTTTTCAGTGACTAACAGTGACTTTTCATGTAGTGTCGTCATGGAAGTGTCAACATGAGACGAAAACATGTGAAAGTTGTCATAGGAAGAGATGTGTCATTTTAGGCTATAACACTCCATGTGCATTGTTTATTTTATAATGCACATTTAAACTATAACATGTATTATGTTATTATTAATGATCCACTTACTAAACATATGCCAAAATCCATTCTTCTAATTTTTTTAGGTGCATCTGTTCCTATCTATGTGGGTATATGGACATAATTTTCATATTAAGGATATAGATGATGGATGTGTCACATTTTATTGTGGACTGGAGTTAAAGTTCAACCAATATATTTATGATATCCATCATGATCATAGAATAATAGAGGGGAAGCTAGGTTACATGGGAAAGATACAAGATATTATGTAAGTGTATTTCTAAATCTTTCCAATGTGTTATTTTTAGGTACAAGTGGTGGGATTATTTCGACTGGATTGCTCGACGGTGTTATTCCTATAAGAGCATCCTTATGGAAGAGAATCATCTTATTTCAATATTAAACTAGAAAGAGGCCAAATACTTGAAATAATGACACTGACACATTGACTTAGGTCATATGAAACAAAGAAGGAGAAGTAAATTGCAATATTGTTTGATTCAAAGGGGAAACCTATGTTTGATGATCCTGGATTTTTTAACACTTATGTTGATCAAATGGCCATTGGGATGAAAATAATATATGTGTTTTATGAGATTCCATATTGGGATCATCTTAAGATTTCCCACTTACTAGATCACATGCATTTATTGAAAAATGATTCAGATTCTTCATGGAGGCACATATCATAGAAAACAATTAACGCATTGGTTGTTAGTAGAGATTTTATTTCTTCAAATACTAAAAAGAAAAACTGGCCAAGAAAAGAAAGTAGAGGAGATGCCAAAACCTCTTGGTCTTTTAAAGAAGGTGATGTATCATGGATTTGAAGAAAGATGATATTTCTTTGGAAAATGATGTTATATTGAGTGTGAAGACACCTTCATTATATCGATCACCTCTATGACATTACTTCACAATAGAAGAATTATCAGGAATGAAATGGCTTGACCATATTGTATGCCAATACATGTTTTTTTTCTTCTATGGTGTAGGTTATAATATGATATGCATTCATAGTTTTATGCCAAATAATTTATTGCATGTCTATTTTGCAGTTTCATTTTCCTTTACTTTTTCATGGTTGTGTGAACCATGATACCCCACCAGTATCTAAGACAATCCATATCTAAATTATCTGGATTTTTACATTGGCTTAAATCAAAGGAGATTCATATTGATAGCATTCAACAATAGCTTCAAGAGATCACTGAGATTGTTTGTATGTTTTAGAAGGAACTGCCCACAAGTTTCATGGACTTACAAGTCCATCTTCTACTTAACCTATATGATGAGGTTGAACTACCTAGGGTGGTCTCATGTTGTTGGATGTTCTTTTTTGAGAGTTACATGATAAATTTGAAGGGGTTTGTTAGACAAAGGGAAAAATCCAAGGGGACTATGGCGAAGGAATACATAGTATATGAGTTGTTCTATTGCACTAGTGAATACCTCAATAAAATCAACAACATACTGGGTGGAGTGGTTTCAGACGAACAATGAGATGGGGACAAAAGGGAAGGGGAGCTACTCCAAATGAACAGAAAAAGACGCATGATAAAGAGTAAGTCACTTACATTTTGTCATTTTATACAGAGTATCTATTTACATGGAACTTAATAATATATATATTTGATATCAAACTAATCATTTTCATTTATAAAATACATTGACGAATGAAAAACTTGATTCCCTCAATAATATTGTTCTTTGCAATGTAGAGTAAACTCAACCATGGGTAAAGTTGCATGAAGAGAAGAGAAGGAAATGGGACAATGACAAGAAATAATTCAAAGAGTTTAATGATTGAGGCATCCTTTATCCTGATCATTTAAAATAAATTATGCTAATGACCTATCCCAATAGTTGAGTGGCTAACCAAATCAGAGAGAAACGTGACAATCTGATCATTACCTATGTGGTGAAGAGGATGCACTAAACATAGGGATTGGCACAGCAACCGTATAATAATATATTCATGTACATTGTTAATTTTATAATGCACATTTAAAATATAGCATGTATTATGTTTTTATTAATGATCCACTTACTAAACACATGGAAACACCCATTCTTCTCATGTTTTAGGTCCAAGTTCCCATCTATGTGGGTATATAGACATCATTTTTGCACTAAGGATACAGATGATGACATGTCACATTTGATTGTGGAGTGGAGGTCGAGTTCAATGATTCTAGTTATGATTTCCATCATGATCATAACATAATACAGAGGAAGCTAGGTTACATTGGAAATATACAAGAGATCATGTCAGTGTATTTCTCAATCTTTCCAATGTGTTATTTTTATGTACAAGTGGTGGGATGCTTTCGATTGGAATAATTTAAAGGATGATCATGACAGTGGGATAATATGTATCAACACTAAAAATGTGTGGGATTAACATAAAGAGCCTTATGTTTACCCATAACACTACAATCAAGTTTTCTTTTGCCAGGTCTGTTGGATACAGATTAACCCCCATTCCATTAAATCTAGAAAAATCCAGTAGAATTTGGACTAAAAATTCTCAAATTAGCATGTATAAAGCCCAAAAATAGTCCTTCTAAAGTACATTTTTTAATTCCAAAAGTGTATCTATTGCTTCAAATACTTTTGGACTTTAAAACCCTAATTTTTTGTTTTAATAAACATTTTTTTTGTTGTTTTTGCAAATGAATATGGACTTGAATTAGTCCATATTTAATGAAATGGGGGTTGATTGGTGGTATGTAGTAAAACACGATCCGAGATCAAAACATCTCTTTGATAACAACAATGTTATGATGCCAAGCAAGAAATATAATCAGGGTGATAGAAATGAATAGTGATATGTACATGTTATATTTCAACATTTATGTTATGGTCGTGACATTTTATTATGGGTATATATAATCGATGAATTTTGTTTTTTCTTCATTTTATGTTGTTGGACATGAAAAGTTAACTACCATTTACAACCATCTAAACCAGATATATCTACATGTCAAGCATAATACCCCTAGGCTTCAAAGTATTTATGGAGAGACATAATTTGGGGCAAATGGAAGGTTGGAATATTTTTTAAATTTGTTCTGTATTTATATGAAGCCACATATAACTATATCTTAGCGAAAGTTCCAAATACAATGAAATTTATATTTGAAATATTGGGTAGCCTTTCTAGATATTCATATAATGTGTATAATAATATCTTTGATATTTCTATATTGTGTATAATAATATTTTTTTCAATAACTTTGTAATTGTGAGTAGTAATTCTATTTGTGATTGGATCCAATCTTGGGTGTTCATTAATTTATTTTATGTATTGGATGTAAATTATGATTAATGACTTTTTATTGTGTAATGGAAGTATAATGTATATTGAATGCATTTTTTGTCTATTGAATGTACAATAACATATTTTTAATCTGAATAATAATGAATATGAGTTACCCTCATGTTATATAACATTACGATATTTACATATTATATGTTACTACGGTACATAATCCTTCGTAATTTGAAATTCAAATTCTATGTGGAAGTATATGTGACAAATTTAAATTATAAAAAAACAAACTTATGATCACTAATACATTTGGGCGGATTTTTCCACAAAATATTTCCATGTTTTGAACATTCGTGGATTAATACTTCATTTTTTTTACCATGGCGGAAAAACCGTGGCAATATCGACGTTTTTTAATTTTCGACGGACTTTCATCTCTATATCGATGATATATGGCTATATTTGCACACCCGCCAAACCAATGCCAGCTTTTAGCAGCTCTTGGTTGTTTACACGCGGGTTAACTCATGCATTTTCATCCACATCTAACTAAGAAGATCTCGCTATTTACATAATGGAGTAAACTTGTTCTGGGTGAGAAGTGAATTCCATCCCTCCCTCGGTTCATATTCAATCCAACAAGCATGAAGCTAACACTGAACGTCAAAGCAAAAGATTGCTTCTATCTTCTGTCCGATCATAGAGAGAAATCCTAAAATGGAAACCCTCAATAATAATAAAATACATTTGATTTTTTTCCCCAGTTATTGCATCTTTTTTCTTGGGTCTGGGTCTAACTGGCTATGTGTGGTATAATATTTTATGTATATGACATAAGCCGCCTATACCCCCACCTTAGGCCATCCATGTGCCCTTATATTTTGCATAGATACGTTTACACTTGTTCATATATGATTTTGCCATGGATAAATAGTAATTGCCATGAAATTGACTACCTCATTGCAGCTATATCTGCTACTGCAACCTAGTTACCTATCCGATGTCAGCATAGATAATTTTACCTTTTATATTGCAAGTTTACAGCTCCTTTGTGGGATCATGCCAAGCTGTATCACTTAGTACATTTTATATAGTTGTGACAAGGTTCTTGGTGATTGAGTGAGCATGGATTGACCTTGGATTTCTTTATCAACCATATCCAAAACTAGAGAGATCAGTCACACTCTGTAACAATCATCTGGCCTTAAATTCATAAAAAGGTAAGCATGCATATTTTTTGGGGGGATATAAACTAACATCGAGGCTCAAAATAACAGTTGTATTCTTCGGTTCATGTACCTTACGAATGAATTTAACAACCCTGCAACTCCCTCCTTTTATTTAAACCTGAGTAATTGCAACAAGAGGGTCCAGTCAACAATGACTCTAGCCAATTCATTTTTTTTTATAGACCCGATGCTCCACTAAGCTATTGGCCGTTGACATGGTGTTAATTACTTTCCATAGTAGAAGGACAACTTTCCAGTTGGACCATTTGGTCCACTTAGTGTTCCAATGCCCAAACTATCAAGGTCTCCTTGTGAGTAAATCAAATTCCATTGCACAACACTTGTTGAAATCAATGAAAAATTCAGTCTATTAGACACAATGCTCACTGAGAGGGGGGTGAATTAGTGAGCTAAGGCTTGAACTCAATTTCAACATCTTTTTCTACCAATCTTATCATGCCCGCATCCATCTTTGTCATCAAGTTTGCTTGTCTATTGTCATGTCACCATCTCCTTGTCATCTTTGCACTAACATCTTTGTCTTGCCCAAATTATCTTCAAATGACCACAGAATGGGTCATTTGACTCTCTAGATGTTCCATGCTTGTCATGCTTGCTTTTCAATGTCATTATGCATGTCCTTAGCCATATTTGTCCTTCATGTCTTGTTCCAATTACACCTTTCCATGTCATCATGCTTAGACACCTCTTCGAATCTCTATTTGTTAGTTATTGTTTTAATGAAATAATCAATTAAAACTTCTTCTAAACATTGCATCTCTCCAATAGTAAGATGTGTCTCTTCAAAACTCTGTCTTAATTCTTTTTANGCATTCCTGTAGCTTCTTATTTAATAAACTCTTTTTATTATTTTTCACTAACTTTGTAGGTCCATCTTTTGCATATATGACCATTGTAATCCAAACTGAAAGTATGGCTGGATAGCCACCTCAACAAGGATTAGATCCATGTCACCTTTTGAACTTTTTGATACACCCGCATTATCTGGAGATCATTTGAAAATAGGCTTCCAAATTGTTTAATTTAACACTTAGACAAAATTGTTTTTAACTTCTTGTAAAAAACAAATCTTCTACTTTGGTAGATTGATTTCTCCCTCATGTGGTCACCATAAGGAAACCTACAAGCATGGCTAGATAGTCATTTCAACAATGAACAAGACCATATCACGAGTTAAATTTGTTGACACACACAACCTCTGGAAACCATTTCAAAATATATTCTCAACCTCTTTTAAACATCAAAACATATTTCTTCCCATTTTGGCAAACTCCTATTTCACACGTGTGAACACTCTATGGAGACCTGAAGTCAGGAGCAGATGGAAAACTTACCAAAGAATGGATCCATGACATTTTATAAATTTACTTGCACAAAGACATCCCTTGGTGGGCATTTCCAACTAACCTCTCAAACTCCTATTAACTTCATCAATTTTCTTTTGTTCTCATTATGCAAAATATTATTTTTCCTATTTTTGGCAGATTGATATTTTGCATATGAGACCATCATTTATGACAACCTGAAGGTAAGGTTGGATATTCAATTCACCAAGGAACATGACTATGCTACCTAATGAATTTTATCATCAAAATAACCCATCCTTGCAGGCATTTCAAAATGCCTTTTCAATTTCCCGAATCTAACAACCAATTTTCTTGTGTTCTTAAAATGCAAAATAATATTTTTCTTACTTTTGGCAGATTCATATATTTTCCATAAAACACTCCATACGATAACTGAGACCATGGTTATATGAACCTATCAACAATATATAGCCTAACACTTTCATATTATTTTCCCATCATCCTATGAGATAGGGCTAGCATTTCCCTGAGGCCACTGAGGCAATTTTGCCAATAATGGAATAGTGCAAAACAACCTGAAACTCTATTTTGGTAGACCATTATCTTTGTCATCAAAAATCTTCTTTGAGAAATGAGACCATGGTGAGATAGCCTCTTCAACAAGCAGTAGGATGATAGCTTCAGATAATTTTTATCATACACCTATAAGGTACGGCGGGAATTTTCCCAAGGCCACATCAGCCATTTTTTCCAGCACTTGGACAATTTTCTTAGTCTGGTCCAATCTTCCTAAAACATTATTTTGGTAGGTTCATAACTTCTTCCTCAGCTACATCCAAGACAATCTTAATACATGATCAGGTAGGACAAATATCAATCTACAAGACCCCCATATGGTGCGGGCATTTTCTTCAACACACAATTTGTGGTGGGCATTTTCTTAAGGCTACCTGAGCCAGTTTTCCAACTTTTTCTTCAGACGTGCATAAGGAGAAATAATACCATGGTTAGGTAGACAAACCAACACACTACAAGACCCCCATGTGTTGTGGGAATTTACTCTAACCCATAATTTAGGGTGCGCATCTTTCTGAGGCTACTTAGCCATGTCATCATGCTTAGACACCTCTTCGAATATCTATTTGTATTTTATTGTTTTAATGAAATAATCAATTAAAACTTCTTCTAAACATTGCATCTCTCCAATAGTAAGATGTGTCTCTTCAAAACTATGTCTCAATTCTTTTTATTAAATTTCTGTTTATTTTTCTAAATACATTCTTGTAGCTTCTTATTTAATAAACTTTGTTTATTATTTTTCACTAACTTTGCAGGTCCATCTTTTGCATATATGACCATCATAATGAAAACTGAAAGTATGGTTGGATAGCCACCTCAACAAGGATCAAATCCATGTCACCTTTTGAACTTTTTGATACACACGCATTATCTGGAGATCATTTGAAAATAGGCTTCCAAACTGTTTAATTTAACACTTAGACAAAATTGTTTTTAACTTCATGTAAAAACAATTTTTCTTCTACTTTGGCAGATTGATTTCTCCATCATGTGGTCACCATAAGAAAACCTACAAGCATGGATATATAGCCATTTCAACAATGAACAAGACCATATCACAAGCTAAATCTGTTGACACACACACAACCTCTAGCAAGCATTTCAAAATAGCTTCTAAACCTCTTTTGAACATCAAAACATATTTCTTCCCATTTTGGCAGACTCCTATTTCACACGTGTGAACACTCTATGGAGACCTGAAGTGAGGATCACATGGACAACTTACCAAAGAATGGATCCATGGCATTTGACAAATTTACTTGCATAAAGACATCCCTTGGCAGGCATTTCCAACTGACCTCTCAAACTCCTGTTTTTAACACTTGGTCAATTTTCTTTTGTTCTCATTATGCAAAATATTATTTTTCCTATTTTTGACAGATTGATATTTTGCATATGACACCATCATAAAACAACCTGAAGGTATGGCTGGATATTCAATTCACCAAGTAACATGACTATGCTACCTGACAAATTTTATCATCAAAATAACCCCTCCTTGCGGGCATTTCCAAATGCCTTTTCAATTTCCCAAATCTAACACAACCAATTTTCTTATGTTCTTAAAATGCAAAATAATATTTTTCTTACTTTTGGCAGATTTATATCTTTGTCATAAAACACTCCACGGGATAACTGAGACCTTGGTTAGATGCACCCATCAACAAGCTATATCCTAACACTTTCATATTATTTTTCTCATCATCCTATGAGATAGGGCAGGCATTTCCTTGAGGCCACTGAGGCAGTTTTTCCAGTACTAGAATAGTGAAAAATAGCCTGAAACTCTATTTTGGCATACCATTATCTTTGTCGTCAAACATCTTCTTTGAGAACTGATACCATGGTGAGATAGCCTCTTCAACAAGATGTAGGATGATATCTTCAGCTAATTTTTATCATACACCTATAAGGTACAGCGGGCATGTTTCCAAGGCCACATGAGCCAGTTTTTCCAACACTAGGACAATTTTCTTAGTCTAGTCCAATCTTCCTAAAACACTGTTTTGGAAGGTTCATAACTTCTTCCTCAGCTACTTCCAAGACTATCTAAATACATGATGAGGTAGGAAAAATATCAATCTACAAGACCCCCATACGGTGCGGGCATTTTCTTCAACACATAATTTGTGGCAGGCATTTTCTTAAGGCTACCTGAGCCAGTTTTCCAACACCTCGAGACTTTTTCTTAAGGCTACTTGAGACATTTTGTTCAGGACTTTCTCCAAAATTTATTCTAAAACCTCATTTTGGCATATTCATAAGTTTGTCTTCAGACATGCTTAACGAGAAATAATACCATGGTTAGTTAGGAAAACCAACATACTACAAGACCCCCATGTGTTGTGGGAATTTACTCTAACCCATAATTTAGGGCAGGCATCTTTCTGAGGATACTTAGCCATTTTTGCTTGCTCTGGCACAAACCCCTGTTTTGGTAGGTCCATAAGTTCTCCCTCAGACACTTTTAGGACAAACTAAAGACATGGGCAGGTAGGAAAAACAACAATATACAGCACCCTCATGTGTTGTAGGCATTTATATTCTCCTATAAATTATGGCGTGCATTTATATTCTCTTGGAGTAGTTTTGACTACTTTTTCATACTTAGTCAATTTCCAAAGTTCCACAAAGTTGGCAGGTTGACATCTTCCTCCTTAGAGACTCTCTGGTGAGGCAAGTGACATGGTTGTATGCTCCATACAACACTCTAGAAACTCACATTCTCAATACATTTTTCACATCATCCTATGAGGCATGGCGGGCATTTCCTTAAGGCCACTTGGGCAGATTTAACACCAATTCCATACTTAGACAAATTTCTCAATTTGGACTAATCTACCTAAAAACACCCTTTTGGCAGGTCCATAAATTTTTCTTCATCCACTTCTAATATAATCTGAATACATGGTCAGGTAGGCCGAAGACCAATCTACAAGACTCCCATGTGCTGCGGGCATTTACTCTAACCCATAATTTAGGGCGAGCATCTTTATGAGGCTACTTAGCCATTTTTGCATCCACCGGTGAAACACCCTGTTTTGGCAGGCATGTATCTTTCTCCTCAAGAAATATTAAAGCAAAATCAAATCATGAATAGGTATCCAGAGCAACTAGCCATAGGACGGTACCATGGTGTGGGAATTCTCGTAAGGTTGTGGGGACCAATTTTGACTAAGGCTGTTGGGACCAATTCTTCCTTAAATATATGCTAGTAGTTTGGCGAGGCAAGTGACATGGTTGTATGCTCCATACAATACTCTAGATACTCACATTCTTAATACATTTTTCACATCATCCTATGAGGCATGGCAGGCATTTTCTTAAGGCCACTTGGGCAGATTTAACACCAATTCCATACTTAGACCTGTTTCTCAATTTGGTCTAATCTGTCTAAAACACCCTTTTGGAAGGTCCATAACGTTTTCTTCATCCAATTCCAAGACAATCTAAAGACATGGTCAGGTAGGTCGAAGACCAATCTACAAGACCCCCATGTGCTGCGGGCATTTAATCTAACCCATAATTTATGGTGGGCATCTTTCTAAGGCTACTTAGCCATTTTTGCATCCACTGGTGAAAAACCCTGTTTTGGCAGGCCTGGACCATATATACTAATGACGAATTTTGGACCATATATACACTAATGCTCAAACATGAAAAGCAAATACAAACTGGAATGAAAAACAGGATAAACATTCACATAAATAAGTTACTTATTGAAGAAAAAGATGACACATGAATCTCTGCCATGAAAGGATTATCATTCCTCTACAATTTTATTCATATATATCTAGAAATATTGAAACACATTACAGCGGAGAGCCGCTACTCTTGAAAATTCCCAACCCTTCTCCCCTCTATGGGGAGAAATTTATACTATCTCAGTCCCCGACAATAAGCCTCGAAACAGAACATGAAACTGTTTACAGTCATAATCAACTACTAACAACTTAGAGCATGGTACTACTGCCATGGTTTACATATATTAAAACAGACATTATATATGGAGCTAATGTGCGTGCTCGGTCTGGATGGTAGCACGTCACTTCTGTTTCTAAGCTTGCAGGTCATGAAAATGACGTTAAGGATGCTTCTGACGACTCACTGTTGATTGGGATCGACCACTCGTCTGTCTGTCGAATAAGCAATGTGTCCTTCCTTGGGTGTGTGTAATTGTGTGCTCAAAGGCACATTTCTGCATGGTTTCCGGACTGGAAAAGGATTTTATATCCTTTCCATGATTTTCCTTTTCTACAACCCCCCTATGTCCTGGTAATACTGTTGTATGAGGGGACTTGGAGAAGGGTAGCTTTGTACTCCCCACCTCACATGGCATAGGTTCTCCTACAGGTCATATAGTGGGGGGTGTCTTCCACCTCCTCACCACCTCAGAAAAAGTTGGGAACTGGAGTTCACAAACTATGCGATGAAGAGTTTGGACACCTGCAACCCTAGCACGAGCATTCGCTCCTACTGGTTGCCGCTGAACATGATCACCATGTACCGGGACTTTGGAAGCCATGATTTCTTTGAGGGTTTCTGGGGAGACAGTCCTGGGATAGGAAAACCCAAGCACCGCGCAGCCGGAGGTACAACTATCCAGAAACATTCAAAGTGCTTCACATCCAGGCCCTGATGGTTGACGCTTTCCTAGTGTGAAAAACCAAGGCGACAAATGAGCGTGGAATCAATCTCAACAACCATCAACACCTCGAGACCGACAAGCTTCTCAAAGCATATCGTCATTTCAACTCTTTCAGAATTGTTAGAATCTCTTAGCAGAATAACACTTTGAGCATTGTCTCTAATTACTTATTCATCTTATGCATCTTAATCGACCTGGGGAGGTGATGTTTATATAGGGTGATGAAGATGAATATGGATACAGAGATGACTAGTCATCATAATGGTAGCACAAGTGGACATGTGGGTAGGGATCTCTATTTTCCACTGAGAATCCAGTCATGCCTCCTCCTTTGAATATGTTGCATTGTTGTCCACATGGATTGTGGTGTTTGGACATGACATTCTTTTCCTTTTCACTTACATTGACAGTGGTGTTCGAAATGGTTTTGGCTAGCCACATCCCTTTGCTTCGTGTAGAGGCCAGGTTCGGCGCTTCAAAGATCTGAACTGCATGATCTCCTGTTGTTTTCTACACAAGCCACGTGCCGGATCTCTGGAGTCGGGAAGGCTGGTGAATCGGTGATGCTTTGGACATGATCTTCACCTAAGTTGTGTCACAAATGGCATCGAGGGATATGATTATTGGTCAGCTCGTACGTGAGGACATCCTTTCTGTACCATACCTGACCAGGACACCACCTTTACCAGGTTGAACAGCTTCAAAGTCGCTAGGGATCAAATTTGAAGGGTGGGTCTCATTTTACTTTGAAGGGTTATGAGAAATTGAACCCTTCAATGTTGACATTTAAAAATAAATCATTCTTTTGATTTGAAAATTTAAGTGTTAAAAAAAATTTCATTATTTATTAAAAACATTGTATAGAAAAGTAATGACAATAAGAAGAAATCCCAAGTGATTCAACATTTACATTGAATTAGTGAGGTAAACCATGTACATATGATTTATCGCTTCCAAATTCTTTTTATGGGGATTACTGAAGAGTTATTATAGAGGAGGAGAGACTAAAATAAAGGTTGAGAATGAAGAAGATGTAATGGTGATGGAATATGAGATTAGGAAAAAGCCCATTTAGAAAGAGATTGATGCACTTGTTTTGTTAATGTGAACATAGCCACAACCATTAGGAGTATTGGTTTTTTGTATTGCATGTTCTTTGGCCTATTTATTTTTTGAATGGAAATGTTTGTTTCCTATCGCGCTAAAGTGATTAGAGTAGTTGAGAACTACTCGCAACCTTATATGAATGCATAATATGAAATTAGGGGTGAAAGTAGGCTCATGGGGTACTAAAGCTTATTTCTGTCTAGAATTGTTTTGAGAAGAGCTCCACTCTTAGAACTACTATGTTACAAGGCCAAAAGAGATCAGGCATCAAATCCCTAATATTAATAACAAACTAAAAGGATGATCTTTGTCCAGTGCCAACGTATCCACCTAAAACTAGTGTACTTCTAACATTATACATCCCTGGGAGATTTAAAAAAAATTATACTTGTTGTGACCACTTGATCATTCCCATAACCAATGGTTTAAATAAACAACATAAAAGTAAAAAAATTGGAAGAATAACTTTTCCATGACATTTTACCTTACCTATTTTGAAATGAACTTTTCTACATGCTATTAAAAGCATTGTATTATTATCTTTCCAGCTAAATAAGTGTTTTAGGATCCACATTTCCATTAATGGCAAAAAAAAAGTTACAAATACGATCATAAAGCTAATTGATATGTGTGTCCATATGGACACAGTTCATGAGTTACTATCCATTCAATTTCAAACTCCACCTAATCCCTAAGCATCGTCTTCACCATAACAAACCTAAGTATTAGAAGACTTGAAAATTTATATTTCAAACTTTATTCTTGAGTCTACTAACATCTAGATGTCAAATGAGATGGATTGATAGGGATTCTCATTTATCTTTTCAAAACTCGGTGCATATAATTATTATTCAAACACATTGGAACAAGTATCCTTCAGTGCACCTACCTAAAAGAAAAACACCAAAATATAAACCTAATGCTTTCAGGCAGCAACGTTTTTTATCAACCCTAAATTCAACAACTATTTTTAGAATTGAATCATGTCCTCCCTAGATGCTCAATTCAAAGTGATCAAACAAAAGCCCCAATTTTAGGTGGATTATGGATAGTCTCTGACGTCTCCAGAGACTTTCAGAGATCATTCTTTGTTTCGAGGGCGCTTAGGGCGCAGATCAGAGAGCCCACGCAAGGATGAGGAGGAAGAAGAAGAGGACCCAAGTCAAAAGGTGAGGCGAGTGAGGAGGGGAGACATAATAGGGGAGATCAACACTATCAACTTGCACAGCTTGATTTGGGGAGATCAATATCAACCATCGATCTCTAAACTACCTTCATCAGGACCAGTCAACCTTGATAAATTTAACATTCTTCTAACCCTTTTTCATATGAATGAGTGAGAAAATTCTGATCTTGGAATGCTTCTCACCCATTGATCTACCCAACATCTTGTTCTGGCCATAGATCTTCGCAGCCCCTACCACTTTCTGCGGATCGACCGTAGATGTTGATTAGGAAGAGGGAGATGATGATGATGATGATGATGATGATGTGATGACAAGATCTTTACTTTGGTATTCACTAAATTGTTCTGAGCTTCATGAACGTTATAATATAATGGTTATGAGTGATTATTCACTCCTATAAAGAATGCACTTTATGGAACTACCAAACTGCTCACTTCGGATCTTCCTCTTTTAAGACACCGAACTAGGTCCATAAGTCTTGATTCTTCATGTGCACAAATATAAGAACAGGAGGCTTCATAGGGCCCAGAAAGTTATATTTTATTTTTTACTACTTCCTCGGATCATATTTAATTGTCAGATTAGTCCTTGGAAGGGGTGTTAGGAGCAATCCTTAATTTTTCACTCAACTGGATGCTCCCCCTATCATGTAGACGTATCCATTCACTGAGATCCCCCTAAAGTTGAGATGATGAAGATGATGATGATGATGACGATGAATATGGTGATGATGATGAAGATGATGACGATGATAACGAAAATGATGATGATGACGATGATGAAGATGATGATCATGATAATGGAGATGCTGATGAATTGGATGACGATGATGTTGATGATGAATATGATTATGAAGATGAAGATGTTGATGATGATGACGAAAAATATGATGATGATGATCAAAATGATGATGGTGATAACGAAGACGTTGATGATGAAGATGATGATTATGATGATGATGATGATGATAAGGAAAATGACGATGATGAAGAAGACTATGATGATGATGATGACGATGATGATGATGATGATTATGAAGATGATGATGATGATGTTGATGAAGATGAAGAAGATGATGGTGATGACGATGACAAGAATGATGATGATCATCGTCATTGTCATCATCACCATCATTTTCATCCTCTTCATCGTCATCGTCATCATGTTCATCCTTGAAGGGACATATGTATAGGATCTCACTATAAGCAATGCAACCAATACAGATTATGACAAAATCCTAGTTAAATTAGATTAAATTAAATTAAACTACACTAAATTAAAAACATAGAGTTGCTTAACTATAATTAATTTAAAATGCAACAAAATATAAAATATGCAAACAAAAAAACCCAAAATAAACTAAACAAAAGATAAATATGCAAAATAAAAAACCAAAAAAACACCAAATATAAAATATGCAAATAATAAAACAAAAAATGCAGAATTCAAAAATGCCTGTGCACTAGCTCATTAGCATTCAAAAACACCTGCGCAGGATTTGCTCTGGCTCCCATTTGGGGGTTTTCTATTTTGAACTTTCACTGAAGGATCTGGAAAAGGCTATGATGTTTTTTCTACAGAAAGGGTGGGTGAAGCAATTTTCCTATTATTGTATCATCCACTCTCTTCGCATGTGAGCCCATGCTTCTAGAACCACCCACCCCACCTCTAGAATGGCAGCAATGTTTATACCTTGAGGTTTGTTTCCTTCTATGTTTTTCTTGATTACCTATTGTGTTTTTATTTTATTCATGGTTTTTTTCGTTGTTTTGGATGTGGTGGAGATGAAATGGCTCAAATCTCCTTGCAAGCATGAAGCACGAGCTGTCCATGTGAACTTGGGAAATTCAATGTGAGAAATAAAACCAACAGTTATTGAGGAAAAGGAGGAAGGGAATGTGGAGCTATATGATTGCAGGGTATGCTCTGAATGGGAAAGATGAAGAGGCTTCTGATTTTACTTTCTCAATGGTGCTTCTGATTTCTGCAAACATCACGGCTTATGATCAGGGTAAGAAAGTTGATACCCTCACCATAAAATATGGATTTGATTCATATGATTTTGTGGGTATTTATCTAGTTGGCATGTCTGTAAAATGTGGGTTTGTTTTTAGTTTTGTCCATTCCTTTTGGGAATCATGTCAAAATTCCCATGAATTGACAGTTCAAAGCTAGACTGTGAATGTTTGTAATAGTACGGTTGTTAGTTTTTCTTTGATAATGGAAAATTTTTGGAGTTTGAAGCCCGAATGTTCTATAGAAAATTGTTTTGTTTACTCAAAGTGGTTTTGAGGCTATTGAGCGGAGCTTTGTAGCAATTGTGGAATGCCAGAGCTTGTCTTGAGTTGTACATGCATAATTGCTTTGATTAATTAGTAAGACATCGACACCAGCCATAGCATTCTCTATATAAACTAATGAAATCCCATTACATGCATCAATTCTTGCAAATTCTAAGTGTAGGCAAGCGTTGTGATAGAAGAACACAATATTCCCTCTGTGGTTTGTCGTTTCTTATGTCCAAGATGGCAGAATCTTCTACCAGGAGGAAAAAAAGCGGCAATGAGGGCTACCTTGGAGTGCTTCCTAAGAAGAAACCCATGCCTGAACCTGAGGAGAACAAATTCATGTTTAGGGTTTTGCTTCATAATGTTTTGAATTTAACTCTGCAATTGGAGGATGTCATTGAAAAGATGTCGGTCGCCTAGTTTCTAAGGACTGTTAGGAGAAAAGCTAAGAAATAAATAATACAAAAGGGGCCAAGAAAAATCACCATACACCAAACTTTAAAATGAAATATTTTAAAGAATGCATAATAAATTCTAATCAAAAAATTGTATTGTTAAATTTGCAAAGATGTTTTTATACAATATATTTCCTTTCAATTCATGTATATTTAAATTTTTTTGGATTAAATTAATTTTTTGTGTATTTCCTTGCAGATAATTGAAATTTATGTTTACTAAAACTCTGTTTATATTTTGATAATGCTTGCAGGGCGGATCTTTGCGTTCTGATCGTTGGAGAGCAGAGGTGGATTTGGTTCTGAATACTGTGGCAATGAATGCTTCAACTAATTCGTCAATCCTTCAGTTTTGTGACGAGGAAAATATCTCTTGTTTCGAAGACGCACCATCTTTCACCCCCTTCCCTATCTCAAGGGCTTGCACTATTTCGTAAAGGTCTCTCTCTTCCTCTCTCTTTATATGACATATACACACATGGTTGTAGAATGCATGTTGATGGGATGATTCTTAAAGTCAACAAGAAATTGAAGTATTCTCTTATAAGTAAAAAAAATGTATTAATATGTGCGCTACAAAAACATTCCATGATCGCCTCAAAGTAAATTCTGTTAGAACAAATATTTCCATATCTAAATATTATTTACTAGAAATTTTTTTTTTTTAGTAACTAGGGGAATCAGCAACTAGAGCTGGGCTAGTACTTGCGTGACACGGGGTCCATGGATCCATTCCCGCTACCACTATACCCCTAGGTTCCCCACACCCTTCGCAAGACATGGGACACAGGTAAACCCGAGTGGGATTTGATCTCGTGACCTCCAATTTACAACAAGTGACTTCATAACAACTGAACCGCCAATGAGCCACACCTGTGCGGGCTATTATTTACTGGAAAGTTAACATTTCATAGATAACAAAGATTTATCTGGAGTATTTACTGACATTTTATTCATATAGTAAGACAAAATGACTCTTTCCTCTATTTTTTGTTTTATATTGTTTGACAAGATGGTGGTATTAACAGTATCCACACATTTCCAGTAAAAACCTATTTATATGTGTATTTAATATATTTATGTCTTAAACTTTCAAATTTGTATGTTGTTTTCATTTTAATACAATGGTTAAAGAAATATTGTCGAATACAAACACAAGTTTCCACATCAGTGAGGCAACGGTATTGTAATATAGCATTTAAATGCGAGTTGATATTCTGGTGGAAAATGTGTGCTGGTTAGATTGATTGTTGATTTCCTTTGCAGGACATGTAGAATGTGACTCCAGAACAACATCTCTTGGTGGAATTACCCCAAGAACACAATGTCCATACAACATTAGCTGATTTAATTGTATGCCCATTTTTTATTTCATAGAGTATTTTGATATTTTCCATGCCTAGCAAAATGACCACATGTGTATAGGTGTAGGAATGGATTATTTATTTAATTTATAAATTTAATTGCCAGCCAACATAGTAGTTTTCCATTTATTAGGACAACTCTTTGCAAGTTGTATGGGCCAATGGACCTAGCGAAAGGCGATTGATAAGGTAAGGGTTCTTCCATTGCCTACATTCTCCCTAGGCATTAATATTTTATATGACTTGCTTGTACCTGTCATATAATATAAATTTTCTATTTTCATTTCTAGCCTCTTTATCATGCTTCATATCCAATGTTTGTATAGAAACATAAAAATATCAGACTTATCTGCCTTTGTTGTGTTCTTGTTGTACCATTCCCTGCTTTTCCCTGGGTTTTAGAGTTCCTGCCTCATTTTTTCCATTGCATTCTTAGGAGTAGTGTAGTAAGTAGTACTAGTGTTATGTTCACCTATTCTGCAGTGCATCATGCTCACATTTTGGACAAGTTTTCCCTACGTTTAACTACTAAATTTGACTGTTTGTAGCTTTCCCTTGGTTACCCACTATCATGAGGTTCTTTTGCACTAAGCAGTTCTAATGACAGTGGTGCATGGTTTGTCCTCTTTTGTAGAGAAATTGATGAATAAATAGTGTCCTTGGAGATTTCAGCATAAGTGCACATAACCTGATAGTCTCAGTCTCTCAGAATACCCTCTCTAAGGAAAATTTGATCAACATCAATTGCAATTGCCTTTGTGGGTGCACTACATATCCTGGTGTTCAATCACATACAAGCTTGATAGAACCACCCGGACTTGAATTATTGGAGTTTGAAGCCCGAATGTTCTATAGCAAACTATTTTTGTTTTCTCATAGTGGTTTTGAGGCTACTAAGCAGAGCTTTGTAGCAATTGTGGAACGCCAGAGCTTGTCTTGAGTTGTACAAGCATAATTCCTTTGAGTAATTAGTGAGACATCGACCCCAGCCATAGCAGTATCTGTATAAACTAATGAAATCCCATTGCATGCATCAATTCTTGCAAATTCTAAGTGTAGGCAACCGTTGCGATAGAAGAACACAATATTCTTTCTGTGGTTTTCCATTTCTTGTGTCCAAGATGGAAGAATATTCTACCAGGAGGAAAAGAAGCAGCAATGAGGGCTACCTTGGAGTGCTTCCTAAGAAGAAACCCAAGCCTGAACCTAAGGAGAAAAAAATTCACGTTCAGGGTTTTGCTTCTTAATGGTTTGAATTTAACTCTGCAATTGGAGGATGTCATGGAAAATATGTCGGTCGCCGAGTTTGTAAGGACTATTAGGATAAAAGCTGAGAAATAAATAATAGAAAAAGGGCCAAGAAAAATCCACTGGGGTGCCCAAGTCTATGTGGAATATGCAATTGGACAACAAATAAATATGGAAACATCATATGCAATGATTCTCACAACAATCCTATGCTCGTAGCTCTGCAGGTTCATCCCTAAACTTCCTCCCCTAAACTGTTTCTTTAGTTTTTTTATAAGTCAACAAAAATGTACTCATATGTGCACTAGAAAAGCATTCCATGAGCTCCTCAAAGTGCATTCTGTTAGATCAAATATTTCCATATCTAAATATTATTTGCTAGAAAGTTAACATTCATAAATAACAAAGATTTATCCAGAGTATTTAGTGACATTTTATTCATATAGTAAGACAACATGACTCTTTCCTCTGTTTTTTGTTTTATATTGTTTGACAGGATGGTGGTATTAATAGTGTCCACACATTTCTAGTAAAAACCTATTTATATGTGTATTTAATATATTTATGTCTTAAACTTTAAAATTTGTGGGTTGTTTTCATTTTAATACAATGGTTAAAGATATTGTCGAATACAAACACAAGTTTCCACATCAATGAGGCAACGGTATTGTAATATAGCATTTAAATGCAAGTTGATATTCTGGTGGAAAATGTGTGCTAGATACATTGATTGTTGATTTCCTTCATAGGACATGTGGAATGTGACTCCAGAACCACACCTCTTGGTGGAATTACCCCAAGACAACACTTTCCAGACAGCATTAGCTGATTTTTATTTTTTTTGTTAAGTGCCCTGTGACTTGTTGGGCAAACATTGGTTATATTACAAGTGTATTATGATATATTTCTTGGTTTGGCATGGGAATCTTTGTTCGGGTTGAAACAGAGGTATATTTCCATTCTATAGCATTTGTCTTGTGGTAATAATTTTTAGGAATAACGGTGACATTTCCAGATTTTATGCCATTTTAAATCTTAATTCATCTTTCATTTTCTATTTTATAATATCTGAAAATTTGTGTCATTTACATGTATTAAAAGCATCCCTAAAACATCAAATCGCATGGTAGTTTTGCCCCAGTTTGTGGTTGGGAATTACCTTCTAGAAATCTGCTCTGTAGCGTTGATTAAATATGGTCTAAAATAGAATTAAAAGGTTGATTTACAGGGTTGAAAACTTCATATTAATAAGTGAAATTCCTATATCTTCCCTAGTTTTAGCCTCATGTGTACCTTATTTCAAATCTAACTAAAGGTTAAAACATTCAACTGTCACAAATCTTGGTTGCTGGTTGGAAAAGGCATATCATTTGCAAGTTTGTAGCAACATTTAATTTATTAATTCAGATCTCAAATTTGAGGATATTTTCACATATACTAATAAATTCTCAAACCCTGATTCTTCACTACTAAAATCCTGTGTAGCATCAACTAGTCCATTGATCGTATCAATCCATTTAATATTTTCTTCTGGAACTAAATCTTGTAATTGCAAATAATGCATCTCAATAGAATCTAAAGCCTAGAACCTACTGCCTTTATAGGATAGATATGCTGTTAACACTTTCCATTGTAGATAACATTGTAATACCTGCAACATCTATGATATAGCCCACTTGAATGGTGGTAGAGCGACTTATTGTAATTTTCAGTTTCTGTTATTTTATGCTTGGTTTGACAAGCGAATCCACAGATACACTTCAAGAATCAGCAGTCGATAAATCAATACCTTGGATAAATTATCCCATTCAATTATTTCTAGTGGCATGATTATATTCCTAGAGTAAATTTTGTAAGCACTTATTCAAAACATAGCATACATTGTATATTGGTCTGATGTACACATTTCCATGTCGGTTTCTAATTACTTGCTATATTTCTATACTTATTCATCACAACCAAATAGGGTCCTTACAGAATGGTCTTATTCACACCCTCTGTGCATATGAAAATTGTATGGTTTCATCTGGGTCCAATGTTCATCCTATGAAATTCCAAAGTTTTTATCAGGAAGATAGAAAGGTGATAGAAAATAACAATGACAGAAATTTTTTGTTGTTCTTTTCTATCACCTTTATATCTTCCTGATAAAAACTTTGGAATTTCATAGGATGAACATTGGACCCAGATGAAACCATACAATTTTCATATGCACAGAGGGTGTGGATAAGAACATTCGGTAAGGACCTTATTTGGATGTGATGAATAAGCATGGAAATATCGCAAGTAATTAGAAACTGACATGGAAATGTGTACATCATACCAATATACAATAGATTCTATGTTTTGAATAAGTGCTTACAAAATTTAATCTAGGCATATAATCATGCCACTAGAAATAATTGAATGGGATAAGTTATCCAAGGTATTGATTTATTGATTGCTGATTCTTAAAGTGTATCTATGGATTCGCTTGTCCATAGACACAAAAACTCCACAAGACTGTACATCAATCACAAGCACTTATTGAAGATCCAAAACCGTGGAAAGGAAGGTTCCTTTCCATGGTTTTTTAAATTTTTTTGAAACCTCGATGTTTCGTCTCAATATCGACGAACGTTTGGCATGGGTATTGCAAAATAGTCAAAACCCCGGGTGGCTTTCCACGAATACCATCACTATAGAGACGCATTTTCGTGTAATAATTACCGTTAAACTTGCAGATTTCGTCGATAGAGATTGGTTTTCCACGGTTTTTCGTGGAAGAAATTTATGTTCAAATTCCAAAATTTCGTCGATATAGGGACAATCGTTCGTCGAAACTATTCCACGGTTTTGCGTAGAAACAATATTTCGCCTAGTAGTTTTTGGCCATATTTTCATCGTTATAGGGATGAACGTTTTGTCGATAGAGAGACGAAACATAGAAAATGAATTAAAAAAAAAAAAATCAAGGTCGTTGTATAGAAGACACGTGGCGGCCATATTTCGTCGCTATATAGACGGATTATAAACTTCGTCATTATATTGACGAAATAAGTGCCACGAAACATTAAGAGCGTTGTCGTCACAATTGAGATGACAAAACATGGAAATAGCAACGAAAAACCGTCACAAATTTGCTCATATGTATTAGTGGATTAATAAAACTTATCTCATCCACACTTCATGTGTTATATGTTATCTCACCTTTATGTGGCTATGTTCTTAATAACATTGATCTAATCCATGTATCATGTATGGTGTGTCATCTCTATTTTATCTGGTTACTTTGAATTTAAGTTTGGGGCAACCAAACATGTTTTATGCAATGCATAAACCATACCAAATTCAATTGTCTTTTTTGAATGAAATTATGCAATATATTACATATTCAGAAGTGATAAAATTGTAAAATCATTGAGACCTATTCTACTACAAAGATATCATTTTAAAAAGATAAGTTATTATTTTTCTTTTTATTTATTTAGTTACTTTCTTGCGACATTACTCATTAAGGTTTTTAATGTTTTTCCTATAACTTTTTCATCGCATTCCTTATCCATCTAAAACAATTATATGTTACACTCATAGTAACAAGATCTTGCACACTAATATTTGACTTAGTACTGGTAAGGTAAATTTAACTAGATGCTTAAATATATTTACAATTTAAAAACTTTTAAAACGAAATGTTACTATATTTATTGAAATATAATTAATTGTTTAAATTTTGTGTTATAGTTTTAATGCTATGTTAAAAGTTCAAGATCATTCAT
This sequence comes from Pseudotsuga menziesii, assembly GCA_001517045.1. Lineage (NCBI taxonomy): Eukaryota > Viridiplantae > Streptophyta > Pinopsida > Pinales > Pinaceae > Pseudotsuga > Pseudotsuga menziesii. Next base: position 284,817 of record LPNX010396188.1, read on the forward strand.
TGAAATCTAATTGTTAAGATATTTGGAATGCTCACGTTGCAGTGTAACCTTTAATAGTTCAACTCTTCACTATTTTTTAATATAAGAGTGAAATTAGAATAATAGCATGCATTGATAACTTTACCATGACAAGACAATGACCATATTATTGATTCTTTAACCCGTGTTTTTTTTTATTTATAAAGAGAACAATTTTTTAGAGAAAGACAAAGTAATAATGACACACAAAAAATTGAAATCATTTAAAACAAATTCGTTAGTATTGTTATACATAATATTTTGAATGAACGCTAAATAGACACTTAATCAACCTTAAAAACTACATACATTTAAGCTATGAACTCAAAATAACTTATGATTTAAAATTTATCTAAATTTCAGTACTACATTTTTAGTTATATATTTTACTATTATTTGCCTTCTATATTTATGCCATTTTTATATATTGATTATATCATTTAGGTACTCAAACGCATTAAAATAGTCATATAAGTTATCCATTCATTGAGTAGGTAGCTCAAAATATATGTTTAAGTCAAGAAATATATGTTTCTTTGAATTTCTATTATTTCTTATATGCTAAATAACCATTGTTAATTTGCACCTATATTCATATTCTCTATTTTAAATTAAAATCAATTTAGTATATAAATTTCATTAAATTGTTTTAATTAAAAAAATTAATTTTGTCGAAGTAAATTATTAACATAGTAAAATCATACCTTAATAGTTATCCATCTAAATAAGTCAATTAAAAAATGCACTTCTATAACAAATAGTTAAATAGTTATATTTATTATCATAAAATGATATTAAATAATTACTGTAGAAAAATGGCATTAAATGATCTTAACTAGAGTCAAACATTATATTGCATCACTAATTTAGATCACTAACAAACAATATATGTTATAAATGAAAACAATTCAACATGATATGAAAAGACATAAATATACATGAATGATATCAATGTGACATACATCAACATCAACATCAATGTGATATGAAAAAACATAATATATATGAACAATAATATCAAAATCATAATATACGTCAAATATACATCTCAAGACAAATTCTAAAGTCGTATATATACAAGTGATCAATAATTTCTATGAGCTAGTGGGCACACCACTGGAGCCATATGAATCCGTACCTCTCCTAATAGATCTAGGGGCATAAGTACTTCCACCAGATAAAAATGTAGAATGGAGTAAATCATATATCTCTCCCTGAAGATATAGATGAATCGATGCAACCATCATATCTATAACACCATGCAATGGTGTAGGCGATGTTGGTGGGTCAACTAGGTGAGAAGGAGATGGAAGTTGGTCTACTCCATGAGGAGGAGAGGGTCGGTGATCAACTTGTGGAGGAGGATATGGTGGTCGATCAAATTGGTGAGAAGAAGAAGGTGGTTGATCAATTTATGGAGTAAGAAATGGTGGTGAGGAGGAGATGGAAAATGATCGACTTGTGGAGGAGGATATGGTGGTTGTTCATGTTTGTGAGGAGGAGGAGGCAGTGGTTATTTAGTTACATGAGGAGGGGGTGGAGGAGGAGGAGGAGGACATGGAGGATCACCACCCTCATTAGATTAATCAAAAGAAGTCTAAGAAAACCTCCACTTCTCTCTTAGGATGACCACACCAACAACATGATGCATCAATGATGTCATATTATGTGGGAGGGTACTCCATGTATTTGAGGTTTCTAGGTCACATATGATTTGATTAACTCATACAAGGTGCACTCCATGTCAAGCGAACAATCCACATAATCGATCCACCAAATCCTAGCATAATTTACTATTTGGAATACATCGCAAGTTAGGTCTCTGTAACTATGGCACCTCATCATCCTCAACCATGTCCTTGTCATGTTTGGGAGGAACCTCCCCAACATAAATGCCAATATTTGCATAATAAGATATATTAATAATTAGAAATTTTAATTAAACAATTTAAAGAAAATGTTAGAATAAATTACATATGCATTAAATAAGACAATAAAATTCAAGAAGAATAATCAAAACATAAACATAGTATGAAATTTGTCATCTAGTCACTTATCTTTGGTAAATATGATGTTGGGACATCCTTGCCAAGGTATCCATGTGTATGGGTATGCCATAAGATCCATGGTGTCGATGTCCTCACTGGAAACAAAATCCAATGTCTTTAGAGTGATCTAACCTGGGAAATTTGCTTGACCCCACTTAGGAAACATTTTCCCCCACATGTGTATACACACCTCGGTCATTGATCTAGGAGGGTGACTATTGAATGATGATTGAGTGACCAGAAACCTATCAAAAAATAATCAAAACAACTCTGAAGCAAATGGGAATCCCATGCTCCCATCAAACATAACATGATAGTGATCTAGCAAAAAATAAACCTATAAAAAAATGGTAGACCACCTAATGCATCTAGTATTATGCACTAAAGAGTAAACATAATATAGCAGAGGGGAACTATTGTGTTTCCCATTAGATGTGTAGTTGCTCATTGTCGTGATCAAAAGTGAGAGGTACCTAACTTTCTTTGCACCGAATCATTCTATCTGCAATTGGCTATCGGTTACTTGAAAATCACCATGGGTAGTGGCATCCTCACTAACATATCATTGAAATTATGATAGATGATAGTATATTATAATGCTAGGTAGGACATTGTCGAATTGGGGAAAATACTCCCCTTGTTGGTTGTGGAGCATGATATTCCCAATTCAAAGATGTTATTTCAGTCATGTTTGGATCCCAACACTTGATAGGGGGGGTTATGGGGTGGATTCCCCCCCCCCCCCCCCGCTATAGTCATCTCGGGGGTCGAGGGGGGCCGACTAATTTGGGATCCTCCCCTTAGCAGGGGTTCAGGGGAAGCACCCCCATAGAGAAAATTTAGGAAAAAATTCCTTGTAAAATGTTGTAATTTCATATTCATGACTTGGTCAATAATGGGTGATTTATGAGCCCATGGTTTTGCATAGCCCGTGGTATTTTCCCATGGTATTCCCTTTATAAAAGGAAGGCATTGTAATATGGCTTGGTATTGTATTGTAGCATTGTAAAAGTGATCTATGTGATTGTGAGAGAGAGAATGTGAGCAAGTGAAGAGGAAGTGCAACAGGGTTGTTGCATGTTGTATCTGTTCTATTTGTTGGATGGTATAATAATAAAGGACTATCAATTTGTGTGTGTACACAGCCCATATTAGGTGAACCACATTATACATGTGTCTCTCTTGTAATTTGTTTCAATATTTGCATCTTGTTTATTGTTTATTGTTATTTATCTGCGATCTTGTTTTTCAAACAATTGGTATCAGAGACAAAAGATCTATTTGGATGGTAAGATCGTGAGAGAGAAGGGTTCCTAGTTTGAGTGGGTGCAATGGTAGAAGAAGTAAAATTAGGGTCGATAATTTTAATGGCAAAAACTACAAGTTATGGAAGATGCAAATGGAGTACTATTTGTACCAGAATGATCTATACCTACCGTTGGGTAGAAAAACAAAACAGACGACAAATATGAAGGATGAAGAATGGGAGGTTCTTGACAGAAAGGCATTGGGAACAACACAGTTGTTCCTGGCTTCATCAGTGGCTTTCAATATTTTGAAAGAAAATACAATGAAGGGTGTGATGAGTGCATTGGCTAAGGTCTATGAAAAAACCTTCGGCTTCCAACAAGGTATTTCTAATGAAGCTTTTATTCAGTATGAAGATGTTAGAAGGTGGATTTGTTGCTAACCATTTAAATGAATTTAATATGATTACTAGTCATCTAAGTTATGTAAAAGTGAACTTAGATGATGAGGTTAGGGCTCTTCTAATACTGTGTTCATTGCCGAAAATATGGAATGGCTTGGTCATGGATGTAAGTAACTTTGTCCCTAGTTCAAACACTCTTAAATATGACAATGTTGTTGGTGTTATTCTTAGCAAGGAAATGCAAAGAAAAACAACAGCTAAGACATCAGGTAATATAGTGACCATGGATATCAGGGGAAGACAAAGGGAGAGAGGAAGGATCCCAGATAATAAAAACAAGTCTAGAAAGGATGGATCCATGTCCAGACAAGGAAAGATAGAGTGTTGGAACTGTGGTAAGAGAGGACATTTGAAGAAAGACTGCAAAGCTCCAAAGAAGAAAGGATACGAGTAGCAGGAGACTACTAAGGAAGAACATGTAGTAGGTGATGTGTTACAAGATGCTTTCATTGTTGCATTAGATAATACTAGTGATTACTGGGTAGCATATTCAGGGTATTCATGTCATGCTACACCCCATAGTAAATTCTTTCATGATTATGTTCTAGGTGATTTTGGACATTTTTTATTGGGAGATGATGATACATGTAAAATTGTTGGAATGGGTAAGGTACAAAATAAGTTAAATAATGGAAATGAATGGATGCTCAAATATGTAAGTCATATTCCTACTATGAAAATAAAAATGATCTCAATAGGATAGTTGGGAGATAATGGTTATTTGTCTACGTTTGGAAAAATGTGGTGGAAGATCACTAAAGGAGAACCGGTAATAACAAACGAATATATGATAGGTACATTTTATTTATATCCTCATAATACTGATTATTCTATCTCTATAGCTTCCACAGAAATAGGTGCAGCATTGTGGCATCATAGGATTGGCCACATGAGTAAGAAGGGGATGCAAATTCGCCACTCAAGGAAATTGATTCCATATCTAAATCAAGTAAGTTTGAAATTCTGTGAAAACTGTGTTTATGGAAAATAGAAGAGAGGTAGATTTCTCAAGGTTGGGAAGAAAAACAAGAGTGAAAAGTTATAGCTTGTGCATATAGATGTATGGGGATCAAATCAAGTACAATCTCTTGGTGACTCTTATTATTATGTTACTTTTATTGATGATGCAACTAGAAAACTTGGGTTTATTGCATTAGACATAAATCTTATGTGTTCTCTACTTTTAAGAAGTGGAAAGATTTGGTTGAGAATGAGAGAGGAAAAAGGTTGAAATGTCTCAGATTTGATAATGGAGGCGAATACTACAACAAGGAGTTTGATAGTTATTTTTCATACCATGGGATTCGTAGAGAGAATATAGTCCCAGGAACACCACAAGTAAATGGTGTAAAAAAGGATGAATGGCATGATCATGGAGTGTGCAAGGTGTATGAGACTGCATGTAGGGTTTCCCTTACAGTTTTGGATTGATGTTGTAGATATTGTTGTTTATTTAATAAACATATGGAATTCAATTGATTTGGATGGTGGGATTCTAGAGGAGGCATGGATAGGTAAAAATGTAAACTACCCATTTCTGAGAACTTTTGGTTGTGAAGCATTTGTCCATATTGATAAAGAAAATAAAACAAAGCTTGAGGATAAATCCAAGAATTGTACCTTTATTGGATACAAGGTTGATCATTTTGGTTATTGCTTATGGGATTATGAAAATCATAAAATCATTAGGGAAAGAAAGAGGAAATGGAAAACATAGAGTACACAGTGCTTGATGAAATCAAAGAAAATGAAGTTCCAAAGGTACCAGAAAATCAAGAACAACAACAAGTACCTCAAACTCTTGCAAATGTAAGAAGATATACCAGGTTTAAGTAGACCCCCTGAATGATTCTCTCCTTCACTGTGTTATTTATTGATGCTTGATTCTGGTGAACCATAATGTTATGAAGAAGCAATTGATGAAATCAAAGAAAATGAAGTTCCAAAGGTACCAGAAAATCAAGAACAACAACAAGTACCTCAAACTCTTGCAAATGTAAGATGATATACCAGGTTTAAGTAGACCCCTGAATGATTCTCTCCTTCACCGTGTTATTTATTGATGCTTGATTCTGGTGAACCATAATGTTATGAAGAAGCAATGCATGTGGAAAATTGAAAGAAGTGGGAGAAGGCATGAATAAGGAGACGGACTCATTGGTAAGAAACCGAACTCAGGATCTGGTTGAGTTTCCTGCCATTAAAAGAGCATTGCAGAATAAATGGGTTTACAGGTTGAAGTAAGAAGATGCAGGCAAGAAGCGGTACAAGGATAGAGTTGTTGTAAAGGGGTTTGCACAAAAGAAAGGTATATATTTTGATGAATTATTTTCTCTTATTGTTAAACTAACTTCAATTAGAACTATTTTAAGTCTAGTTCAGGTAGAATATTTGCATCTTGAATAGTTAGATGTAAAAAGAACCTTTGTCCATGGGGATTTGGAGGAACAAATTTATATACAACAACCATAGGGGTATGAGCTCAAAGGAAGGATAATTTGGTTTGTAGGTTGAAGAAGAGCTTGTATGGCTTGAAGCAAGCTCCAAGGCACTAGTATTTAAATTTTGAACAGAACTGGGTTATAATAGAGGCCATTCCTACCACTATGTTTATTTCAACATGCTAGATAATGGAAGATATATTATCTTGTAATTGTATGTGGATTACATGCTTGTTACAAGGTCTAACATGCAAGATATAAATTTTCTCAAAGGGAAAGTAGCTAAATCATTTGCGAAGAACGATTTGGGTGTTGTAAAGCAAATCCTTGGTATGGGAATAACAAGAGACATGAAACATCACAAATTGAAATTATCTCTGGGTGAGTAGATAGAAAAGGTGTTGTGTAGGTTTAGAATGAAGAATGAAAACCAGTTAGTACACCTTTGGCCAGACATTTCAAACTAATTAAGGAGATGTGTCCCAACACATAGGAGGAGATAGAATACATGTCCAAGGTTCCATATTCATCAAAAATTAGTAGCTTTATGTATGCCATGGTGTGCACAAGACCAGATACTGTACATGCAGTGGGAGTTGCAAGCATGTATATGAACAATCCAGGTAAATAGCATTGGAATTAAGTACATTTGATTCTAGGGTATTTGAGAGGTACCACTTCTCATGCATTATGTTTGAGAGATTTAGACACTGTTCTACAGGGATATGTTAACGCATATATGGTAGGTGATAAAGACAATAGGAGGAGAACCATAGGGTATGTATTTATTGTGGGTGGAACAACCCTAAGTTGGATTTCAAAACTTCAAAAGGTTGTTGCACTTTCAACAATGGAAGCAAAGTATGTTGTTGCTACAAAGGGTAGTAAAGAGATTATTTGGTTGCAGAGGTTCATGGAGGAATTGGGTAAGAAGCGGGAGAATATAAGGAAGTAAATTCATATCCATATTTTCATTCATATTGAAAAGAAATCATCCTTCCATTCAAAGACTAAACATATACAACTCAAGTACCATTTCATAAGATATGTTCTAGAAGATGAACTGTTAAAGTTAGAAAAGATACATACAAGCGAGAATCTAGAAAATATGTTGATAAAGGTAGTAACCAGAGAGAAACTAAGTTCTTGCTTGGTTTCTATTGGCCTTCAAGCATGAAGGTGAAGAGGTTACAAGAGCATAGTCCATCAAGTGAAGCAATAGTGGAGTTGTTGTGATCAGTCTCCATGTGGGATATTGTTGGTTGTGGAACCTGATCTTCCCAATTCAAAGATGTTATTTCAGTCATGTTTGGATCTCAGCACCTGACGGGGGGTGTGGGGGGGATTCCCCCCCCCACTCCAACTATAGTCATATAGGGGGTCTAGGGGCATGGGGGGACTATTTTTGGAGACCCCTCGGAGGGGGTTCAAGGGAAGCTCCCCCATAGCAAAAAAATTAGGAAAAAAATCCTTGTAAAATCTTGTAATTTTAGAGTCATGACTTGGTCAATAATGGGTGATTTACGAGCCCATGGTTTTAGGAATCCTATGGTATTTTCCCATGGTATTCCCCTTATAAAATGAAGGCATTGTAATACAGTTGTGTATTGTATTATAGCATTATAAAAGAGATCTTCGCGATTGTGAGAGAGAGAGAGAGAGAGACTATGAGAGAGTGAAGAGGAAGTGTAGCGAGGTTGCTACGGGTTGTATCCCTTCACTTTGTTGGATATTATTGTTATCACTCAGAATGTACCCAGGTTGTGAAAGGTATATCCTGAGGTAACAGCAAAACCCACTTTAGACTGTATTTCTGACCTAATACAGTCAGCGAGGGATCTCTCACTATTTACAAAGTTTTTATACACAAGATATTTAATCAAAGATAATCAGAAGGTCAGATTTCTCATGGGACAAATAGGACAAGTTTGTTTTAAAAGAATTGGTAGGACATTCATGGAGGAGACCATTGGGCAATGGGGTCAACAATAAGATCTGAAATAGGTTGTAGGAGGTAGAGTTTTGAAGCTTTATGAACAGAGGCAAGGTAGGCACCATTTCCTCAGTCTTGAGGTATTAGCGGGCTGATTAGTAAACAAAGGGATACATCCCATCAAATAGAGCACCTAAATAGGGTGAATTCTGCAAGACTTTAGAAGAAATTTTTTTGAAAATGCTTGAACAATGGACCTAGAGCATGCAAGATGAATTCTAGCCCATAAACACTAATTCTCAAGCATGAAATCAAATACAAAATGGAGTGAGAAATAGGATAAACAATCACATAGGAAATTAATTACTGAAGAAAAAGATGGCACAAGAATCTCTGCCATGAAAAGGTTTAACATTCCTCCTCTGCAAAATTCATTCATCTACTAAAAACTTGAAGCCATTACAATGTATAGCCTCTCCGCTCTTGAAAATAAAACCCTAAAACTATCAATTACATTTTAATTTATAGAATAATAACCTCTACCTAACCTTGAATTGAAAACCTAACTGAACACTAAAAATAGAAACAGTTACAACAAAGTTTCTCCTACATATCTCTAATGGTGACAGGTGTGTGAAATCTGGGAGAGGTTTTTGTAATTAGCCATGTGCCTAACAAAACCCATGTATTATTTTCTCCAAAATAATCGCAAAAAATATGCATTTGAAACTGATGACTTAGATACTAAAATTGTAAATTTCTGAAAAAATTACTTGTGAAGATCTTTTAAATTCTCCCAACCTGTGAGAACTGTGTAAAAACTAAAGGAGGATTTTGACTATAGGACTGTTAAGAATACAAACCTCTCTCAATTTTGTAAAATTAAATTCCATTTGTCTGAAACAGTTCTTTGAATTTGATGTCTGAAACAGTTCTTTGAATTTGATGGCTGAAATAGTCCTTTGGAAAACATGAAAAATTGCCTGTAAAACTGACTTTGTTTCTCCTAACTCATAGAACCTGTGTGAAAAATGAACGAGGATATTGTGGATAGGAATGTTTTGAATAAAATACTCTCTCATTTTCTCAAAATTCATCTTAATTTGATGTAAACAATTCTTTGAATTTGATGACTAGAACAGTCATTTTGAAATCTGAACATTTTCCCCTCTGAATATGACTTCGATTCTCCCAATCCTTAGCACCTGGGTAAAAAATGAGAGACATTATTGTATATAATAATGTTATGATTAAAAACCTCTGTTATGTTTTGAAAATTCTTCTTTTTTTTTCGGAAACAGTTATTTGAATAAAATGACTAAAATAGTTATTTTCAGAAAAAATATGCTCTGTTGCTTCTAAACCTTGAATTGTTTAACTGTAATTCATAAACAGAGAACATATAGCATCTATCCTTTTAAGATAATCTATTGTAAGAGCACTCCCATGAATTAACTGATCAAGGTAGCCATATTTGTTAATAGTGCCTCCCAACACTTGAATAATCCCAAGCTTTGCCACACTTTCCATTGTAAATTCTGTCAAACCGATATTTAAAAGAGCTTTGAAAGGAATTCTCATGATTGTTTTTAAATGATATATTAGCAACTTCATATAATATTTCTAAATCTACAACTCTATTCTTCTCAAGCACTTCAAGACGAATATCGTTTTGTCCTTCAACAAGATTAAGCAGAAAGATGTCTTCTTGATAAAACATTTCTGAATTGGAAAGATTTAAAGAAACATCCCATTGAGAGTCCTCATCTCCTTCTTTGTGATCCCTTTGCTTATTGCACACTGTTGGTTCTTTCACATACTGAGATTTATGGCATGATTTCTCTTCCTTTTCATTATATATAAGTAGACTAAAATCTTCTTTAAAACCATCACTAACATATTTTTTAACAAGCTGACCGCAATCTTCAAAAAAACCATCAAGAGTATAACCCTCTTCTTTCCCATTACTAGGATGATCATATTCATGCTCATATCTTTTATCCAATTCTAATCCAAGGTCTGATTTCTCTTTAATTGCATTTTCAGAAAATAAATATGTGGAGGGATTGTAAGACTGAAAATTTGTAGAATCAGAATTCTTTATGTAATCAACCACAGAAGCATTAGAACTTAGAGGAAATTGCTGCTGTAAAAAGGAATTTTCTGATTGGGAATAAGCAGCCTCATCTTGAAACAAAACTTCAGAGGTTGAATAATATGAAGAAGGGTTTGATTGACCATCCCAACTTCCTTCTTGGTCACACAAATATTGACAAGACTGCTGTAAATTATCATCTACTTCAAGAAAAGAAATGTAGCTGGTTGAATCAGAGTTTTGGCTCGTGTCTCTTTCAGGCGAGGAAGAAATTATTAACTGCTAAGATTTTTCTTGAATGTGAAGACAGCTAATTTGTATTTCTTTTTTCTGAAATGGGTTCTCATATAAAATTTCTAAAAGCTCTTCATCCACTAACTCATCATCACTATACAAGTTTTCCAAATCTCCAATGAAACCTTTAACATGTGTACAACAATCTTGAACCAGCAACAAGGAGGGGTATTGGTTTTTGTAATGTTCATGAAATACTGTATGAAAATCAGTAAGGGAAAACAAACTTTCTGATGGTAACCCTTCATACCATGTCCTTGCATCTCCTTCTAAAGTAGCCATGAACATTTTCATTAAATAATCCTCATGCAATTTAACTCTTAGCTTATGTATATGCATATGAAATCTAACCAAATGAAGGACAGCATCATCATTCTTTTGATCTTTACACTTTCGAAGACCTGTTTACAATAAATTTTCTCCTTCATATCTCTAATGGTGACATCTATGTGAAATCTAGGAGAGGTTTTTATAACTAGCCATGCACCCGACAAAAATCATGTCTTATTTTCTCTAAACTCATCTCAAACTCCTCGGAATCTACCTTTGAAACTGATGACTCAGATAGTAAAATTGTAAGTTTCTGAAAAACATAACTTGTGAAGATCTTTTAAATTCTCCCAACCTGTGAGAACTGTGTAAAAAATGAAGGATTATTTTGACTAAAGGCCTGTTAATAATACAAAGCTCTCTCAGTTTTGTAAAATTAAATTCCATTTGTCTGAAACAATTCTTTGAATTCAATGGCTGAAATAGTCCTTTGGAAAACATGAAAAATTACCTGTAAAACTGACTTTGTTTCTCCTAAATCATAGCACCTGTGTCAAAACTGAAAGAGGTTATTGTGGATAGGCATGTTTTGAATAAAATTCTCTCTCACTTACTCAACCTTCATCTTTAGTTGATGTTAAACATTCTTTGAATTTGATGACTAGAACAGTCATTTTGAAATCTCAACATTTTCCCCTCTGAAGATGACTTTGATTCTCCAAATCCTTAGCACCTGGGTAAACACTGAGAGAGTTTATTGTATACTATAATGTTATTATGAAAAAACTCTTTCAGTTTTTGAAAATGCTTCTTTGTTTTCCTGAAACAGTTCTTTGAATAAAATGACTAAAACAGTCATTTTCAGAAGAAGAAGAAAAAAAATATGCTCTGTTGATTCTAAACCTTGAATTGTTTAACTGTAATTCATAAATAGAGAACATATAGCATATATCCTTGTAAGATAATATATTGTAAGAGCACTCCCACGAATTAACTGATCAAGGTAGCTATTTGTTAATAGTGCCTCCAAACACTTGAATAATCCCAAGCTTTGGCACACTCTCCATTATAAATTCTGTTTGTAAGACTTTAAACACATATCAATACCTTCACGAATGTTCTCACTATATATATTTCTCCAACACTTCTAGAATGATGTTCTTTTTGGGCTTTCCTTCTACATTGTTGAGTGGTGGCTTCCCTTTTCTTGCTCTACTAAGATCAATTTCCAGCTCCTTGATCAAACTCTTTAACTATGCCATTTTCCCCTTAATTTTTTTCCATTTGAACACAATGAGACTTTGAGACAGATCGTTGATTGTTACACAAAATCGCTACCTCCTTATTTGCACGTTGATAACCAGCAACTATTTCTGGTGCAATGCTACCAGTTGTATCATGAAACAACTTATCCATTGTGCTCATTCACCATAAACGAATGCAAGTGAAAATGAATTTACCAAATTCAACTCACTTTTTATACACCGGCTCATTCCGGGACCCTTACCAAGTTGTTTTTCCTTTACCGCTTTCCTCAGCGGAACTCACCAAAAGTTACCACGTGGAAAGTGGTTTAAAATTCCACTACCACTCTTCCCCTTTAATTATCTCACAATTTCACACTCTGGAATAGAATGGGACCGTTGATGAAATTTCACTTTTTGTTTGAATCGTTGGATTATTATATGTGCTAGTGGTTTGATTATACCTTAAGGAACAAAGAAAGGTAATAGATCTTGTGAAAGCTTAGCACTTGAACCTTCATGGAGGACTTGGTTTGGTGAGTACGAGGCCCCTTTTTGGCTTGGACAAAGCAAATTATTTAATATCCAAAATTATATAAGCTTGAATATAAATCCAATCATTGGTTTATAAAACCCATTTTATAAATTTGATTCAAAAGTAAATAAAACTTTTTTCCCCACTTGTGAAAAACTTATTTCTCTTTTTACCTAAAATGCCTTTAACTTATTTTCTTTGCTAACTTGGAAATAGCTTAATGAGAAAACTTTGGAAACCAACTTAATTACCCATGAAAACTTAAAATTTTGAAGGAAATAAGACCAATTCTGAAAAAAATAAATTTAGTGCTAACAACTGGCTCCAACTAGGGACGCTATCCTCCCTACGAGGTAGCAAAGAACGCCGTAGACCAGGTGCAAAATCCATTGGGTTTCTCTTAATTTTTCTCTGAAATCCTGAACCTGTTCTGAATTGAACCATCAACTGAAACCATTTTGTAAACAAAACCCACTCTATCAACCCATAACATGTAACTGAATTGCACTTGAAACTGAAACCAAACTAAAAACTGCTGAAAGAAATGCTCAACATGTCGAGCTTATTCATCCCTACATATCCTACTTAACTAAGCACAAATTCCCAATCAAGAAAAATCTGACTTCCACTGAAGCCAATCAAGAAATTTATCAAATAATTCCATTTCTTCCTCATGCTTGATCGAAATTAGAACATAAGAACAAAATAGCAATAGGTTATGATGAAAAATTTGTCCTTTGCTGCAAACATATAACCAACTACTCCATCTGAAAAATTTATCCATGTACTCTGCTATTAGATCATAAAAAGCATGACAAATTTCAAAATACTCAATCACCTGTTTGTCATGATAAGGCTATTCAAAAAGTAACTCTTCTTGCATCTGTCAAACCAATATTTAAAAGAGCTTTGAAAGGAATTCTCATGATTGTTTTTAAATGATATATCAGCAACTTCATATAGTATTTCTAAATTTACAACTCCATTCTTGTCAAGAACTTCAAGCGGAATATCATTTTGTCCTCCAACAAGATTAAGCAGAAAGATGTCTTCTTGACAAAACATTTTTGAATTGGAAAGATTTAAAGAAACATCCCATTGAGAGTCCTCATCTCCTTCTTTGTGATCCCTTTGCTTATTGCACACTGTTGGTTCTTTCACATACTGAGATTTATGGAATGATTGCTCTTCCTTTTCATTATATATAAGTAGACTAAAATCTTCTTTAAAACCATCACTAACATATTTTTTAACAAGCTAACCACAATCTTCAAAAAAACCATCAAGAGTATAACCCTCTTCTTTCCCATTACTAGGCTGATCATCTTCATGCACATATCTTTTATCCAATTCTAATCCAAGTTCTGATTTCTCTTTAATTGCATTTTCAGAAAATAAATATGTGGAGGGATTGTAAGACTGAAAATTTGTAGAATCAGAATTCTTTATGTAATCACCCACAGAAGCATTAGAACTTAGAGGAAATCGCTGCTGCAAAAAGGAATTTTCTGATTGGGAATAAGCAGCCTCATCTTGAAACAAAACTTTAAAGGTTGAATAATATGAAGAAGGGTTTGATTGACCATCCCAACTTCCTTCTTGGTCACACAAATATTGACAAGACTGCTGTAAATTATCATCTACTTCAGGAAAAGAAATGTAGTTGGTTGAATCAGAGTTTTGGCTCATGTCTCTTTCAGTCAAGGAAGAAATTATTAACTGTTGAGATTTTTCTTGAATATGAAGATAGCTAATTTGTATTTATTTTTTCTGAAATGGGTTCTCATATAAAATTTCTAAAAGCTCTTCATCCACTAACTCATCATCACTATACAAGTTTTCCAAATCTCCAATGAAACCTTTAACATCCGTACAACAATCTTGAACCAGCAACAAGGAGGAGTATTGGTTTTTGTAATGTTAATGAAATACTGTATGAAAATCAGTAAGGGAAAACAAACTTTCTAATGGTAACCCTTCATGCCATGACCTTGCATCTCCTTCTAAAGTAGCCATGAAAATTTTCATTAAAGAATCCTCATGCAATTTAACTCTCAGCTTATGTATATGCATATGAAATCTAACCAAATGAATGGCAGCATCATCATTCTTTTTATCTTTAAACTTTGGAAGACCTGTTTGCCAATCCACTTTATGTATTTGATTTGGAAAACCAGGAATGTGAGCACGATTCATAGGAGCATACCTTGCAGACAAAGAACTCATCTCGACAAATGAATAAACTGAATCAACTCTTCAAACTTTGCAATCTTCTGACATGGAGTCGTCATAGGAATTCTGAAACTGGACTCTTCGAAGATGGAGTCGCCAGGTGAAAGATGCACAACTTTGCTGATATCTGACTATTTTTCACCATCAACAATCAAATCTAAAACTTTTTCGTTCATACCCAGGGAAGATTTGAACCTTCATCCCCAGCAACGGCGCCAATTTGTTATCACTTAGAATGTACCCAGGTTGTGAAAGGTAGATCCCGAGGTAACAGCAAAAACTGTTTTAGACTGTATTTCTGACCTAATATAGTCAGAGAGGGATCTCTCACTATTTACAAAGTTTTTATACTCAAGATATTCAATCAAAGACAATCAGAAGGTCAGATTTCTGATGGGCTAAATAGGACAAGTTTGTTTTAAAAGACTTGGTAGGACAGTCATGGAGGATACCATTGGGCAATGGAGTCAGCAATCAGATCTGAAATAGGTTGCAGGAGGTAGAGTTTTGAAGGTTTATGAACAGAGGCAAGGTAGGCACCATTTCCTCGGTCTTGAGGTATTAGCGGGTTGATTAGTAGACAAAGGGAGATATCCCATCAAACAGAGCACCTAACTAGGGTGAATTCTGCAAGACTTTAGAAGAAAATGTTTTGAAATTGCTTGAACAATGGACCTAGAGCATGCAAGATGAATTCTATCCCATCAACACTATTTCTCAAGAATGAAATAAAATACAAAATGGAGTGAGAAACAAGATAAACAGTCACATAAGAAATTACTTACTAAAGAAAAAGATGGCACAAGAATCTCTGCCATGAAAAGGTTTAACATTCCTCCTCTGCAAATTTCATTCATCTACTAAAAACTTGAATCCATTACAATGTAGATCCTCTCCACTCTTGAAAATCCAACCCTAAAACTATCAATTACATTTTAATTTATAGAAGAATAACCTCTACCTAACCTTGAATTCGAAACCTAACTGAACACTAAAAATAGAAATAGTTACAATAAAGTTTCTCCTTCATATCTCTAATGGTGACATCTGTGTGAAATATGGGAGAGGTTTTTATAACTATCCATGCACCTAACAAAACCCATGTCTTATTTTCTCCAAACTCATCTCAAACTCCTCGAAATCTGCCTTTGAAACTGATGACTCAGATAGTAAAATTGTAAGTTTCTGAAAAAAATAAATTGTGAAGATCTTTTAAATTCTCCCAACCTGTGAGAACTGTGTAAAAACTGAAGGAGGATTTTCACTATATGCCTGTTAATAATACAAACCTCTCTCAGTTTTTTAAAATTAAATTCCATTTGTCTAAAACAATTCTTTGAATTCGATGGTTGAAATAGTCCTTTGGAAAACATGAAAAATTACCTGTAAAACTGACTTTATTTCTCCTAACTCATAGCACCTGTGTCAAAACCAAAATATGTTATTGTGGATAGGCATGCTTTGAATAAAAGCCTCTCTCAGTTCCTCAAAATTCATCTTTAGTTGATGTAAAACATTCTTTGAATTTGATGACTAGAACAGTCATTTTGAAATCTCAACATTTTCCCCTCTGAAGATGACTTCGATTCTCCAAATCCTTAGCACTTGGGTAAATACTGAGAGATTTTATTGTATATTATAATATTATTATGAAAAACCTCTTTTAATTTTTGAAAATGCTTCTTTTTTTTCCGAAAACAGTTCTTTGAATAAAATGACTAAAACAGTCATTTTCAGAAGAAGAAAAAATATGCTATGTTCATTCTAAACCTTGAATTGTTTAACTGTAATTCATAAATAGAGAACATATAGCATCTATCCTTGTAAGATAATCTATTTTAAGAGCACTCCCATGAATTAACTGATCAAGGTAGCCATATTTGTTAATAGTGCCTCCAAACACTTAAATAATCCCAAGCTTTGGCACACTCTCCATTGTAAATTCTATTTGTAAGACTTTAAACACATACCAATACCTTCATGAATGTTCTCAATATATATCTTTCTCCAACACTTCTGGGATGATGTTCTTTTTGGGCTTCCCTTCTGCATTGTTGAGTGGTGGCTTCCCTTTTCTTCCTCTACTAAGATCAATTTCCATCTCCTTGATCAGACTCTTTATCTCCGCCATTTTCCCTTCAAGTTTTTTCCATTTGAACACCATGAGACTTTTAGATAGATCGCTGATTGTTACACAAAATCGCTACCTCCTTATTTGCACATTGATAACCAGCAACTCTTTCTGGTGCAATGCTACAAGTTGTATCATGAAATAACTTATCCAATGTGCTCATTCACCATAAACGAATGCAAGCGAAAATGAATTTACCGAAGTCAACTCACTTTTTATACACCGGCTCATTCTGGGACCCTTGCCAAGTTGTTTTTCCTTTACCACTTTCCTCAGCGGAACTCACCAAAAGTTACCACGTGGAAAGTGGTTTAAAATTCTGCTACCACTCTTCCCCTTTAATTATCTCACAATTTCGCACTCCGGAATAGAATGGGACCGTTGATGAAATTTCACTTTTTGTTTGAACCATTGGATTATTATATGTGCTAGTGGTTTGATTATACCTTAAGGAACAAATAAAGGTAATAGATCTTGTGAAATCTTAGCGCTTAAACCTTCATGGAGGACTTGGCTTGGTGAATACAAGGCCCCTTTTTTGGCTTGGACAAAGTAAATTCTTTAATATCCAAAATTATATAACCTTGAATATAAATCCAATCATTGGTTTATAAAACCCATTTTATAAATTTGATTCCAAAGTGAATAAAACTTTTTGCCCCACTTGTGAAAAACTTATTTCTCTTTTTACCTAAAATGCCTTTAACTTCTTTTCTTTGCTAAATTGGAAATAGCTTAATGAGAAAACTTTGGAAACCAACTCAATCACCCATGAAAACTTAAAATTTTGAAGGCAATAAGACCAATTCCGACAAAAATAAATTTGGTGCTAACAACTGGCTCCAACTAGGGATGCTATCCTCCCTGTGAGGTAGCAAAGAACCCCGTAGACCAGGTGCCAAATCCATTGGGTTTCTCTTAATTTTTCTCTGAAATCCTGAACCTGTTCTGAACTGAACCATCAACTGAAACCATTTTGCAAACAAATCCCACTGTCAACTTGTAACCTGTAACTGAATTGCACTTGAAACTGAAACCAAACTGAAAACTGCTGAAAGAAATGCTCGACATGTCGAGCTTATTCATCCCTACCTATCCTACTTAACTAGCACAAATGCCCAATCAAGCAAAATCCGACTTCCAATGAAGCCAATCAAGCAATTTATCCAATAATTCCATTTCTTCCTCATGCTTGATCAAGATTAGAACATAAGAACAAAATAGCAATAGGTTATGATGAAAAATTTGTCCTTTGTTGCAAATGTATAACCAACTACTCCATCTGAAAAATTTATCCATGTACTCTGCTATTGGATCATAAAAAACATGACAAATTTCAAAATGCCCAATCACATGTTTGTCATGACAAGGCTGTCCAAAAAGTAACTCTTCTTGCATCTGTCAAACCGATATTTAAAAGAGCTTTGAAAGGAATTCTCATGATTGTTTTTAAATGATATATCAGCAAATTCATATAATATTTATAAATTTACAACTCCATTCTTCTCAAGCACTTCAAGAGGAATATCATTTTGTCCTTCAACAAGATTAAGCAGAAAGATGTCTTCTTGACAAAACGTTTCTCAATTGGAAAGATTTAAAGAAACATCCCATTGAGAGTCTGCATCTCCTTCTTTGTGATCCCTTTGCTTATTGCACACTGTTGGTTCTTTCACATACTGAGATTTATTGCATGATTACTCTTCCTTTTCATTATACATAAGTAGACTAAAATCTTCTTTAAAACCATCACTAACATATTTTTTAACAAGCTGAACACAATCTTCAAAAAAACCATCAAGAGTATAACCCTGTTCTTTCCCATTACTATGCTGATCATCTTCATGCTCATATCTTTTATCCAATTCTAATCCAAGGTATGATTTCTCTTTAATTGCATTTTCATAAAATCAATATGTGGAGGGATTGTAAGACTAAAAATTTGTAGAATCATAATTCTTTATGTAATCACCCACAGAAGCATTAGAACTTAGAGGAAATTGCTACTGCAAAAAGGAATTTTTTGATTGGGAATAAGCAGCCTCATCTTGAAAAAAAACTTCAGAGGTTGAATAATATGAAGAAGGGTTTGATTGACCATCCCAACTTCCTTCTTGGTCACACAAAGATTGACAAGACTGCTGTAAATTATCATCTACTTCAGGAAAAGAAATGTAGCTGGTTGAATCAGAGTTTTGGCTCATGTCTCTTTCAGTCGAGGAAGAAATTATTAACTACTGAGATTTTTATTGAATGTGAAGACAGCTAATTTGTATTTCTTTTTTCTGAAATGGGTTCTCATATAAAATTTCTAAAAGATCTTCATCCACTAACTCATTATCACTATACAAGTTTTCCAAATCTCCAATGAAACCTTTAACATGCGTACAACAATCTTGAACTAGCAACAAGGAGGGGTATTGGTTTTTGTAATGTTCATGAAATACTGTATGAAAATCAGTAAGGGAAAACAAACTTTCTGATGGTAACCCTTCATACCATGACCTTGCATCTCCTTCTAAAGTAGCTATGAACATTTTCATTAAAGAATCCTCATGCAATTTAACTCCCAGCTTATGTATGTGCATATGAAATCTAACCAAATGAAGGGCAGTAGCATCATTCTGTTGATCTTTAAACTTTGGAAGACCTGTTTTGCAATCCACTTTAGGTATTCAATTTGGAAAACCAGGAATGTGAGCATGATTCATAGGAGCATACCTTGCAGACAAAGAACTCATCTCGACAAATGAATAAACTGAATCAACTCTTCAAAATTTCAATCTTCTGACAGTGGAGTTTCCATAGGAATTCTGAAACTGGACTCTTTGAAGATGGAGTCACGAGGTGAAATATGCACAACCTTGCTGATATATGACTATTGTTCACCATCAATAATCAAATCTAAAACTATGTCGTTCATACCAAGGGAAGATTCGAACCTTCGTCCCCGGCAATGGCACCAATTTGTTATCACTCAGAATGTACCCAAGTTGTGAAAAGTAGATCCCGAGGTAATAGCAAAAACCACTTTAGACCGTATTTCTGACCTAATACAATCATAGAGGGATCTCTCACTATTTACAAAGTTTTTATATTCAAGATATTCAATCAAAGACAATCAAAAGGTCAGATTTTTTATGGGACAAATAGGACAAGTTTGTTTTAAAAGACTTGGTAGGACAGTCATGGAGGAGACCATTGGGCAATGGAGTCAACAATCAGATCTGAAATAGGTTGCAGGAGGTAGAGTTTTGAAGGTTTATGAATAGAGGCAAGGTAGGCAACATTTCCTCGGTATTGAGGTATTAGTGGGTTAATTAGTAGACAAAGGGAGACATCCCATCAAACAGAGCACCTAACTAGGGTGAATTCTGCAAGACTTTAGAAGAAAATGTTTTGAAAATGATTGAACAATGGACGTAGAGCATGCAAGATGAATTATAGCCCATACACACTAATGCTCAAGCATGAAATAAAATACAAAATGGAGTGAGAAACAGGATAAACAGTCACATAGGAAATTACTTACTGAAGAAAAAGATGGCACGGGAATCTCTACCATGAAAAAGTTTAACATTCCTCCTCTGCAAATTTCATTCATCTACTGAAAACTTGAATCCATTACAATGTAGAGCCTCTCCACTCTTGAAAATACAACCCTAAAACTATCAATTACATTTTAATCTATAGAAGAATAACCTCTACCTAACCTTGAATTCGAAACCTAACTGAACACTAAAAATAGAAACAGTTACAACAAAGTTTCTCCTGCATATCTCTAATGGTGATAGTTGTGTGAAATTTGGGAGAGGTTTTTTCAATTAGACATGTTCCCAACAAAACCCATGTCTTATTTTCTCCAAAATCATCTCAAAATCCTCGAAATCTACCTTTGAAACTGATGACTCAGATAGTAAAATTGTAAATTTCTGAAAAAATAACTTGTGAAGATATTTTAAATTCTCCCAACCTGTGAGAACTGTGTAAAAAATTAAGGGAAATTTTGACTATAGGCCTATTAAGAATACAAACCTCTCTCAGTTTTGTAAAATTAAATTCCATTTGTCTTGAAACAATTCTTTGAATTTGATGGCTGAAATAGTCCTTTGGAAAACATGAAAAAATGCCTGTAAAACGGACTTTGTTTCTCCTAAATCATAGCACCCGTGTCAAAATGGAAAGAGATTATTGTGGATTGGAATTTTTTGAAGAAAATCCTCTCTCAGTTCCTCAAAATTCATCTTCATGTGATGTAAACAATTCTTTGAATTTGATGACTAGAACAGCCATTTTGAAATCTGAACATTTTCCCCTCTAAAGATGACTTCAATTCTCCCAATACTTAGCACCTGGGTAAAAAATGAGAGAGGTTATCGTATATCATAATGTCATGATGAAAAACCATTTTCATGTTTCTAAAATGCTTCTTTGTTTTCCAGAAACCGTTCTTTGAATAAAATGACTAAAACAGTCATTTTCAGAAGAGGAAAAAAATATGCTCTGTTGCTTTAAACCTTGAATTGTTTAACTGTAATTTATAAATAGAGAACATATAGCATATATCCTTGTAAGATAATTTATTGTAAGATCACTCCCATGAATTAACTGATCAAGGTAGCCATATTTGTTAATAGTGCCTCCAAACACTTGAATAATCCCAAGCTTTGGCACACTCTCCATTGTAAATTATGTTTGTAAGACTTTAAACACATACCAATACCTTCATGAATGTTCTCACTATATATATTTCTCCAACACTTCTGAGCTGATGTTCTTTTTGGGCTTCCCTTCTGCAATTTTGAGTGGTGGCTTCCCTTTTCTTGCTCTACTAAGATCAATTTCCAGCTCCTTAATCAAACTCTTTGTCTCTGCCATTTTCCCTTCAAGTTTTTTCCATTTGAACACCATGATACTTTGAGACAGATTGTTGATTGTTACACAAAATTGCTACCTCCCTATTTGCATGTTGATAACCAGCAGCTCTTTCTGGTGCAATGCTACCAGTTGTATCATGAAAAAACTTATCCAATGTGCTCATTCACCATAAAAGAATGCAATCGAAAATGAATTTACCGAATTCAACTCACTTTTTATACATCGGCTCATTTCGTGACCCAAGCTTTGGCACACTCTCCATTATAAATTCTGTTTGTAAGACTTTAAACACATATCAATACCTTCACGAATGTTCTCACTATATATATTTCTCCAACACTTCTGGAATGATGTTCTTTTTGGGCTTTCCTTCTACATTGTTGAGTGGTGGCTTCCCTTTTCTTGCTCTACTAAGATCAATTTCCAGCTCCTTGATCAAACTCTTTAACTATGCCATTTTCCCCTTAATGTTTTTCCATTTGAACACAATGAGACTTTGAGACAGATCGTTGATTGTTACACAAAATCGCTACCTCCTTATTTGCACGTTGATAACCAGCAACTCTTTCTGGTGCAATGCTACCAGTTGTATCATGAAACAACTTATCCATTGTGCTCATTCACCATAAACGAATGCAAGTGAAAATGAATTTACCAAATTCAACTCACTTTTTATACACCGGCTCATTCCGGGACCCTTACCAAGTTGTTTTTCCTTTACCGCTTTCCTCAGCGGAACTCACCAAAATTTACCACGTGGAAGTGGTTTAAAATTCCGCTACCACTCTTCCCCTTTAATTATCTCACAATTTCGCACTCCGGAATAGAATGGGACCATTGATGAAATTTCACTTTTTTTTAACCTTTGGATTATTATATGTGCTATTGGTTTGATTATACCTTAAGGAACAAAGAAAGGTAATAGATCTTATGAAAGCTTAGCGCTTGAACCTTCATGGAGGACTTGGTTTGGTGAATACGAGGCCCCTTTTTTGGCTTGGACAAAGTAAATTCTTTAATATCCAAAATCATATTAGCTTGAATATAAATCCAATCATTGGTTTATAAAACCCATTTTATAAATTTCATTCAAAAATGAATAAAACTTTTTGCCCCACTTGTGAAAAACTTATTTCTCTTTTTACCTAAAATGCCTTTGACTTCTTTTCTTTGCTAAATTGGAAACAGCTTAATGAGAAAACTTTGGAAACCAACTCAATCACCCATGAAAACTTAAAATTTTGAAGGCAATAAGACCAATTCCGACAAAAATAAATTTTGTGATAACAAGTATAATAATAAAGGACTGGCAATTTCTGTGTGGATGTATCCCATCTTATGTGAACCACATTATGTCTGTGTCTCTCTTGTAATGTGTTTTAATATTTGCATCTTGTCTATTTGTTTATTGTTTATTGTCATTTCTCTGTGATCATGTTTTTCTAACACCCCTCTCACGGATATCCTAGTAATGAGGTAGATGTCCTCCTATATGGGCTAGATCCAGATATCAGGACCGGACCAAGATGCTCATTGATGTTGATCCCAATAACAAATCAATAACCTAGGTTACCCCCTCGGGGATGTTACCTCCTCACAAATGTGAGGAGGCCACCAATCAACAAGAAGGACCGTGATTATGCCGTAGTACGGAAAGGGATTAAATCCCTCTCCCTCTCACGGGCCCCCCACTCTCATACAACATAAACAAGTCAACCTATGACTGCTAGTAATGTCACTCGTGTCTCTAATTAACATATAATTTAATTACAAACATACACACATATAACATAAAAATAAAAATAAATGATTAAAACAATAACGCACCATCCGCGGTGCTTTTGAAACATAATTGCACCACCAATGGTGATTTTTAAACCTAATTGCACTACTACTGTTCTTTAAAATAACTACACCGTACCATAGTCAGTAGAAATATATTTACAATTTCCTATATGTGGATTTGATTTTCATAAATAAGCACATCGTAAATGGTGCACTTACATCTTTAAAAAAATAAAAACATGTTTAAATTTTTATTTATTTAAATAATTGTAGTGAGTTGTATATATCTATGCACACCGAGGGTCATGCATAAATATATGTAGAGTATTGATGTCTTCAAAAAATTAATTTACTATTTTTTTGTTATCTTTATATGGTCGCTTTATATATATTGAGGTAATTCTAGCGGTGTATATATATATATATATATATAACACCAATATATTTGAAAAAATATAACCATATTTTTTTGGATTTGTATATTTTTGGTGTATAGTATATATCTATAAATGTCATGGGTGGTGAGTCATTATATATAGAGCTTCGGTATCTCTAAAAATTTAATTTAATTTTTTTTGTTAGTTTAGGGTGTGATATATATATGTGTGTGTGTGTGTGTGTGTATGTATGTATGTATGATATCGTTGAAAAATAAAAGTTTATTTTTTGTGTTTATATGTTTTAGGTACACTTGATATAACGATATGCATTCGGGATGGTGCATCATTTTATCTGTAGCATTGATGTCTCTAAAAAACCAGTTTAGTGTTTTGTTATTTATACCATGCGCTTTATATATTGACACACTAAAGCCGATGCATCCATATATATACTGAGCACTATTAAGTTTGAAAACAAATAAAAAACATAAATTTTAAATTTATACATTTTCAATGCTCTTTATATAATTATACACATATCTAGAGCACTGATGTCTCCAAAAATTCAATCTAATTTTTTTGTTCTTTATACAATGCCT